>CP129449.1:16527500-16992500 GCA_030445155.1 Quercus variabilis
ATAGCCAAATGGGGGATTGTAAGGTTGAGTTTAATCAACCTTTCTATTGGCTTTATTCTGTGCCAAATTTGCTTGTAATTCAATATTTAGAAATCTTATATTTAGGTGGGAATCATATAAGGGTAGTGTGTGAGAGAGTGTGAAAAATTGCTCAAAATTGTGTAGTGAAGCAAGGACTCGCGACTGGATCTCACAGGTGGCTCGTAGCTTGCAAGCTGCCAGAAGATGCTCACATGCCAAGTATGCAAAGAAGCTAAAGCGTCATGCTAGCTGGAGCACTACAGGAAAAAAAGTCCAAATTGGCCGTTCAGTTACCTCACGGCTTGAACTCGTGGCTTAGTCAAGTCGCAAGGCCAAGTTGCTAGCTAGCTCTATTTTGGAAAAATGACTCCTCATATTCCAAACACCCACCACTATACATAGATGCTTATATCCGCGAAATGTAAAGAGCTTCTAGAGAGAATTTTGAGAGAGAAACTCTAGAGAAAAACAAGATTGATTTATCCACAATCTTTACATAAAGACTTTTCAAATTCCTCTACTCTCACCCTCTCCATTGTTACATCTTTAAGAGATTCTTATCCAAATCCTTTTCTCACCATGCCCACATTTGTTAAAAGGCTATTTGGTGCTTTGGGAAGTAGTTAGAAAAGGATCAATGGTTATTGGTTAATGTAATGGGCTATAGCGAAATTCGGTAAGCTAGAAAAGACAAAGGCTTGGCGTAACCTTATTGGAACAAGAAAGTTGGAGGGCTTAGGCACACTGGATAGATTAGGCTTGGAGGGTCTATTGCTGTTCATGTATCCCAATTTCATTTTCTAGTAGATTATTGACTGCTTGAAGGACGGCGGAGAGGTTTTACGTCGAGAGCTTCAGTTTCCTTTTCAATAACACATCATTTTCTTGTTCTTGTGTTTGCATCTCTCTTCCCTTAATCTTTTCCATTTAATTTTTACTGTGGATGTGATTTTATTTGGTTTAGATTGTTTATCAATTCTGTTATAAGCTGATGTTCATTTTCCGCACATACATTGTTTGATATTAAGCTTGAATTGGTAATTTGTAATTTGGGGGTCTGAACATTCATAATGTTTTACACGCTTTTTGAACATTCAATTTAAATTAAAAAAATACTTGAAATATGAATATTTAATCAATGACATAGTGAGTGGCGTAACATTGCCCAAGTTTGTGTATGTGTGTATAATTTTAAATCATCAATGCACCATTTATGGAGAACTAATATATGAAAATAAATGGTAGGTATACAAATAAATGCATTTACTTAATGAATGCATGATAATTAATTACTTATATAAAAATATTAATTCATGATAATTAATTACCTAAAAAAAATGAATGATAATTAATAAATATATGGAATTAGTTTGACCCCAAACATATTTGAAGCTTTGCAATTAAATGAATAATAGGAAAATGGTACTTGTCTCATTATGATAGTTATCGTTTTAATTGTTGCTAAAGCAACTAAAGATGAGGAAAAATATCATATATCAAATAAAATAAATTTTCTTTCTAACAATAAGCATTCTTATAAAACTTTATTATAAAAAAAAAAAAAAAAAAAAAAAAAAAAAAAACTCATTGAAGTACCTTTTATATAAATCATTACTGCAACATTTATGGAGAATTAATGGAAGGTAAAAATAAATGAAAATAAATGCATTTACCTAATGAATGCATGATAATTAATTACTTATATAAAAAATAATAATACATGATAATTAATTACTTATAAAAAATGCATGAAAATTAATTAATATATGGAAATAGCTTGATTTCAAACATGTTTGGAGCTTTGGGTTGCAATCATCAATAGAAAAATAACATGTGTCCCATCATGTGTAATGCACAAGACCAACTTAGTTGGCTGAGTTAATTGAGTATGTGCATTGCACATTTACACATGACAAAGACAATTGTCATCTTCCTATTGGTGGTTGTAGCCCGAGGTTCCAAACATATTTGGTGCTAAACTTTGTTCTTTTAATAAGAAAAGGTTTAGCTGCAAACATGTTTTAGCTTGGGCTTTAACCACCAATAGAAAAATGAAATGTTCATTATGTTCTTAACACACATATGAAATTTTAAAGAGCTTTGTTGCTCAATTGGCCCCTCCTGATGTTTCCAATGGAAACATGAATGGCTCAAATATTCCCACTCTCAATGCAAGTATCAAATTTCAACAACAACAATAACAACAACCAAAAAAAAAAAAAAAAAAAACCTATGTTTTGTATCAATTAAATGTTATTTACTATTCAAAAATCATATTAATATGCAAAATTTAAATTCAAAAACTTGAGATATGAACATTGATCATCTTGAAATTTTGCAAGAAAGCTAATTAATGCATAGTAATAAATTAATATATTGTCATAAATTGATATATTTGATGTTAATGAGGTGGAAAGCTTTTTTTATTTTTTTTTTATTTTTTTAATACAAGATAGAAATTCTACTCTAGTGTAATCTAATTGTATATGTGTGTGAAGCTCTCTTCTAGAGACTTGAATTTTGGTCCTTACCTCCCACCCTACAAACACTTATACTTGTGGAGTAATCGACATAACAATGGTGCATGATGGTGAGGTGGAAAGCGAAATGAAGAGAATTTGTATGTTTTTGTAAGGCGTATACCAGTTGACAGAATCCTAGACTATTATATATAGACGTTTAAAAAGAAAATCATTGAATTTCATTTTATATAAATCATTAGTGCACCACTTATGGAGAATAAATACATGAAAGTAAATGAATTTAAATAATTAATGCATGATAATAAATTAATATATTGATATAAATTGAAGAGAATCTGGATGTTTTGGAAAGGCATAAACCATTTAACAGAATCCTAGACTATTATATATAGACGTGTGAGCATGCACACATGTGGTTTATTCAAAGCCTAATTTCCATAATATTTTGTATCATATGTGGAAGAATCAATTTTTAGACAGAAGTGTTATTAAAAAATAAGTGACTTTTGCTGCTTTGTTTCCCATGGCTAACGTCATTAACAATAAACTAGAATGCTTCATGTGTTTTTTGTTTGCTTTATCTTATGTGTTAGGTGATAGCTTTGTTGATGGAAGAGGGATTGAAACTATGAAAAATAAAGGCTTCATTAAGCAAAAAGGAACCATCAAAACCATTGAGGTTATAATGAAAACTAAATAATTCTTTCTTTCTATATCCTTTTATTTTGATTCAATATATACATATATTCCAATCTTATTTAAGGTTTTACTGAATTTACAGGGCGAGGATGGTGATACAATTGATTGTGTTGATATTTACCAACAACCTGCTTTTGATCATCCATTTCTCAAAAATCATATTATTCAGGTTTCTTTACTTGATTTTTAATTTTTATACCAGTATTTTAATTAATTCTGTCACTGTTGTTGTTCACTCAAACATTTCATATAACTTGTAATTTTTTTAGTTCTTTTTTAGGGTTATTTCAATTTTCATGTAATTTTCTTGTAATTTAAAGGAAAGAAAAAAGAAAGAAAGAATAAAAACAAAGTCGCTGAGGAACGAGGACAACTTCAAGACTTTTTGACTATATTTGGTTCAAGGGGAAAGAGGTTGAAGGGAAAGGGATTGAGGGACAAATGAGGGGAAAGAAACCTTTTCATTGTTTGGTTGGATGGAAATGAAGGGGAGATAAATGAAACCAGGGAGATATATGAAACCGAAGGATTTTATTACACTCCAAGTCCACTATTTAATTTTCTTCCAAATAGGAAAGAAATGGAAAAAGAATGAAATAGATAGTTTAAATTTTACTTTTCCAAAAAAAAAAAAAATTGAAATAATTTCCTTCCTCTTTTTCCTCTTAGCCAAACAACATGAAGGATGAAAATTTTCTCTTTTCTTCCATTTCCTCTCTTTGCCCTCTCTCAATTTCTTTTCCTTTCTCTCACCATCCATTTTGCCAAACATAGTGTTAAGTTCAATTGGGATCTTGGGAAAGTTGAAGGCTGAAAACTAAGGAAACGTTTGATACATTGTAATGGTGATTGCGTAGGAATATGAATAGATATTACAAGTAATATAAGAGGTGTAATTGAATAAATATTACTATTCAATTGATTGGTAAAAACATAGGAATAGAACTCTAAATTTGTATTTAACTAGTGGATTTCCTGTGCGATGTGCAGTGCATTTTAATAAATTTAGTAAGAAATTATTTATGATCCACTGATTTCATGATACTATTATTGTTTGTCATAATTAATCTATGAGCTTTCTAGTAAAACAAAATTGAAACTAAATAAATTGGGGAAAAATTTGTCTAATTCATGCAACCAACAAATGTCACCATATTATGTTTACATTGTCACCTACAAACATGGTGGTTCTTAGGTGTCTTTATTGTATGATTTATGCTTTATATATAGATTTTCTAGTGTTAATTTCTACATTTCTTATGCCGCTAAAGTGTCTATCTCCACTATATCAACACCTATAATTTTTATGTTAGTAAAAGTAGCTTTTCTTTAGTTTCAGAATTGATATGAGATAAAATTAAGGCCCATTAATATTTTAATTGAAGAGAAGTTTGATTTTCTGAGACCTTAATTATAATAGGGTGAAAATTGAAAGAATAATATCTTAATCAATTAGTTATAAAAATGGCTAAAATTTCATGATACAACAACAAAAACAATAATGTCATAATTACACAATAATATCACAATTTAACCTCCAAATTTTAATTGAGCTTATAGCACACAAAAAACCAAATAAACTAGAAATCCTTACCAAGTATATACATCATACAAAAAACCCAAAATCTAAATTACCACATAATATGAAAAAACCATCCTAACCACATTACAATGCAACATCAGCAAAAATGAATGCATAAAATATAAACAAAATATTAGACAAAGAAAAGGAACTAAAGATATTGTGAGAGAAATTATGGAAGTTTGAATTTTAAGTCCAAAGAAAATGGGGATTTATATTAGACAAATATGGAGACAAATAATCATATTACTTAATATTCATTGATTTGATTCTTGCAATTCTACATTGAACTTAGTCTTATGCATAAAATTGAAAGTTTTCTTAATTCCTATCTTTCCCACAACTTTTTAGATCCACTCGTATCTATTCAAAGCATTTCCAATTATAAATGTATATAAATTCTTTGAATTTTATCAATGCATCAAAATAAATGCATATGTCATTACTTAATATTTTGATATAACTGCTAAATTTAGATGAGATGGAAGCCCAAATGAAATATATATATATATATATATCTTACAATGTGGCACTTGGTAAAATATCATGCTCTCGCACATAAGGTCTCTGTTTTTATATGTATATTGATTGATTGATATTGATTTGTAGAATGAAAGCATACTTTCCAATATCCCTGTAACTCATCATTATTTTTAAAAGTAATATAATATCACTGAAGCATCAGAGCAATAGGCTTAAGGACCTCAAATGTGCTAAAATTTTGAGATTTACTATCATGGCTAAAGTAGCGACAATAAAGCAGAAAAAATCGATTGTAAAAATTAGCAACAAATATTACTGGGGCTTTAGAAAATATGCCAATCTAATATCCTTATTCGTGGGTAGTAAACAATTACAGACTGCAGCAAGTGGTAGAATTCACGGTGTGTGAACTAAACAAGCGCTTTTTGGAATCCAAAGCTTTTGATAAGAAAAAATTATATGTTATTTTAATGAATAGTTATTCCTAATAATGAAAACACAATCAAACAACAAGGTCTATTACAATCTATCAAATGTTTAGGGCTTGAAACTGCATTCTTTTAGTAGATATGCATGTTTGGTGTGGCAACTATTGGGCCACAAGCTTTGTGTTGGTCCAAATTGGAAAATTATTATATAGAAAGACAATTTATGAATTAATTTTAGTAAATAAAATAAATAATATGTTATGATTTAACTTTGATTGAATCTTAGTCCAACTTCAAAAATCTTAAACCTTTCACTTTGTCAGTTCTTTGAACAAACTAGGTTTCAAAACCATGGTATTGTGGTGAATTTGCCACTATTTCCCCACCACCCCCGACTCCCCAAAGAAAAGAAAAGAAAAATAAAATCCATAATTTTACATGCATTTGCATATCATACACATTTCATCTTGCCTTTTTTTATAGTTCTCTTTTAAAATAGCCATCCTTGCTAGATATTAAGGATAAAAAAAATCAGATAGTTAATTAACTCCTTTATAATTTTTTTTCTTTACTTTGATATAAGTTATGGGGGCGAGATTATTAAATAAGAAAAGAAAAGAAAAGTAATAATAAATAAACAAAAAAGCTGAAGCTGAAGAGAAGTACTAACTCCACGTTGCAATTTTTTTTTTTTTTTTTATTTCTTATGTCATAAATATGATTCTTTGTGTTAGGTTCTAAAGATCTTAGGATTTTATGTATTTAGAACTCTAATTTGTAATGTTGGCAAACCATGATCAAAACAATGTATTTAATCTTGTTTAGACTTGCTCAAAGTTGGTTTATTATTGTAAAGTTGGAATCGAGTGGCTACAGAAGTACTTGGGACTTTCGGCCTGGCTCGATCGATCGAAGAATAGACTTGATCGATCGAAAATCGCACAGGTTTTTTTTTTTGCAGAATTTCCAACTCAGCCCTACTTCATTAAACATTTAGGGTTTTATGTTTTTATCCTAGGTATATAAACAAAACCTTAGCCACGTTTTTGAAGGAATTGTATTGTTGCTCATACATTGCTATTTTGTGTAAATCTCTTGTGAGATTTTTGAGGAGCTTTCCTTTACACAAAGCTTAGGGTTTTCAAGTTGAAGATAATATCTACATCTTGATGATCAACTTGGTTGCTACCATTGAAACTTAAAGAATATCAAGCGGGGGTGCTTGTAGCTGATTGAAGAATCCAAGAAAGAAGGAGTTCGTGGATTCGGAGCTTGCACGTGGTCGTGTCAGTAAGTTCTGCTGGTGGGTAGCATTAGGAAGTCAAGCGGGGAGCTTGTAGTCCTTCTATATAAACTTCGATTCTTTCGTATAGTGGATTCAGGTTTACCTTGAGGATAGTTAGGTCAAATCCTCCCCAGGTTTTTACCGTGTGGTTTCCTGGGTCATCATATCTTATGTTCATTTATTTTCCGCTGTTTTATATCTTGATATGATTGTTTGATTGCTTTAACCTAGAATTGCATAATTTGACTAAGTAACAATTTGGCTAATTAATCTAGGCTAACCAATCTGGTTGTGTTTTAAAGGGTCTAAAACTATTCACTTTGCTTTAGCCTTTCATTATGATTACTGAGGATTAAAACTAGTAATTTGACTTTGGTTGATCAGATGAAACCCAACTCAATCCCAAGCAGTCCAAAAGAGAATTCATATCAAGCTGAGCTATTCCAAAATTGGCGTAAAAATGGACAATGCCCAGAAGGAACAGTCCCCATAAGACGAACACAAGAAGATGAATACACTCGTGGTGTCAAATGGATACCACGTAGAACACAACTTAATCATAGCTTTTATGATATCAGTAATCATGAGGTATATCATTTTTATCAAATGTCATGATAATTGTACATATATAATCAAGATGCACCGTACGCTTTAAACTAATTGCACTCGAATTACTCTATTTTGAACTAGCATGCCATTGTTAGTTTCGGGGTTGCCGAAATCTATGGCGCACGTGCATCATTAAATGTATGGAACCCTGTCGTTGATGATGGAGAATTTAGTCTTGCTCAAATATGGGTTTTAGCAGGCCCTGATGAAGAATTAAACACTATCGAAGCTGGATGGAAGGTAAGTTTCAGAAAATAAGGTTTTTTTTTTTTTTTTTTTTGGGCAATGAAACAGGACATATTACACAAAAGGCAAAATGAGATACGAACTGTTATCATCTACTTCACAAGAACCCAATAGATAATGCAAAATTAAAGAGATACGGATGGTTCCTTCCCGATTACAAGAGAAGGTCCAACTAGCAGGCGAGTTTGTTCCTTCACGAGTACAAGAGAAAATGAACAAAAGTGAAATTTTAAAACCATTTTTTTGAATGAATTAAAACCAAAAACTTTGATGTGATTGAGAACTTGGTGCTATTTGAATGTACCTACGAAAACTGATATTAGTTTTGAAAATAGAAGTTTGCGGTATATATAATATGTTGACAAGCATTTCATTTCATTTTCAGGTTACTTCACCAGAAAACAAGACAAAGTTGTTCACATTTTGGACTGTAAGTAATTTGACTACTTATTACCTTTTTCCAAAATAAGATTAAATTTGCTTTAGAATTTTAGAACTAGTCTATCCACCTGCTATCATCAAGTGCAGCCTTTTTAAATCAAGTCAGTTACCTTCAATGTTGAAAATTAGTAATAAATAAAATATTTCTTGCATTTGTTTCTTGAACTAACTTGTTCTTGTCCTTGTAATTAAGAGTGATGGTTACCAAAGTACGGGATGCTTTAATCTAGAATGTCCTGGTTTCGTGCAAGTAAACAAGAATTTTTCCCTTGATTCTCCCATAGAACCTGTTTCCAGGTACTCTGCACAGCAATTCGATATAGGGATAACCATATACAAGGTAATGCATATATTTATTTCCTAAAACAAATATTCTAATATATATTTAAAAAAATCACAATTTTTTCGTTACTAAAATGAGATAAAATGATTTTTTTTATTTATTTAAAGAGGGTATACAATGATTAATATAAAGTGATGTCAATGGTGGGACTATACGAAAGTTATATTACTCCAAAAAAAAATTACCCAGTCAATATTTATAAAAATAACTAGGATTCTTTTTTTTTTTGACTAAATAAAAATAACTTAATAAGACATTGAATGCACATAAATTTGATTTCTATTCCTTTTTGTTTGTGCTTAAATATCAAATTTGATAATTATGATTGTTATTAATAAAATTTTATAAAAGTCTTCATATGGAAATAGGTATTCAAAAAATGACGAAATTTAGTTATAGCCCAATGCTATAACTCCCACTTATTTTGAAAATTTAAATAACCACATATTTTGAAATCTACCATTGGATTATAGCTTAAGGTTACAACTTCACTCACTATCTTTTTTTTCCTAAATGACAAAATTTGGCCACAAATTTGATTATAGCCTAAGGTTATAACTTCACTCACTATCTTTTTATTGGATGTAAAATTTAATAAATCTACTATTAGATTACATTTTCTTCTTATATCCTCTTTACTTGCAAAAATTTTTAGAAGATGAAAAAAATTATTAGCTATGCCGTCAATCTTGTGTTTAAATTTCAAGTTTTGTAGTCTAAAATTATACATTAAAAAAAATTGTGAATCAAATAATAAATAATATCTTATTAACTTTTTGATATGTGTGTTAATAACATAAAGAATGTGAAATCAAGTGGCTATACTTTCAAAATATGTGATTATAAGAATAAAATGTAATCCAATTGTGGATTTGTTAAATTTCACATCCAATAAAAAGATAGTGATTGAAGTTGTAACCTTAAGCTATAATCAAATTTGTGGCCAAACTTTGTCATTTAAAAAAAAAAAAAAAAAACCCTTTATTATATGGAACCATATATCCTAGGATAAGGCATTTATTATGATTGTGTTTGTATATGTAATTATATGTTCTATTATTTAAAGAGATTATGGTGTATATGTAATAATGATGTGTAGAACAATATTATAAGGTGAATGAAAAATCAAACGGCTTTCCTCTCTCTCTCTCTCTCTCTCTCTCTCTCTCTCTCTCTCTCTCTCTATATATATATATATATGTTATTATACTTCTCTAAAAAAAATTATTTCCTAGTGGTAATATTACTCTTTCTAAAGTATCTTATGTACATGCTAAGCCAAGGACTTTGCGGAAAATAATTTGACTCTTTGTAAAACCGTTTTGATGCTTAGCCATTATCTCATTCCAATCATTACCGAGAAAAACCGGCATTTCCTGGAGGAGTTTTAGTAGTCTATAAAATTTTGTGTACATGCCATGTTCACTAAATTCTTGAACTTATTATGCTTCAGGAGAATGGAAAATGGTGGTTCCAAGTGCAAGATCAGGTGCTTGGATATTGGCCCGGCACCATCTTCAACTATTTAGTGAGTAGTGCTAGCAGAATTGAATGGGGTGGAGAGGTTTACAATGCGGAACTGGGTGATCATCATACAAGGACTCAAATGGGGAGTGGCCATTTTGGGAATGAAGGTTATGGAAAAGCAAGTTATTTTCGAAATATTGGATACTTGGATAACAGTGGCAAGTCCATAGACGTGGAGGCTCAAAGTCTGAAAAAATATGCGACAAGACCATCTTGCTATAATGTAGAAGTTGCAAATAATACTAATGGAGGCTTTGGAACCCATTTCTATTTTGGGGGTCCTGGCTATTCAACACAATGTGCAAATTAGCAAGTGGGAAAAAAAATTAAAAAAAAATCATTGCTGCGATAACTATAATAATCCACACACGCGAGAGGTCTCAGAAAGGCAATTACGTTTGTTTTTTACATAGTTATCACTCAAATGTTATTGTGGTCCAATTAAATTAATTTTCAATGATACATATCTTTGGAGGCACAATATTTTATCTTTTTATCTGTGTTTTTTAATGAATCAGTAACTTTCATAAACAAACCAAGAACACAAAATCCGTACAACAGAAAGAAAATTCATGTGGCCAATAAGTAATTTTATGTATAAATTTTAATTTATCATCTGCTATTCCGCCTTTGTGTAGAAGTGCAGGGGTTATAGGTAGAATAGTTTATTTCATCTTAGTTGATCTCTGTCGGCCCAGGCCTCAACTTTATAGACTAAGCCTCAATACATGGTTATGAATAGCTAGTGTCATTATCGTAGAAAATATTTTAGAGCAGTCAAAGCTAATGAATCTCTTGTTAAAACCTAGATTTAAAAATAAAAAATAAAATAAAATAAAAAAACCAGCTGAAAGCAATTCTATTATAAAAAATTCTCTCTTTTTTATTTATCTGCCCATAAAAACTAAGCAAACAACATGTATACGCACTAGTCTCTCGACCAGAAACCAAATAGCTATCCAATATCCACAATCCCTCCTCACTTTGATGCTGTTGTATTCTCGGATCCTGTTGCTTCGGGTTATTGGGCAATGATACGGAATGACAAGGGCAAGGTAATGGCAGCTTTCTCTGTTAAAGGATTTCTCTATTATGTTAGACATATTTCTAATGGTGTTTTTTGGATTGAGGTCTCACCTTCCCCTTCTCTGGAGGGTTTGTGTTTTGATTTAGCTCATTTATAGTTATAAATTATATTTAGTTCAGGTTTCATAAAAATAAAATAAAATAAAACAATCCCAAATAGGTAATGTATGTGTGGTGCATTTTATAACATTTCGTAAGAAATATATTATTTCCCATCACTCCCATCGATGATTCTTATTATAAGTTATAATGTTTATCAACTTCACTTATAATTAAGTATATGAACCAATTGCATCAGTAATTAATAAATTTTTAATTAACTCCGTAAATTTAAGTGTACAATTATCTTTTATACAATCCTTTCAAAAATGATTCTAAGCCTCTATTTGGATACAAATTATAAATGAAAATTATTTCATTATTTAGCTTATTTTTGTTACTATTCATAGGTACTACTGCACTTTTTGGTACTAGTCATGGGTCCTATTGTACTATTTCAACAAATTTTTACCTTTATCTACAGTATTTCAACAATAAGTTTTCAATTTTAGCAAAATAAGTGATATCCAAATAGACCCTAAGAAAAAATCGTCATAAAAATATACATTTTATATTCTCCATCAAATGTAATTAAAAATGCTTTCATCTTATATATGAGCAATAATTTTATATTTTAAATAAATGGTTTCTTATATAGATCTTACTATAAAATAATAATAAAAACTCATTTACATAGATATTTGGTATAGAAGAAAATATATGCATTTAATATTATGTTAGGTTTTATACATTTAGGATAATTGACAAACAGATAAACACAAACTTGTCTCGATATAGATCATAGTATTTATAGGTTTGATTAAACAATACTCAAGATGATACAAGTAAAGTACAAAAACAAGGAAGCTGAAAATCAAAGTAATCTATTTTTAGTAGCTTCGATCGATCAAAGCATGAATCTACAAAATTTATTTTTAGTCCATAGGCTTTAGTCCTACTACATTAAATACATAAAGAAAACCATAATTCATGTTTTTTTGAGACATGGAGAGCTGCCCTTTTGAGATCTAAGAGGTTCCGTACCTTTTACTCTTTCAAACTTATACCGGAGATCACACTCACACTCTTAGTACTACTAGAATCAAGTTGCAACCCAATCTTTCGCTATCAAGTGTACTAGAGGTTCATGTTGAAATAGATTCATATCAAAGAAGTCTGTGGAATTCAGAGCTAATTTTGTTAACTCTGGTTAGGTTTACTATAAATTGATATTCTGATGTCAATCTTCATTTGATAGTGGATTTTTCTTCTTGGAATTGATCCTCCTAGATTTTTCCTTCGGAACATGTTGTTTCATAAGGCTTTCTAAAAATGGACAATGCCCAAAAGGAACAATCCCCATAAGACGAGAACAAGAGGATGAATTCCTCGTGGTGTCAAATGGATACTACGTAGAACACAGCTTAATCACAGCTTTTATGATAACCGTCGTCATGAGGTATATTCATTTTACCAAATGAAATGTTATGTTTTTACATGTATAATCATGTCACACTGTATTTTTTTACATATTCATTTTAATCTATTTCATTTATAAATTTAATTTAATTTTTTTCTAACATATGTGAATAATATTTTGAATTAGCATGCAGTGGCAAATTTTGAGGGTTCTATGGAGCACGTGCATCATTAAACGTATGGAGGCCTGTCGTTTATGATAGAGACTTTAGTCTTGCTCAAATATGGCTTTCAGCAGGTCCTGATGAAGAATTAAACACTATCGAAGTTGGATGGATTGTAAGTTCCAGAAGATAAAGTTCTCTTTACAATTATCAAATACCAATAAATTAAATGAGTGAGGAACTGTTCTCATCTGCTTCACAACCCAACATGGCATGTGACAAGTGAGTTTGTTGTAGTATTAGCCTCACAGGGTACAAGTGAAAATGACAAAAACAGGTACTTTTAAAACCAAAACCTTATATTTGAGAGGACTAAAACCAAATACTTTAATATGATTAGAAACTTGTGTTATTCAAATGTACCCAAGAAAATTAATATAAATTTGGAAAATATTAAGTTAAGGTGTGTTAGGACATACGTGTTTTCACTTGTTAGGAACATATATCACTATTTTGTGTAGTTGGCTAATCCTTTGACAAAACGCACTTTACTTGTATTTAGGTAGATCTAGAATATGTTTAATACTTCAAGAAACCTTGTTTCAAGGTCAAGTGTTGAAATCATCAAGTCTGTCCAAAAAAAAGTAAGCTGAAGTGCAAATTCATTAAAGCACGACACTTGCTCGATAGCTACATCGACACCTGGCTATCTGTTGAGCTCTTCAGCTGATTCATATTGCAATCTCGATAACTTCTCGATAGTTGGTTAATCGATCAAGAAAGTTTTTGTCCCCTCGACACCTTCTTGACACTTCCTCAATAGCTGCTATCTGTTAGGATTCATTAAATCTCGACACCTCCTCAATAGCTGCCATCTGTCAAGGTTACGGGAATTCAGATTTCTGTTTCTGGGCTAGGCTTATGTATTTGAGTAGGGTTTCTTTTCTCACAATCCTAGACCTATATAAGGCTTATTTTAGAGGCCATCACATGAGAGAATACAAGGAGAACATATGCAAAAGGTGACTGATGCCTTATTCTCTATGAAAGAAGCTACTGCGTCTTTGCGCCTTAGGGTTTTGTAACCAAGTGCTTCTTGATCTTCATTGTTGATGAAGTGAAGAACTTTGCAGCCAACATTCTTCTTCCTTAAGTTGGTGAGTGAGTCACGTACTGAGATTCGTGCAAAGGAGTTAGTCACGTATTGGGATCCGTACAACAAAAAGGGTGGCATTCATATATTGAAGAGTTCAGAGGTTCTGAAGCAGTAGAAGGTTTCTGCTGTGAGTTCATCTATGGGGATTGTAGAGTCTAAGGACAAAGGTTTTGTACTAGATCTAAAACTTCTCTTTACTATAGTGGATTACTTTTCGGGAAGGTTTCCCCCAGGTTTTTTACTGTGAAACTGGTTGGTTTCATTAGTTTTCCTAGGTCATCATATCTTGTCTTATTTATTTTTTTTCCGCTACATGATTTTGACATGATATTGATGTTTGTTTGTTATTAACAAGGTTTATTCATAATTAATCTAATTAACAACTAGAGTTTAATCAACCGGGATCTAAATTTCCTAACAAGTGGTATCAGAGCGGGTTCACTCTGATTGAATTAATTTCCTGAGTGTGATCCTTGACCCCCGTTGTCATGGATCATGGACAATCTCTTTTGATTCCTCCTTTATTTGATGGAGCTAATTATGTGTACTGGAAAGTTCGTATGAAAGTATTTTTGCAAGCTCTAGGTGAACAGGTATGGCAAGCCATTGAAGTTGGCTGGATTAAGCCAAAGGAATCGCTAGTGGATTGGGATGATGCAACAATCATTGCGGCAAATTTCAATAGTAGGGTTTTGAATGCTTTGTTCTGTGAGATTACCAATGAGGAATTCAAGAAAATATCATCCACAGAAGTTGTTAAGGAAGTATGGACCATTCTTGAGACCACCTATGAAGGTACCAAGGCAGTAAAGACTGTGAAACTTCAACAACTCACTTGTAGTTTTGAAAAAATAAGGATGGAGGAGGATGAGACCTTTGATGAGTTTTATGCCAAACTTAAGGATATTGTGAACTTTGCTTTCAACCTTGGAGAATTTATAGCAGAATCCAAAATTGTTAGAAAAATCCTTAGGTCCTTACCTGAAAGATTCCATGCTAAGATCACTGCCATTGAAAAAGCAAAGGACATTGATCAAATTCCTTTAACTGAGCTTGTAGGGAACCTTCAAACCTATGAGATGGGATTAGGCTCAATGGGAAAAGGTGGAAAGAATAAAAAGTTGGCTCTTAAAGGAATAGAGGAAGAGGCTGAGGAATCTGAAGATAAAGATCAAAATGAAGATGAGGATGAAGATCTAACCTTCATAACTGAAGAGATTATCAAGCTTCTTCAGTTTAGGAAAAAGGATAAGGGCAAACCTCCTAGGAAATCTAAATCTTCTAGGAAGGTTAAGAATGAGAAACCCTTCATCCAATGCCATGAGTGCAAAGGTTTTGGTCATATGAGGATAAAGTGTCCAAACTACCTCATGAAAGAAAAGACCAAGAAATCAAAAGATAAAGGGTTAGTTGCTACTTGGAGTGACACTGAGGATGACTCTTCTGATGAGTTTGTAGATGAATGTCGTCACGTTATGACCTTTGCTACCTCAACCGATAAGGTGATTGTGAAGAGTGCTAGTGACAGTGAGGATTCTTCTTATGATGAAGTACCCAAGAAGATGACCATTCAAGAAGCCTATGATAAGCTATGCACTGCATTTATAAAATCTGAGAAGACTTCTCAGCTTTGTAGAAAAGAACTTAATGAGGCAAAAACTGAAAAAGCTGATTTGTTAGTCAAGCTAGATGAGACTACAAGGTTAGTTGAGACTCTCATTGTGGAGAATACCTCATTAGAAGAGAAAGTCAAGAATCTTGAGGTTAAGCTTAGTCAAGCTAAAACTCAAATAGAGAGGATATATAGTGCAAAGCTTGATGAGGTATTGAGTGCTTAAAAGCCTAGTTTTGATAAGACTGGCTTAGGATATGCTGTTTCCTCCAGCCCCTCCTCTTCAATGGCTTTTGGATCAAGGATTGTCTTTGTGCCACAATCTGAGAAATGTAATAAAGGTATGAAATCCAAAATTGATCTAGCTAATTCTAAATCCTTTGTTAGACCTCATGTTTGTCATTATTGTGGTGCTGCTGGACACATTCGTCCTAATTGTTTTAAGTTGTATCCTCATAAGCAATTGTCCAAACGGTCACAGGTTTCCTCTCAAGAACCTACACCTTTGTTTGGAGAGTTATTAAAAACTTTGAGCTTTTTAAATCAATTTCAAGAGAATTTTAATTCTTCTATATCCTTTAGTAGACATACTAAGACACATGTCTTTTCATTTTCACGGCCAAAGACTCGTGCTGTGTGGGTGAGAAAGGAGCCTAAGACTTAATTGTCTTTTCTGTTTGTCCTCTGCTTTAATTATTTCTATCTAAAATGGGACTCTCTTTGCTTGATTTCTTATCTGCTTTTGGAATCATGCTTTCATGCATATGCATGCATTTTTCTTTTTGCTTTCATGTTATTTGTCTGTTTTTGTTTGGTTGTTTAGTTTTTATTTTGTTTTTTTTTCAAAATAAAAATAAAAAGGGAAAAAAAATACAAAAACAGTGTGTGTTATGTATACTTTGGTACTTGTGTACCTTGGATAGCCATTGAAACAAAGTTTCTAAACTTTGTATCTCTTGTAACTTAAATGAGCATCTCTATGCACAACTAAGCAAGTGAGCTTTGTGGCTCTTATTTGTGATGAATAAAATTAAGTTATCTCTTGAAGCTTAACACTCATATCACTTTTTTTGACGGGTAGGACTAGAAAATCCTAAGAGAAAGGCATAAATAACCATCTCACCACTGTTGCTCGCCAATCATAAATGACACCTGTATGCTTCAGCATAGCAAAAGTACAGTGTCATAGACACCTGTATGCTTCGGCATAGCAAAAGTGCAGTGTCAAAGACATTCGTATGCTTCGGCATAGCAAAAGTGCGATGTCAAATGCTTAACATCTTGGGTATTTCTTTTCTCTCTTTTATATGTATGGTATGCTAAAATAAAAGAAAATATGCAAAGAAAATAAAAAGTAAAAAGATCAAAAATGTTTTAAATATGGTTGCAAGCGTGTATTCTAAGAGATGTGGGAGTTATAGGATGTACCTCGAAGGCGATAGTCCCCATCAAACAGTTATGATTGTGTATGAGTTAAAGTTATTTTCTCATATCTTGAATCGTCATAACATATATACACATATGCAATCTTGCGATGTTTTTCACACACAACACACAATATTCTTTGCTACTTTTGATACATGTGCAGGTACAATGCGTTTTGGCCATCACAAAGGTTCTACATGTGCTAATGTATGCTCACTAAACTGTCTTGACTTATTTTTGAAATATAAAATTGGAGTTAGACTTGTTTAGTGTGTGTGTGTGTGTGTGTGTTTTGGAATCTATGTGTTTAACATTTTTCTTGTAAAGAGGTGTTTTTTTTTTACATGTTTTGTATCCTTCTTTTATCTTGTCATCCATAGAATCTTGTTTCATTACATTCATGCATTTATATGGATTCTTTGTGCCCCCTTGATCATCTTTGATCATCTTTATGTCTCTCGGGTGAAGCTTTCTAGCTTCTTGTACCCTTTGTCAATCATGACAAAAAGGGGGAGAATTTGTGGAGAATATGTGGTTTCTTTTTAAGATTCTACATATTAGGATGAGAAATACATTCCTTTGTAAAGGGGAGATGTGTTTCATCTTAATAGGGGAAGTGTTTACTTTTTTCTTCTTGTACTTTGGGTCTTGTGACCATGTTTACATACATTGTGCTTATTTTTGTTATATGATATGTTGATGTATGTTTCTTTCACCTACCTTTACATGTGTTGTTTCTTTTCTATCTTTATTCACATGTTTCTTATACTTGTATGCAATCTATTATTTCTGTTTCATACTAAGATGCCCTGATGAGTTTTGTTTAAGTGTTTCAGAAATATAGGTTGTCAAAGTCTTTCATGCTATGAACTCTCTTCTTGCAAAGTTTTTCAAGAGTTTATGCTAGGATAGATTTTATTGTATTCAACAAGTGAATATGAGTTGAGTGATTTATGACTTCTCTCATATGTTCATTTGTTTGTTATGGTTTTGTCACAGATTGCCAAAAGGGGAGATTGTTAGGACATATGTGTTTTCACTTGTTAGGAACATATGTCACTATTTTGTGTAGTTGGCTAATCCTTTGACAAAACGCACTTTACTTGTATTTAGGTAGATCTAGGATGTGTTTAATACTTCAAGAAACCTTGTTTCAAGGTCAAGTGTTGAAGTCATCAAGTCTGTCCAAGAAAAAGCAAGCTGAAATGCAAATTCATTAAAGCTCGACACCTGCTTGATAGCTACCTCGACACCTGGCTATCTATCGAGCTCTTCAGCTGATTCTTATCGCAATCTCGATAGCTTCTCAATTGATCGAGAAAGTTTCTGTCCCCTCGACACCTTCTCAACACCTCCTCAATAGTTGCTATCTGTCAGGATTCATTAAATCTCAACACCTGCTCGACACCTCCTCGATAGCTGCTATCTGTCGATGTTACGGGAATTCAGATTTTTGTTTCTGGGCCAGGCTTATGTATTTAAGTAGGGTTTCTTTTCTCACAACCCTAGACCTATATAAGACTTATTTTAGAGGTCATCACATGAGATAATACAAGGAGAACATATGCAAAAGGTGACCGATGCCTTATTCTCTCTGAAAGAAGCTATTGTGTCTTTGTGCCTTAGGGTTTTGTAACCAAGTGCTTCTTGATCTTCATTGTTGATGAAGTGAAGAACTTTGCAGCCAACATTCTTCTTCCTTAAGTTGGTGAGTGAGTCACGTACTGAGATTCGTGCAAAGGAGTTAGTCACGTATTGAGATCCCTGCAACAAAAAGGGTAGCGTTCATATATTGAAGAGTTCAGAGGTTCTAAAGTGGTAGAAGGTTTCTGCTGTGAGTTCATCTATGGAGATTATAGAGTCTAGGGACAAAGGTTTTGTACTAGATCTGAAACTTCTCTTTACTATAGTAGATTGCTTTTCGGGAAGGTTTCCCCCCAAGTTTTTTACTGTGAAATTGGTTGGTTTCATTGGTTTTCCTAGGTCATCATATCTTGTCTTATTTATTTTTTCCGCTGCATAATTTTGACATGATATTGATGTTTGTTTGTTATTAACAAGATTTATTCATAATTAATCTAATTAACAACTAGAGTTTAAAACTTGTTAATTTTATCAACTGGGTCTAAATTTCCCAACAAGGAGTATGTAATAAATTGATAAACATCTCATTTCATGGTTGCAGGTTAAGTCACTTGACAAAAAAACAAGGTTTTTCATATATCGGACAGTAAGTTAATTTGATTATTCCCTTCCAAAATAAATATAAATTTGCATTAGAACTTGTCCATCCACTCATTATCATCAAGTGCATGCTTTTTAAATCAAGACAATTGCATTCACCATTTATAGAAATAAAATATTTTGGGCTAAGTGTTTCTTTAACTAATCTACTCTTGTCCTAATAATTAAGAGCGATGGTTACAAAAGAGAGGGTTGATACAATCTTCGATGTCCTGGTTTTGTGCAAGTGAGCCACAAATATGCCCTTGGTGCTCTCATAAAACCTGTTTCCAGCTACTCTGCTCAGCAATCGACATAGATGTAACCATATACAAGGTAATAGACATATTTATTTCCTTAAAAAATTATTCAAATCCAATAAAATATTGCAAAGACAACAGTTTCAAAAATAACTAGTTTATAATCTATGCAATGCATTAATTATTTTCCCTTTTTAATTTTTGGTCTGAATATGAAATATGTCAATTACAGTTGTTATTAATAGATATTTATTATAATTAAATTTTTAGGACAAGACTTAAGTGTAATACTTAGGTGTTGTTCCTTAGATTCCATTTTTAAGATTCTGTCATGTGGTTTTTTCTCATGGGAAGGAAACATATTTTTTAGTTACATAGCCACATGGTAGAATTTTAAAATGGAAACCAAAGGAACAATACTTAAGATACTGTACATAAAATTTTTCCAAATTTTTATATGGAACTATATATTTGATAGATTACCTAATTAAATTAGGAAATTGTGTAGACTTCAAAATTCCAATTTTATAGTTAAGTCACTTTTAAGCTAAACTATCAATTAGTCTCAAACTAAGCGATTACCTATTGAACTAAGTTTGAGTTTTAGTTAACTCAATTAATAAAGTTTTTAACGGTTAAATAATAGATTTGGGATTGAATTCCTATCTACACAAAACCAATTGGTGTCATAATCTGATAATAAAAAATTATCATTAGAAGTGGATGCCATAAGTTAAAACTCTCTAAAAAAGCCTATTAAACTAAGCATGGATGATAAATATAACATGATAAGCAAACAAAGCATATTAAATGTGCAATTTATAGAAAATTAATTAAATGACCAAATCAAAGATAACACTGGATGTGTTTTCAAAGAGAAAATCCCGAGAAATGATCCTCGGGTGAAAACAACCTCTCTATGGCTAGTGATCAAATGATCCCCGGAGAATAAATTGTTGAAGTACAATATGACACACTCAACCACCTAAGTAGTTTTTCACTCTTGTACTTGAGGGTTTTGAGTTTCCTCTAGCAACCAACTTTGCTGAAGTCCTTTCTCTATCTTATTCTTCAAGCCATGATGGCTAAAATGGAAGTTCTCCAATGATTCCCACAACACCAATTCACACACAACACTTAAGTATAGTAATGGTTGTGACTGGGGATGACAACCTGTCAAGGATTTGGTTATGGTGAGAAGGAAAAGTAGATAAAATTGATAGTGTTTGACCCTTGGGTATAGTTCTCTCCACTCTTAGATGGAGGAATAGTTTGGTATTGCAGAAAGGCATGTGATTGAATTTTCTCTGGTGCAATCAACTTGTGAGTTCAAATTTCCCACAAGTTTGAATCTTGATTGCTTTCACAAGTCTGCCATGTTCCAGTTTCTCGAGTGTGAATTCTAGTCTTCTGGAGTATTACTTTTGACTTTAAACACCTAACCTAAATACAAAAATACAAAGTCTTTGAATTAGAGTACAATCAAGTTTGGCACTAAATATGCTAACATCATACATTTATTTTGGCTTTGTTTGTATATGAGATTATATATTCTACTATTTAAAAAATATGGTTTATTAAGATTCTAATGGAGGGTTTTAATATGGAATATTATTTTCTTACTCACCTTTAGATCTTATTACAATCTACAATTAAAGAAATGTGTAACATTTGTGAAGTTACACTAAGTGTAACTTGAACTCATCTTATATATATAACTGAAGTGTTTAAAAAAAGAACCAAGAGTCATTTGTCTTTTGATTGTTAGGAACGTATTTATGTAATTGGTTAACCATTTGACAAAATACACTTGTAATTGGGTAGATCTAGGATGGGTTTAGTACTTCAAGAAACAAGTGTTCAAGTTAAGTATTGAAAGCATGCAAGTCTAACCAAGAAACAAGTGAAGGAAGTGTTGTTCATTAAAACTCGACAGCTATCGAGATTTAAAGTTGAAGCTTGACAGAAGCTCGACACAAGTTTTATCTATCGAGAATTACGAAATCAAACTTTTTAGATCTGATTACATGCATATTCCTATGTATTTATGTAGGATTTCTTTTCTCACAACCTAAGACATATATAAGGATTATTTTAAGGACCGTCACGAGGTGATGCAAAGTGATAATGCACACATATTATGATCGGAGGTAGAAATTGCTCTAGTTCTTCATTCTCTCTATATGAGCTATTGCGTCTTTACGCCACAGGTTTTGTGATCAAGGAGCTTCATAATCTTCATTATTGATGAACTAAAGAACTTTGCAACTAACAATCTTCCTAGGATACATGCATCATTGGTTAGTCATGTACTGAAAGTCATGCATTTAACAGAGAGATTGTTGCTATAATACAGGTCCAATTGGGCATTGGGGTAAGGGCTCAATTGTAGGTTGGTATTTCGGGATAGGCCAAAGGGTTTGGTAAGATTCCTCATACTTGTAACCGCTTGTGATTGATAATAGTGGATTCTCGAGAGTGGTGACCTTAAATTCATCCAGTGGGGTTTTGCTTTAGTGTTTTTCCCCATTCGTAAACAAATCATCTGTGTCAAATTTATTTTCCGTTGCATTTAGTTATTTGATGATTTTTTTTTGTGTTACCACGTCATTGTATGTAATTTTACTAATTAATTAACTTCGGTAATTAATTAATTTGCAAGGGGTCAATTCATTTTAACCCAACATTGGTTAAGTTTACAATTATTACTGAACACTTCAATTCATATATATCAACTATAGATTGCTATTATTTTTTATTTCCAAGTATCTTTCTTTCTAACATGGCTTATGTACATAGTAAGATAAGAATACAAATTCTTCTTACTATGTTTTGTGTTCTACTATATGTTTTACCAATTATAATTTGCTATGTGTATAATTTTTTTTTTTTTTTTGCCATTTTAAACTTTGGTTATTTTATAAGGAAAGTCAAATATGTTAGGTCATAAAGATTTAAGATTAAATGTTTAAAATTTCAACTTGTATGTGTTGGCAAATCAAGAACAAAAACATGTTTAGAATAGTTGTTGGAGACATTGCTCAAAGTTCTAGAGATCAAAACTCAATAATGTACAAACTACAGGAAAAAGAATTATTTTTTTTGTGAAGCTTGACTGATCGAATTGTGAAGCTTGATTGATAAAAAATTTGTAGAAAATGAAGTTCTATAGAATTTTAAACAAGTCTAAGCCCACAAAAACGTTTAAGGTTTCAGTCCAACACTCCTACATATAAAAGGAAAATTCTAGCTACATTTTGAAGACTCCCCCTTCCTCTCTTTAGAAGGTGGAGGTTGAAAATATGTGTAAGTGTTGTTACCAAGCAAAAATTTGAAAAGGAATTTACATGATCAAAAAAATTAACTTTAGAAGGGAAGAAAAATATTGTTCTACCAACCAAGCAATCTTGCAGATGAAGTCGTATGAATTTAGAATAGTTCCCTTCTACTCCTACAACAATATAGCCATCACGGGCCTGAGAAATCTCTTCATCAGCCAGAAAGTCAACCAATCGAACAGTGTGACAAGGAAGAGTTGGAATTGTGGTAGGAGGATACTCATGTTCAGCTTGGGGCAACACCCTATCACCAAGATACCAATACTTTTCATGCCCACGCTCAAACAACATCAGGCGGCTATTTAGCTCCAAAGTCCGCTCACACTCTACATACCCCTCACATTTAGCCCAAGGATTTAAATCCATCTAAAAAATCACAAAGGAATCTAGAATGAGAAGAGACTGAACCATAACCAAGTGCCAAAGATTCCAAAAGAAAAAGGAAGAAGAACTCACATCATTGGTAATCAAATTGTCAATCACCAAGCGCCAAATTTCCAAAGAACACCAGGAAGGTGTAGACAAACAATGTTTGGACAACCAACGGAGAAATCTAGGAAAAATGCCAACAACTTCTTCCCAGATTTTAGGACTAACTCCAAAGTACTTGTACATCTAGACCTAAAAAATTCACAGCACCATTACCACATTGCCAAAGTAACCCATACATAGCCAAAATATTTTTTCACAACCTATACATAGCCAAAATAAATACCTATTAGGATATATGTGATTCATGTTAGGAACATATGTAAATTTAGAATTGACTAATCCTTTGACAAAACACACTTTACATGTAATTAGGTAGATCTAGGATGTGTTTAATACTTCAAGGAACAAGGTTTCAAGTTCAAATGTTAAAATCATCCAAGTCTATCCAAGAATCAAATGAAGAAGTGCTGGATTTTAAAACTCAACAGCTAGTGTCTATCAAGGTTTAAAAGGCTGTTTAAGCCCAATGCTCAATAGCTGCTTGATAGATAAGTTATCTATCGAGATTTAAAAAAAAAAAAAAAAATCATTTTTTCAAATCTGATTTCACTCCAATCCGTATATAGATGTTTGGGCTTTCTTTTCTCACAACCCTAAACATATATAAGTGTTAGGTTCTAAAGATTTAGGAATTTATGTATTTAGAACTCTAATCTGTATTGTTAGCAAACCATGACCAAAACAGGTTGTTTAGTCTTGTTTAGACTTGCTCAAAGTATGTTTATTTGTAAAACTGGAATCGAGTGATTGCAGATTTATTGGACTAAATCTGTAAGGCTCGATCGATCGAAAATTAGACTCGATCGGTCGAACCACGTACAGATTTATTTTTCTGTAGAGTTCCAGTTCAGCCCAAACTCTATTTAAACGTCTTGGGGATCAAGTAAAACACTCATACATATAAGGAAAACCCTATAACGTTTTTTGTACTTGGAAGAGAGAGATTAGAGTACCTCTTGTGCCTCCTTTTATTTTTAGGGTTTTGTACCCAAACCTCTCTAAGTCTTTGTTGCTCATATTTGTTGTTTATGTGAATCTCTTGTGAGATCCTTGAGGAGCTTTCCTTCACATAAACTTAGGGTTTTCAAGGTAGAAATATTTTTTACATCTTGATGATTAACAAGGTTGCTGCCATTGAAGATTAAAAGAAAAGCAAGCGGGGAGCTTGTAGCTGATTGAAGAATTCAAGAAAGAAGTAGTCCGTGGATTCGGAGCCTGTGCGTGGTCGTGTCAGGAAGTTTTACTGGTGGGTAGCATTAGGAAGTCGAGCGGGGAGCTTGTAGTCCTTCTGTAAGAACTTCAATTCTTTCATAGTGAATTTTGTTATACCTTGAGGATCGGTGGGTCAAATCCTCCCCAGGTTTTTACCGAGTGGTTTCCTAGGTGATCATATCTTGTGTTCATTTATTTTCCGCTGCTTTATATCTTGATATGATTATTTGATTGCTTTAACCTAGAATTGCATAATTTGACTAAGTAACAACTTGGCTAATTAATCTAGGCTACGCAATCTGTGTGTTTAAGGGGTCTAAATTTCTAACAAGTGGTATCAGAGCGGGTAGCTCTTCTGTTTTAGATCGTTTGATCTAAGAGCTGATCCTTGACCCCTGTTGTCATGGATAATTTGAAATGTCTTTCTGCTCATGCTTCTGCTAATTTTATTGATGCCTGTAATGTTTTGAATAAAAAGGACACTATTGTTTCTGTTGATTTTTTTGATGCTTTTGAAACTCTTCGTAAGGAATTATCTAAATCTTTGAAAATTGCTAAGAAATTCAAGGAAGAGTTAAAATTGGCTAATCTTGAAAAAGAGGATTTGATTGTGAGATTAGATAAGTCTAATAAAAAGAATGAATTTTTTAGAAATCAAATTTCCTCTCAAGATGAGAAGATGAAAAGCTTGGAACAAGAGTTAGTTGAATCTAAAGCTAAAATTAAAGATTTGACTAATGTCAAGCCTGCTGTTGATAACAGAAGTGTTTCTATTTCTCTTAAGCCTAAAACTGAGAAAGTTTATATCCCTCCTTTTAAGAGGAATAATAAAGAAAAGGCTTATTTTGCTAGGTTAGACAATGGTAAAAGTTCTGATGTAGACGCTGAAGTTTCTACACCTAAGTCTAAACCTACTGTTGGAGAGCATAATAAATTTGTTTTTGTGCCTACCTGTCACCTTTGTGATGTTGTTGGTCATATTAGACCAAACTGTTCTTTGTTGAGGCAAAAACCAAAATCTGAGACAAGATTTGTTGTTAGGAATACTGATGTTCCTAAATTTGTTCCTGTTTGTCACTTTTGTGGTGTTCGTGGTCACATTCGTCCTAATTATCATAAATTGAAATTTAAACATTTTGTTTGTCAATCTAGGATATGTGATCATATTTCTCCTGCCATAAGTCCATATAAATTGTTTCATATGCTTTTGAAAAATTTGAGCTTGTTGGCTTGTGAAAGGAATTTGCAGGATTTCAGTCTCTCTCAGAAGATTGGTGTAATTCCTCAAATATACTTTGCTTCTCATGGATTTTCACCTACAAAGCCGAAGACTTGTGCTAGATGGGTGAGAAAAGATCCGCCAAGGTGAGTGTTGCTAACTTATCCCTGATTTAATTCTTTCAATTATTTGTGGACATGTTTTGTTTTTTAGGTTGTTTTTTAATTTATTTTTTTTTTTAAAAAAATCCAAAAACATTGAAAAATTTCAAAAAGACAAAAATATTTTATTTTGTGTCTTGTTTTATTTTTCTTGAGGATTGCATGAGTTTTAATATCTCTCTTGATTTAGAACATGCCTGACATTGTGGAGAAACTTGAATAGTTTGTGCTAAGCTATTTTTGATTTTGAATAAGTATGTACTAGTTTGTACATGTACTCAAGGGTTAATTAAGAAATTGATATTTCTTATTTGTGTACCATTTATAACTTAGTTTGCACTGTCATACATTGCATTTGCATTGTTCATTTAGCATAATATGTGTTTTTTTGTTTTTGGTTATAAAGTTTGTTAAAACCAAAAAGATTTTTGTGTTTTGTATTATATATCTTGGATTTATAATCAAGGATTGGCCATATTATCTTTACATAACATGTTTATGTACCTTATTTAACTTTGATAAGCTTATTTATTGCACTTTACTAGTTGGAGTTTTGTAGTGTATGTTGTGTGGGAAAGATGTTTATGGTGTTTATCACTTTGTCTTAATCTTGAAGTTACATGTTATTTGACTGTCGGACTTGATCCTTTTGAGAAAGGCATAAATAACCATCTCACTACTGTTTACTAGCCAATCATGAACACCTTAGTGCATATCATAAGATTCTGTGTTCGAGAAAGTGTAGCACATGCACAAAAAGAACGTAAGGTGTAGCCTCAAATTAAATTAAAACTGGTGTGTACTATTAGGCTTAATGCCAATTCACTTAATTCAAACCGGTGTGTACTATTAGGCTGAATGCCATTTCATACAAATAAGAGGCAAAAATGCAAGAAACTTACATGATTGCAAGTTTTTGTTCTAGGAGATGTGGGAGTTATAAGATGTAACTCTTTAGGTGATAGTCTCTTTTAAATTCTATGTGATGAATTTTGTAGACTTTGTGATTGATTGCTATTCACATATCACCTCACATGCATATCAAGCTTTTGCTAGTTGCACACACTACACAAGTTACTCTTTGTTAAACTTGGTACATTATATTGTGTGTGATTTTGTTGTGGCCATCCAAGATTAAAAGTTCCTTGATCTTAATGCAAAATGTGTTTCAAGTTTGAAAATTTTGAAAATATCTTGAGATTTGTGCAGAACATATTTGTTGCTTAAGAAAATTTCAATGGGAGAATGATTGAAACTTGTTTTTGAGAAAATTGGATTTAAAATTTTGGTTTTTTGAAAAAGCATTCCATCTCATACTCATGCATTTTGCTTTTGTTGTTTAATGCTTTGAGGAGTTGTTTTAAAAATTAGGTTTGTGTTTTTCAAAACTGTGTTTTTTCTCAAAAATTTTGTGAGTCTTTGCCCAGTTTGATCGATCCATTCTGATTTTCGATCGATCGAAAAAGTGTTTTAATTTGTTTAAAAATGACTGTTTCATTCGATCAATCGAATGTATTTTTCGATCAATTGAAAGTTGCGAATTAGGTTTTTAAAAAGGGTTTGTTCTTAATCCGAATTGGAGCTTTTGTGAAATTGAGTTGAATTTGATGAAATTGGCTTGTTGTATTGATGAAATTAAGCATTATACTCTGTGAGTTGTGTTATGTGATGCTCAATTCATCAATTTGTTTAAAAATTCAACAAGTAATTTTCAAATTTTTGGGTTTTTGTTAGAAATTCTATTCTCAAATCAATTTTGTCAATTTAATCTCAATTAAACTTAATTGCTCACTGCATTAGTACATGCATCATGGCATTATATCTGTTCATGCATCATATAGATTTTTATTCTATATTGTTTTTGTGCTAATTTGCAGTCTGCCCTTGGTTTGTGTTTAGGATTCACATGCATTGCATTGATTTCTATATCCATTTTGCAGTTTTGCAGTCATATCTCTCATTGTTTTCATACATAGCATGCATATACTTTGCTAAATTGAGTACTCAACTTGATCAAACAATTGATTGATTAATTTTTGAGCTATGTACTTTCTAGTATATGCCTTTTTTGTGTAAACTGTAGAAAATATTTTTCTTAAGAGATATGATGGATAATCAATGTGCAAATATTTTCTCTACTCATGCAACTGTTTATGGGTCACATAGTGCCATGTTTGCATTTTATTGAAATAGAGAATATTTTTTCTTCATGTGTATCCTCACCTTAGTTTTTAATTTTGGTTTGTTGTGTGTTTTTAACTTTGATCCTGTTGGTGATGCTGCTGTTGCTGCTGATTCCCCCCCCCCCCCCCTCCTTTATTTTTCCCCAAAACTGTTTTTCCCACAACTTGTTTTGTTTTTCCTATTTTTATAGGGGGAGAAAAGTTTTTTTTTACCTGTGTTGTTCATAGGGGGAGCTGTCTCTATTTTCTATAAACTTGAATTGTTTTGTGTTCCCTTTGATTCTATATTTTCTCTTATCCTTTATTACGTATGTTGACTGTTTACTCTTTGTATGAGTTGTCTTTGTCAATACGTGACAAAAAGAGGGAGAAATTATTGATTTATGGGAATCATGTTTGTCTTGTTTAGGGGGAGTTGAAATTATTTTTGAAAGGGAAGAATATAAATAAAAACTTTTTGTTGTATCTAACTTAGGGGGAGAGTTAGTTTACTCATGTTTTTATTTCTGTTTCTTGTTCACTGCTCATTGATCTATATTTATGAGTTATTCATGATATATGTCTTTGTTTTGTGTTTTGTGAAGTCAAGAATTTAATTTTGATTTACTTGTATTTTTTCCACACATGCGTTTATGCGTTTGTTGAGTGTTTCAGGAAATATATAGGTTGATTCAATTGAGCTGCTGTCTACACTTGCAACTGATGGATAGTAGTTAAGATTGGATTTGTTGTTATAAGCATTATTTTTGTAATGGGCTTTTACTTTGTAAACTTTGAGCTTTTAATTTGTGTTTTGTCACGGATTGCCAAAGGGAGAGATTGTTAGGTTCTAAAGATTTAGGAATTTATGTATTTAGAACTCTAATTTGTATTGTTGGCAAACCATGATCAAAACAGGTTGTTTAGTCTTGTTTAGACTTGCTCAAAGTATGTTTATTTGTAAAACTGAAATCGAATGATTGTACATTTATTGGACTAAATCTGTAAGGCTTGATCGATCAAAAATTAGACTCGATCGATCAAATCACGTACAGATTTATTTTTCTACAGAGTTCCAGTTCAGCCCAAACTCTATTTAAACGTCTTGGGGATCAAGTAAAACACTCCTATATATAAGGAAAACCCTATAACGTTTTTTGTACTTGGAAGAGAGAGATTAGAGTGCCTCTTGTGCCTTCTTTTATTTTTAGGGTTTTGTACCCCTACCTCTCTAAGTCTTTGCTGCTCATATTTGTTGTTTATATGAATCTCTTGTGAGATCCTTGAGGAGCTTTCCTTCACATAAACTTCGGGTTTTCAAGGTAGAGATATTTTCTACATCTTGATAATCAACAAGGTTGCTGCCATTGAAGATTAAAAGAAAAGCAAGCGGGGAGCTTGTAGCTGATTGAAGAATTCAAGAAAGAAGTAGTCCGTGGATTCGGAGCCTGTGCGTGGTCGTGTCAAGAAGTTTTACTGGTGGATAGCATTAGGAAGTCAAGCGGGGAGCTTGTAGTCCTTTTGTAAGAACTTCAATTCTTTCATAGTGAATTCTGTTATGCCTTGAGGATCGGTGGGTCAAATCCTCCCCAGGTTTTTACCGAGTGATTTCTTGGATGATCATATCTTGTGTTCATTTATTTCCCGCTGCTTTATATCTTGATATGATTATTTGATTGCTTTAACCTAGAATTGCATAATTTGACTAAGTAACAACTTGACTAATTAATCTAGGTTACGCAATCTGTGTGTTTAAGAGGTCTAAATTTCTAACAATAAGGATTATTTTAAGGGCCATCACAGCTAGTGTAAGTGAGTGATACTTGATGCAAAGGTTTTTAACAAGCATATTGTGAACTAGAGACATGCTGTAGTTCATCTTTCTCCTTAAGAAGCTGCTGCGTTTGTACGCCGTAGGGTTTTGTAACTAAGGAGGTTCGTGATCTTCATCGTGTGGATGAATTGAAGAACTTTGCAGCCAACATCCTTCTCAAGTTGGTGGTTAGTCACGTACTTGGATCCATGCATCGAATTGTTTAGTCATGTACTGAGAGTCATGCATTGAAAGGAGAGATTTTCACTAGTCCAATTGGGTATTGGGGTATGTGTTCAACTGGTTGGTATAAGGTACTAGGATTCCTTTACTTGTAACTGCTTATTTTGATAATAGTGGATTTTCGGGAGTAGTGACCTTAAATTCAACTATTGGGGTTTTGCCTCGATGGTTTTTCCCATTCGTAAACAAATCAACCGTGTCAAATTTAATTCCTACTGCATTTAGTTATTTGGTGTTTTATTTGTGCTACCACGCGTATTGCATACTAATTGGATTAATTAATTTTCTTGACTAATTAATTGGTTAATTAATCATAAGGGGCCAATACATTCTTGGCCTATCAATACCAAACCTCACTTACCATACAAATGGAGCCCCACCCAAGCTTGAAAGGCTTTGCCTGGAAAGTTGGGTCATGACATGCATGTATCGAAACATGCAACAACATTTTTTTTTTCCAAGGAAAAAAAAAAAAAAAAAAACTCAACTTGGTGTCTACATGATAATATGGAGCATGGGTCCTAGGGTCTTGAAGAAGTCCATCCTCATCAAGCCAATCAAATGTAGGATCATAATTCTTACCATGAAAAGTAAGAAAAGAGGATCTCTTGGGGGAAGAAGCCATCTAGATGCAAAGAAAAATGGGTTTAGAAAATGGGTTTCACCAAAAATTAGTGTGTGATGAAAATGCTCAAAACATAAGGATCTAAAGAAATATTGATAAAGATGGATGAGGGAAAGTTGAGAAGCTTAGAAAAATGTTTTTTGTGAGAAGAAATGGTGAGATGAAGAAGAAAAATCAAGGGGAAGAAGAAGATTAATAATGTTAATGGAGGAAGAGAAGTTGATAAAAGATGAAGCTAAAAAAAAAAACAAAAAGGGAGAAACATAGAAGTGGGGGGCCAAATCGGCCCCCCACACTTAAAACTCAGCTAAAAGCTAAGTCAACCAAAAAAAAAAAAAAAAAAAACCAAACAAACAAACAAAAAATATTTTTCAAAGTTTTCAAGTATCTTTCAAGCTCCAAATTTTCAATTCAAAATTTTCATTCCCAAATTTTCAATTCCATATTCTTAATGCCCAATTTTTAAAACTCAGATCTTCAATTTTCAAGAAAAAAAAAATTCAAACCTTAGATTTCATGATCAAAATTTCAATTCTTAATTTTTAAAATTCTAAGTTTCAAAATTTCAGATTTCAAGTTCCAAATTTCAAGTTAAAATCTCCAAGTTCCAAAGTCTCAAAATTTGAAATAAAAATTTCAAAACCGCCAAGTTTCAAAATCAAAAGTTTCTCAAAAATAGAATCTTTTGTCAATTAAACTTTTCTTGATAAAGATTCAAATCAAGAAGGAACAAATGAAAATCACACATCTCAAAAAAAAAAAAAAAAAAAAGGTGGGATCAAAAAGCTCTCATAATTTAAAAGTCTAGCCCAAATTTTGACTTTTTGCAGCCAACAAATCCAGATTGAAGCAGAGAAGGCCTTGATCAGCATTAACACTCCAACAAATCCAAATCGAAGTAGAGAAGTCCTTGATCGACATTTCAACAATTCTAGATCAAAGTAGAGAAGCCCTAGATCGAGATTTCAGCAACTCCAGATGGAAGAAGTTCAACAATTCCAAATCGAAGTGGAGAAGACCTTGATCAACATTTCACCAACTCCAACTCCAAATCGAAGTAGAGAAGACCTTGATTGATATTCCAATAACTCTAGATGGAAGTAGAGAAGACCTTGATCTACATTTCACCAACTCTAGATTGAAGTAGAGAAGACCTTTGATCACCATTTCAACAAATCCAAATTGAGTAGAGAAGACATTTGATTGACATTTCAATAATTCTAGATCGAAGTATTAATCAACATTTTAACAACTCCAGATTGAAGTAGAGAAGACCTTTGATCAGCATTTCAACAATTTCAAATTGAAGTAAAGAAGACTCTAGTCAAAGTGGAGAAGACCTTTGATCGAATGTTTCAGCAGTATAGATTAAAGTAGAGAAGCCCCTTTGACTAGCATTCCAGCAATTCTAGTGTCAATGTAGGGAAGCCCTTTAGTTACCTTTTGTCAAGATCAAGGTAGATAAGCCCTTGGGTCACAGACAATTCCAGTTTCAAGATCAGGGTTGAAAAGTCTCTTGGTCATCCCAATTGTCAAGAATCATTTCTATAGTCATCAACTATTAGCTAAGTCCAGTATTTCCATTTCTTGTAAAAAGATAAGACACTAGTTCTATGTTCCAAGATTTTAGGTTCGAGGGCTAGGTAATCTTTGAAAATTCAACTTCAATTAAATCATGGCCACTAAAATCAGTATCTTTGTTTTCCATTAACATTCGCTTTTCAAGCTCTGTTAATAAGGGGCATTCTATAGAAACTCAATTTTGCACCCATGATTTAATCAAGGAGAATCACTTGAATGACCATCCCTGTACCTCAAAAATCATTATTGCATTACATGCATCAATTTTTCTTTGCATTACATGCATCAGTTTATTCATTGCATATCATAAAAATGACCTTGAGATTCTAACGGTCACAACGGTGTTTCCGATTTTCAAATCAAACCCTTGGATTGAAAGATGTGTACCTCAAAAATCATTATTGCATTAGATGCATCAATTCGTCTTTGCATTACGTACATCATTTTATTCATTGCATATCATAAAAATAATCTTGAGATTCTAACGGTCACAACAATGTTTCTAGTTTTCAAATTGAACCCTTGGATTGAAAGATATCGCATGACCAAGTTTGCACAGTCAACATGCATTTTGTGTAGGTGGAGTCGACCGCACATGATCAATTTAAATTAATCCTGATTAGTTAAACAATTAAAATTAATTAAATAATTTTGTGATTGGTTGATAATTAATGTCTAAGGATGCATGCGTAGGAATAAAAGGGATGATTGGATAACAATAAAATTGTGGGTAATTTGAACTTTATCTAGATTTATTTTAGGGTATTTATTTGCAAGATAATTGTTCTTAAAAAGCCTAAATTATCTAGAAAAAGAGATAAAAAAAATTATGGACTAAGGATGAAAACACGTTTAGGTGCGGGGATTGGATCAAAAAACCCTAGAAGGAGAGTCTAAAACACACTCAAACATGGAAGAATGTTCGGTGCCCAAGGGCCCATTCAGCACTTTTGGAGTACTAAAAGGCACTTTAAAAGGGCTGAATTTCCCCTTTTTGGGCTTTGGCCTAACGGCCTTCGAATGACAATAAGGCACACCCTTTTTAATCTTTTTGCAAAAGGATGAGTCCCAATTCGCGTCCTACACTTTAGGGCTATTTTTTAGAGTTTTTTGGCCTCCATAAATAAAGACTGGATCTCATAATTTAGCACATTTTTTCAACGCTCTGGGAGGCATACATTTTGAGGCTTTCAAATTGCTAACACTTGCTGATTCTCTTTGAGATTTGCTGCTAAAATTTGGGTTTTTAGGTTTCAAAAATAACTAAATAAGTTTCTTTGAACCCTAAAACATCCTCTCAAGAACAAGGAGTGCTCATGCAAGAGGTTGTTTTCAATCATCTTTTCATTTATGCTTCTTGTTAATGATGATGAATGTTTTTCTTTATCCATGAATTATTAACCATTGTTTTCATAAAGCATGATCTTGATTTTGTTTATGTAATTGTTATGATATCTTTCTTAATTCCAATAATTTGCATATGATCAATGCTTTTTCTTAAAATAAAAACAGAGCTACATCTTTATTAGATGTAAATCTAAATTTTTCTTAAAATAAAGATAGATATGCATCTTTATTAGATGTAGATCTAAATTTTTCTTAAAACAAAAACAGACTTGCATTTCTCTTAGATGTAGATCTGAAATTTTCTTTTAAAAAAGAAAAAAAAAATCTACATCTTCCTTAAATGTAGATCTAAATTTTTCTTCAAAATAAAACAGATCGAAATCTTCCTAAATTTTTCTTAAAATAAAATAGATATACATCTTTATTAGATACAGATCTAAATTTTTCTTAAACATATGCAGATTTTTGAAATAAAGAAAAAGGTTAAACATGATTGTGTGGTTTATGTCTGAAGTCTGCCTGCTGTCCATGCATCTGTCGTGTACTGGACATTTTGCTTGCATTGCTAGTCGTCCGTTCTTGGCTTTCCCCAAACTATTACTCTGATTTCCCACCCCATAGGGTCTGGACTTTACCGAGTACTGGGCTTTGTGTTCTCTTCAGCCCAATTCTTTAATTGCCTTAGCTTTCCACCGTGTTACTCGGCCTTTCCTGCCGCGGCAATTTTTGTTCCTGCTAGGCCTCTTTTCAGGCCTGCCGCTCCTTTCTTTCCCCCAGTGGCTTAAGAGAGCCTACGGGTGTTCTTACTCATGGGCTCCATTGTCCCTTTCTTTTTTTCCCTTTGGGCCTGTGGCCCTTTTACTTTCCTTGGGCTTCCTCGGCCCATTTACTGATTTTGCTTTCCCATGAGCTTTTACTAACTTGATTGGGCTTCCCCAGCCCAATCTCCTCATACTCATCCTTGGGGTTCATGGGCTTGCCATCAACCCCTACTTTCTTTGTTTACATTGCCTTGGGCCTGCTGCGGCCCATTCTCGCTTTTTCATACCATACATTGCCCATGAGTGTCATTTCTCTCTTTCCGGGCCCTTTGGGCCCATTTGCTTCCTCAAGACCCATTTATTCATGTTATGGGCCTGTGTTCTATTCTTCCTGCCACTTTGGCCTAACAGTCTTATTTTATGCCTGCCACTCTTATTGCCTGCTTTGCTGGGTTGGGCTGGCTTTACAAAAATGACCCTCAACACATACATAGTTAAGAAATTGGAATTCATATACTCAATTTATTTTATTTTTATTTTTTTTTTGAGAAAGAATTCATATGCATAATTTAAATTTGATTTCTGCTGATTGTCACATGATACAGTGTCGTAGATTCCAAACTTTTAATTTTTGTGTGGGATTGGAATTCAATGCCAACTCCAAACTTACTAGACAACTAAACAATGAATTATAGATCAAGAAGAAGGTTGGTAGTGTTTTCCAAGCTTTCTTTTCAAGCTACGTACGTGCATGATTTATTCTTGCAAATTTTGATGCAAAATATAAATTTTTGTAGTACATGCTGACAAATAAAATTTGACCTTATCAAAAGTGTGTAAATGGTGACCTAATCAAAAGTTCACTGATATTTTTTTTTTTCCTGATTGCTGATATGCTAAGATCTAAGGCATTTTGAACTCCTGACTTTCTTTTGAAACTTTTGAATGCCCTGACTAATCCTAAAATGTCCGTTGCCACTTAAGAATGACTAGTAGTTTTAAAACTTGCCCCTTCTGACAAAAAAAAAAAAAAAAAAAAAGCTCTTTGGTACTTGAAAAATAAGCACCAATCTCACCTTAAGGGTCTATTTGGATACCGCTTATTGCTTAAAACTGAAAACACTGTAACAAAATAATTTTTAAATATGTAAATAATGCCATTGGACCCAGTTAAAAAAAAAAAAAAATTGAAATCTGTACTTGTGAATCATGTGAACAGTGTGTAGGATCCACACAAAAATCGCCAACACAAGCACAAATGCAAATGCATTTGTATTCGAATAGTCACTAAAATAGACTTTAGCCACTGTCCCGCGTTTTACCACACCACTGGTACTACTGTCACTGTAGTTTTTCACCATTGAGAAGAACATAGAAAGAAATGCTAACTCCTACACGTTCGTTAAAAGCTTTCAAGGCACTGAGATTATACAACTTTACATGTATATTGTTATACTCTGAAATCTGAATACTTTTAGTTTGATATATTTCTCAAATTTATTTGAAGGAATCAAATTAGATGCATAAATTTTATGCATTTAGATTAATATTTTATTTTGATTGTTAGTAGCTATGAATTGGTTAATTTAGATTTTTTTTTACTAAATGAAAAGTATATTTTTAGTTAATTGAGATTATTGAGTAGATTTTATAATTCTTTAAAAAGTATCTAATTAGTATATGCGTGTGAAACTTCCTCCTAGAGACTTGAATTCCAGCCCTTATCCTTTATACCCTACAAAAATTTATACTTGCAGAGTGACTATTATACTAACGAGTCGCTAACCTGTGCGATGTACGAGAAAATTGCCGAAAATGAAATATAATGAATGCAAAGCAATTGTGCAAAATTCCATTTAAATTAAAAGACAAATATTAGTAAATGTCATTATCCTTAACTGTTTTGTGTTGTATCTAGAGTTTCATATCTAAGTTACTACAATACTACTTGCAGCCACTAAAGCTCACAATATAAGTATATTATATAAGGCCAAAACTTATATTATCTTCAAATTTCCCTTAACTTTACAGAATCCCTAACAAAATTTCTTTTTTATTGAATTTGATTTCAGAGAACTTATTCAAAATTATTTGAATTAAACCTCACAAATTAGAAGAAAAACAAAAAAACATTACAACATTGTAGCTAATTAATATACAAATAAACTACCAATTTAACATGATAAATTACTATTAGTAATTTAGAAAGCAAAAATTAACAAAATTAAAGTTGTTACCCACTTAACCTAAAACTTTTCATATTCTAAAGTTATCAAACAACTATTGATATAAAATATTTTGTAATTACTTCAATACCGCAAGTTGTTCATGCTGTAAAAAATTTGAGAGAATAACATAGCAAGCATCTTAAACTCTTTCTTGCTTGGATCCTACAAAACAATATATATATATATATATATAGCAATGGAGACAGAAAATGCCTTTAAAGAGACAACCAATTACGATAGTGTTGGAGGCAAAGTAAAAGATTAAAAAAAAAAAAAACTGAAGAAGCAAGCGGTTTGGCTAGCATACTAGCTAGTTAATTTATATCAAAAGACATAGAAATCTTACAATCAAATAGAATCCAAAAGTAAATAAATACATGTGGTACAATCAGATAAATAAAAGTTTTGTCAAGATGATCAAGTTTGGCAATGAAGAAGATGCAACAGCTATTGATGAGGGTAATCTCTATCTTAAACTTGTGATAATGATGAAGATGCAACAACTACTAATTATGCAGATCTAGCTTAATCTCATTTTGATTCAACTACAACAAAAATAACGATAATTACCATAAAAAGATTATATAAAAAAAACATTCTTTTATGATATAGCCAAGAGTACAATCAAAGCTAATAGAAGGAATTTTAAATCGATTTTAATGACGAAGCAGGGATTCACTTAAATGAGGAGACCAAGAAAAAGGGAGAAGTATCGTGTTCTGAGTATAGTATTGAATTTTAAACTCTATAATTCAATTTGCTTAGGTATTTTAGTAGTTAGCAAATTGAATTTCTTTAGGCACGGATTACATCATTTAATTGAATTTCTGTAGGCACGATAGTACTAAAACTCTATCATTCAATTTTCTAACTACTAAAAATCTATCACACGGATACTACAAAAACTCTATCACACGGATTACACAATATAAACCAATAATGTTACTGTCTCACACATTAAAAAAAATTAATAAATAAATAAATCAAATCAATTTTAAACATAGAAACAAACAATCATCTATCAATACAAATATCCAACCTAAATACGTATAAACTCATATATGACCCATAACACAAAAGAGGTAGTAACAAAATTAAAAAAGAAAAAAAAATCAATAAAAAAGAAAAAACACTATTAATCTAATCCTTACATTGAACTATTATGCAGGCAACTACAAGAATAGAGGTCAAGAGCAGCTCAGATTTAGAGATACCTAAACTGAATCATCCAACTTTTCATTATTAATATAGTGTGAGGAGAGGAAGAGATGGAGTTAGAAAGCCAAAGTCTAGTGTTAGAAAGCTGAAGGGTTGCCGTTTGAGATTGTAACCATTGAACACAAAGGGTTGCTATTTAAAATTGTAACCGTGAAACATAAAGGGTTGCTGTCTAAAATTGTAACCATAGAAGACAAAGGTTTGCCATCTAGAATTGTAATCGTAGAAGACAAAGGGGTTGAGAATTATTTTCTTTTTATTAGTATTTTTAAATTTAAGAAAACTTATTTTAAATTGTAGGGCAAATTCAGGAAAAATAATTGTAATGACATGGCAGCTGATGTGACTCAACCTGAGCGTAGCAACATTAAATGCTACGCTTTAGCTTTTAGTAATATATAGTATTGAATTTTAAACTCTATAATTCAATTTGCTAAGGTATTTTAGTAGTTAGCAAATTGAATTTCTTTAGGCACGGATTACATCATTTAATTGAATTTCTAAAGGCACGATAGTACTAAAACTCTATCATTCAATTTTCTAACTACTAAAAATCTATCACACGGATACTATAAAAACTCTATCCCACGGATTACACAATATAAACCATTAATGTTACTGTCTCAAACATTAAAAATAAATAAATAAATAAATCAATAAAATCAATTTTAAACGTAGAAACAAACAATCATCTATCAATACAAATACCCAACCTAAATACATATAAACTCATATATGACCCATAACACAAAAGAGGTAGTAACAAAATTAAAAAAGAAAAAAAAAATCAATAAAAAGGAAAAAACACTATTAATCTAATCCTTACATTGAACTATTATGCAGGCAACTACAAGAATAGAGGTCAAGAGCAACTGAGATTTAGAGATACATAAACTGAATCATCTAGCTTTTCATTATTAATATAGTGTGAGGAGAGGAAGAGATGAAGGAGTTAGAAAGCCAAAGTCTAGTGTTAGGAAGCTGAAGGGTTGCCGTTTGAGATTGTAACCATTGAACACAAAGGGTTGCTATTTAAAATTGTAACCATGGAACACAAAGGGTTGCTGTCTAAACTTTTAACTGTGGAAGACAAAGGTTTGTCATCTAGAATTGTAACCGTAGAAGACAAAGGGTTGGGAATTATTTTCTTTTTATTAGTATTTTTAAATTTAAGAAAACTTATTTTTAATTGTAGGACAAATTCAGGAAAAATAATTATAATGACATGGCAGCTGATGTGGCTCAACCTGAGCATAGTAACATTAAATACTACGCTTCAGCTTTTAGTAATATATAGAATATAGATGATGTGCGGTGATGATAGAAATTAAGTTTGAAGATGGAGTTGTTTACAATTGTTTATTTATTATAACATTAATATCAATATATATATGGAGGTCTTTTTTTTTTTAATATTTTCTTTTATTCTTGCCTCTGAATATATATATATATATATATATATATTATAATGTTCACAGTGGCTGCTGTGAATCTCCAAGACTATCTGACTCTATATCCTTTATATTCAGGAAAGAAAATACCTTAACTTGATTTTAACGGGTTCTATAGGCTATATACTCTTCTGTCTAGGAGTTTCATAACGTGACAAGAAAAATTGCCTATTTTTCTGTGTGTTTATATTATGTCTTCTTATTATTATATCACTTTTTTTATTTTGTGTTAAGGTACAAATTAAATGATTCTTTAATATTGAGCCATGGGATATTTTGTGTACTGGGCATTTTGCTTTTATATATGAGTAAAGATTGTTGCTTTTATATTGATAGGAGGTTATTAACAATACTTTTAGAAGTTTGAAGAATAGACCAGGGGGAGGGGTGCAAGTTGCAGAGTGAGCAACATATTAATTTATATATTTTTAACTATTTCAAAACAAAATGAGACAATAGTTAGATCTTCAATACAATACAGTTGTTTGTATTGTCAAGATAGTCACATGATTGGATCAATAACCTTATTTTCTTCCTCTTTCCCTTGTGTTAATGTGATCTTATGTTAGTAGGTTAAAAATTAGAGAAAGCCTAAGAGCGCAATTTTTTTATCATAACTAGCTATGAGCTAGTCGATTAGCCCATTACTCGCCCCACACACATAGAGGAAGAGTTGATTAGTACTACCATGGGAGAATCAAACACCTTAGGATGGACTATGATGAAACTCAACGGCTTTGGGAAATTTTTGGGCACTTCTTATAAAGATAGGTAATGGGCTTACATAAGGCCATAGAAACTAAAAGGCATAGAGGGCAACTGAAGAGAGTGATCATAAGAAAATGATGAAGTCAGGGATGAAGGGTAGCAAGAAATGATGAGCATTACAATCAATCTAGACTTGCAAAGCAAAGAGGTAGTATTTCAATCTCCAAATGGACCTCTGTCTCATTTTCCAAATCACAACGACAGAAGCTAGTATCCACTAATCAATACTTGAAAGTATAACCCCCCCCTATAGACCACAGGTGCGGATTCGAATTCACGTATGGGTGTAGGTGCGGGACTTGGGAGTGTGGTGATTAAAAAATTATTAAAGATATTTTTATTTATATTTTCTATATATTTCTAAGCATATTTTTTTTTATATAATGGTAAACATATACCAATTTAAGAATAATGGTAAACATATATTAATAAATTTAAAAGCTTATATATATATATATATATAATGTAATGTTTACACAACCCCAATTTTACCCCAATAACATATTTATAATATTAAATTATTTTCCTTCAAAAAAAGGAGTAATCAGGTAATAAAATTAAAGTATTAAAGAATAATAAAAATTGATAGGTAAGAGTGATAAAATCAAAGAATCAAAACATGTATTTTTATTGTTTTCACAAGTTCCAACCTTTTTTTATCTTTGACTTTTCAAGTCCTTATCTCTTCTTCCTTCTCTCCTCTCTCTCTTTTTTTTTTTTTTTTTTTTTTCTTCACAAGGCACATGAAGTAGAAGAATGGAGGTCGACGACACGGTGGCAGCCTGTTTTGGTGTCTGTTTCGGCCGAAATTGGGCCGTATCAGCCGTTCCGCCAAAATTGGTGCAAAAAAAAAAAAAAATGCGGCATGGACACTCAGTCAATGGCTTCGTGCACTGCATGCCACGTTAGTGCGCATCAGGTGCTGGTCTGGTGGCCCTGGAGCTGCACCCGTGCTTTCTATTAGCCCCCACAGCATGACCTTCAACCTTTCATGAATTTTGCTTTTCCATGGCATTTCCCACAAACATTACTCTGATAGGACATCTTTGAGCCTGATCAAGCGAGGATTACGACAGTGAGCATGTTGAGAAAAAAGAGAAGATGGCATCAGTGCCTGCTAAAAGCTTCAGGTATAAATTTTGATCACTTAAAATCTCAAACTTTCTTAAGTGAAAAATCATTATAAACAACAGAAATTAAATATTAGACTACCTATTACTTATTTACAAAATATAATCATAGCCGGTGCAAACAATGTGCTTGATGAAAAAAAGAAAGAAAAAAAAAAACACTGCCACCTAGATTTTGGTTAAATGCAATTATCAGCGTACATAGTACAAAGAATAACATCAAATTTTCAAATCAAAATTAAAACTGATCTTCTCTGGGAATGCAAATTGAGAGCTCTGACACAGAAGTATATACCATTAGCTTTTGTAATATCTAATCTAAAACATGAAATGAATCTATTAAAATGAGGATCATTTTCCAGTTTGATTACTGCATTTGCATTGAATGTTTGGAAGTGTACAAATGCCGAGGGGTTTGTTTGTTCTCATTCTCAATCTGCCTCTTGTACTCCAAATACTCATCAAGCATTCTTTGATCTTTCTCCTCCACTCCACAGGCAAAAGTTTCCATTTGTCTTGCCCCAATTCATCAATGGCTACAGGACCCACAATCTCAAGATTAGGAGGAATATCTCCACCATGTGCTTCAGGTGAAAACACATTGAGCTAAACATGTGCTAAACATTTTCCTGCTGCTCCTAGTTTTATTTTTATTTTTTTATAAGAAGCATGAAATATTCATTCAACTTTAAAAGAGTTACAACAGAGAAAGCAAACAAACACAAGGAGAAAATCACAAACAATTACACACCACTCTCCTCAATGAACCCGAGAGCCCAGCAATATTTCTAAGTTTGCATATTAACATTTTTGGGCTCTCTTTTCTTGGGCTCTAATGGTAGGCTCATTAAAAGGAGAGATATTACTTGTAGTTTTCGGGCTAGGAAGTCCTTGGGCCGAAGAAGAAAACATTTGAAAGCCCAAAACCGATTTTTGGCCTCAAAGGCCCATTGGGAAACACGTGAGTTTTCAACAGAGGAGGGTGTGTAATATCTCCAGTTGCCTACAATAAGCAAATTGTGAATTTTTGGGACATTATTTTGCATGATAGATTTTCTATATATTGTAGAAACTAGGGCCACTCTGCAGATCTTATATCTTTCTTTCTTTCTGAGAAAATGCAAAGTTTATATCCAATTAACTAGCTGCAGTGATAATCTGTTTCAGTAAGTGCGAGTGTTCAATATCTGTTGTATATCATATGTATTAGATTGCCCAATTTATTATTCTTTCAGAGTCCGGATCCTTAAAAACTATTATTCTAGTAAATTTGATCCGCATTTTCCTAACTTGGCTACCTCTAAAATACCCATTTCACCTTTGATCAGAATACAAGACCTTTTATTTCTTTGACTTTATTTTATCCTTTTTCTTATTTTTTTCCTTGGAATTTCCCTGTCCTTGTCTTGCATTACCACCTCCTTTGTCAGTCTTTTTCTTTTTATCAAGATCATCAAGTTCTGATAACAATGCTTCTTCTACAGCCTCATACTTCTTTTCTGCATCTTTGTTGGCCCGATCTTCCAGTTGTGCCTATAAAAGGGGAATAGTACACCGAAAACATCAAATCATAGACGGCTAAGAAGGTAACTATATGAAAACCTTCAACAAAACAGCAAGGAGAATTCAACACAAACCCGCATGAATGACTTCAGCAGGGGCACCAAAATTGATCGGTAGTCATAACCAGTTACCACATTAAGTTTCTTCCCTGTCTGCTGCATGTTAATAGTAGTTGTTCTGATTATAGCATCCAATTTGTAAAGCTGCAACAACAAACATACTAAAATTCAATCCTATAGAAGTTCATCAAGCATCATCTTTAATATCACACAAAACTAGGAAAATTTGACAGGTTCATAAATTTGGCTATATCATACCTTTGCAGCCATCTCATCAATCTGCTTCTTAATCCACAATTTTATTTCATTGTCCACATGATCTTCTCTCAAAATGTTCCATAAGATATCCAACTCGAAATTATTACCATTTGTGCTTGCAATCTGTCTCTGATTTGACAAGAGATACTTGTAGCTCAATGGTTTGTACCCAAACTCTTCTCTTCTCTTATCTTCTTTAACACATATACTCTCCAAATTCTGCCATACCTTAATGTCTCTCAAATATTGTACTTTTTTCTCACAAATGTTCAGCAACCGGTGAAATTCAGCCTCATAGATCTTGTAAAGCTCTTTCCCTTGACTTCTACTAGCTTCTCTCAAATTTCTCCACAGCTTTAATTGCTCCCCAATATTAGTACCTCCCTTCAATAGCCAATCCAAGATAGCATCTTTATATTCATCATCATTTAATTCGATTTCATCATCAACACTAGAAGTAACAGCAGCTCCATCATTCGTCACCATAAGCTCTCCACGCAACATTCTCTTGTCGAAAACTACACAAGAGAAGTCCTCGTTGAAAACAATCTTCTCATAATTAGCAACACTACGCTCACCTTTAACCTTCTCCATCGCAAGACTCAAGAGGAGCCTCCGTAACCCGCAAATATTGGCAAGATCATCCAAGAACTCCAACACAAGATTAAGCTCAGAGATGTCAAGAAAGCACACTGAGAGCAGGGTGTGGTCTATCCCATATTCCATAAGCAGCTGTTCCGGGACTTGCTTCTTCAGCATTTCCAATATCAAGTTCATCAACGCTGAAAGATGACTAGAACAAAAACATTTATAAAGAAGTAGCAGGCGTAACTCTACTCGAATTTCGATAATGATCTCTTCACGCCGGCTATCTTCGCAATAAGGCCACTTTTGTTTCATGAAATCTTTATCTCCACCCTCGTTTCTTGACAAATCTTCCAACATTTTCTTAGCTTCGACCACGTTCACGGGTTTCCATTTTCCTGAGTCAACAGTGTCCCAGAGTGAATCAAACAAAAATTCTGGACGGACTGAATCTAACTCATCGGAAATGGTCCCTAAATGCACACTATTCATATGCTCCCCAGTCAATTCGGCATTGAAAAACCTCTCTCCGCACCAACAACACACTGCCTTACATGAAAACTTCCAATTCTTCGCCCCCGTCGCGTACTCCACCGCCTGTTTCATCACCTCTATGGCCAATTTGTTCTTAGCAAAATGCAGTTTAAGGTCTTCGATTTGAATCCTCAAGAAATCCTTCTTTTGATCCATAGTCATCGTGTCATTCCAGTATGTCCTGACTCGTCTCTCCACCGTGTCGACATCCAACCCGACTACTTTATTGAGGTTCTTGATATTTCTTTTGTTTTCCGGCAAAGGCATCAATTCCGGCGTTTCGAAGTTCATACTCGCTGTTATAGCTCTCTCTTCGATCTCTTCCTTTCGTTCTTGTAGTTCTTGAATCTCATTCTTTAAATTTTCCAAGTATTTAGTGTCTATGAGATACTTGCTTTGTAGTTTGAAGAGTCTGAGACGCGTTCTGAATTCTTCAATTCGGGGTTCTGTGGCCAAATCTTCTGGGGCAAATTCGATGGCTAAACCAGCATCGCAAGCTTCTATCACAGGTCCATGGCCGGCATTGGCGTCATATTCAGTTAACTTGAAGAGTGCGTTGACATTGAAGAACCAGCAGGAGAGGGAGTTGGGGCATAAGTGCACGGCTCGCTTGGATAAGTCCACGGCTTCTTTGACGTGATTGAAAGTTTCGGCGAGTTGGAAGAGACCGTCGTCAGATGAAACGGGAGTGGTGGAGTGTTTGGCAGAAAACACGAATTTTAAGTGACAGAAGCTGAGGGCAGCGAGAGCAAGAGAGGAGCTTGGGTGGCGGGACAGAGTGGCCTCGACAAGATTCAAGGCTTTGGTGTAGTTCCCATTTTCGTGTTCTTTCATGGCGTCTTCCACTTCTTTGGTGATGGTGGGTGATTGATCATCAACATCGGAGAGTGAGGGGGGTGCACGTGCATTGCGTTTCTTCTTGGTCTTGATTTTGGAGGGAAATCGAGAATAGGGGAAGAGTGGTTTGAATCTAGCTAATTGGTTTTACGAAGGAAGTTAAAGTGGTGGAGCCGAATCTATAAATATGACATGAAGAGCAAACAGCTGAGGCCCAAATGCGGAGAAAACGATTTTAACCAATCTCAATGAGGGTCTCTTCTTTCTTTTTTTTCTTTTTTCTTTTAATAAGAAATAGTTTCAATCTACTCCGTCTGATGATTACTTTTCATCGTCAAACTAATCGAACTTTATATCTTTATTTAATGAGAGACTTCATCAAATAAGTTAATTGGAACCCACAAAAGCCAAATAGAGAAATGAACTAATGCAATATGTTTGGTTTAACTTTTATATTTTGTGTTTTAAAGATGATCAATTTCAATGAAAATTTAAGGATATTCATATATATAGTAAATTAAACTATATGGTTTCAAAAATACTAACTAAATCCTAACTTAATCTAATGGTACATTTCAAAAAAAAAAATTTGAGAAAGTGGGATGAGAAGAAAAATATGTGATGTCAAACCAACATTCTTAATAGAGATGAGTTTAAGTTACACTTGGTATAACTTCGCAAAAATTACACATTTTATGAACCATTGATTACTATTAGATCTAAGGGTCAAAAAACACTCATAATAATGTTATTATTACTCTCTAGAAATTAGTGATTTAGGCATTAACTCTTATTATCAAAGAAAAAAAAAACATTGCATTAACTCTTTTTTTTTTCTTCCATATCATCATCTTCTTCCTTCGTATTTCTTTTTCCAAATCAGTATATCTGTTGCTTTGTAGTTTAAACTCACTAATGGAGCTCATGTGAAACTCATGTGCAACTAGATCGCCAAAGCTAGACGCCCAAACCAATGGGGAGAGAAAAATTTGAATTCAACGGTGATACAGAGCGAGGTTAGGGCTCGCTGGACTTTGTTCTCCCACAACTGCTCGTTGTTCCTGCCGTTGATCTCACCATCCTTGACTTCCTCTGCTGTTTCATGGTTTCCTACAATAACTAATAAATAAATAGGCACAATTTGGATTGTTGAATGGAATCAGTGATAAATTGTACTCCTCCATTTAGAATTGCTCTTGACCTCCATATATGTACCTGTTGTTGTTGTTAAAGATTCTTCATTAAGCCTTGAAATTGAACCCCTCTCTATCTCTTGTAAAAGATCACCAATCACACATAACAAGTAACTAAAATCTCTCTATATATTTATATATTTTTTGTTGTTTGTTTTCACTTAGATTTGATCCATTCACCCCTTTAATTGATCGTGTTTACTATTTAGTCGCTTTAGTGTTTTCCAATTGGTTATACATAGATCAAAACATTAGAATTACAATTTCCATTTATTAGGCTTTCCTAGGTACGTTTTTTGTCTGTACACTACATATATCAGTTGCTATTAAAAAACCACAAATCGTGGCCAAGGACATCAATATCAGCAGCGGGAAAGACCAGAGCAATGGGACAATGAAGTTCGGTGAGCTGTAGCCTTTCTCTCCTCTTAGCCTTTCTTTATTAGTTAATGCCGTGATTTTTTTTTCTTTAATAATAAGAGTTAATTCCTAAATCACTAATTTCGAGGGAGTAATAATGACATTACTATAAGTGTTTTGTGACCTTTAGATCTAATAGTAATCAATGGTTCATAAAAAGTGTAACTTTTATAAAGTTACACCAGATATAACTTGAACCTATCTTTTCTTGATATGGGTTTTATTTTTTAGTAATGCTAATACCACAACTTTTGACATAACTTTACCACAACTTGTTCACATAGTGAGTTTTAAGTGGTGAAATTGTAAAACCACAGACCTATCACTCTTACCCTACCACTCATAGCTTGCCAAGTGGGCAAGTTGTGATCTTAACAATTTTGTTTACCTTTTTTGCATTTAAGACGCTCAATTTTTTTAATTGATATGGTTATTTTGGCATTTGGGAGGTTGTTGCCTAAGAATTATGTATTTGTTTTTAGTTTTCATTATGTAGATTTAATTAACTTAGGGTGTTTTAGCCTTTTGGGTTGATTTTGAGTATTTCGGGGTATAGGTCTTATTATTTTTTATGAATTTTTTAAATATAATTCAAGAGTTGGAAGAGGGGAAAGTTGAATCTTAGATGTCTTTGTTGTGAATATCATAAATCCCACAAAATACAAGGAAATAAATTAATGCAATTACAACACTTTTTGTCCTGAAATAAAATTAATATAAATATTATGTGAAAAACCATAACTTAAAAATCACCATTTTTCCTCTCAATCTCTATTTGCCTCTTTAACAAGAGTGACTTGTATTTAGTGATCATTAATAAAGCCTATTATCCCTTAAATCCAGGAGAGAGAAGTTGATAAAAATGTTACAACAAATTAACATATGTATGAAAATTATAGTTTAAATTATATTACATTTTGAATAAAAATTTAATATATAGTGATATTGCAATGATTTTAGAAAATGTTGCTAAAATAAATTTATTCTTTATTGTAGCAGTTATTATGATAAATGCTGTTGATTTATTTAAATTTTGAAGCGGTTTTATATGAGCACTTCCATTAGTGGGCCTATGAGGCTATGAGTGTATAATAGAAAATATGTAAGATTTACAAATTTTCTCTTAAAATTGACTCACCTCAACAAGTGTATAATTATGTAAATTTACAAATTTACTATAATAATCATGTAAATCTTAGATGATATTATTATTATTTTTTTTGGTAGAATGATTCATATTGTATTTGTTCTTAAAATTTTTTTCTTTGTACCCCGATGACAAAGCAAGGGAGTATATGATAATTGTTATGTGTGAAAAAAATAATTAAAAAAATTAATATATTAATGAAATATAATGTAAAATAAATAATTTAATATGAGGATTTTTTTTGTAAGAATGAGGATGTTTTAAAACGTGAGAATGTAAAATAAAAAATAAAAAAAAATTTCTTAATTAAAAATGAGTGTTTAAAAAATAAAAAAAGTTATCTACGAAAAAAAAAAAAAAAAAAGAAGGTTTTTTAATCTTCTAAAAATAAATTAAAAATTTACATATTTTTGGCGGACTCCCGCCACAATTCGAAAACTCTCCCACTAAAATTTGCCTGTCCTTGTGGGATTTGGATCAATCCATATAAAAACACTCCCATGAAAATTCCTCTTCCCAAGTTTGATCAATTTTGAACACCCACCTCCGGCAACCACCGCAGTCGCCCACCTCTGTCAGTGGCTTGCCGCATCAGCATTGCGTGGCTTAATTTTTTGTCAGCAAAGGCAAGTCTTCGTTTTTCTTACTTTGTTTTTATTTCTCAAAACTTTTTCGGGTTTGGCTGCAAAAGTCAATTCCCTACTGCTTTGCTCTGTAGTAGAAGTCTATCTTATTTTATATAGATATTTTTACTGTACATTTTTTTTTTTTTTTTGTTAACAATAGTTATCTCCACTTATGTCCATAGGCATAACATCAATTGGCACTTACTGTCATTTGCTTTTTATGCAATTCTATTTTGGTTGATTGGTTTTATTTGTGAGACAACAACACTTTCCTTAAACACAGAGATCATAAAAAAAAAATCAAAGGTAAATTGCAAATTGCAAATTTCACCCCTAAAGTTTAGGGGTGATTGGACTTTATATCTTGACATTTCAAAATTTGGATTTTACCTTTTCAAATTTGATGTTTTTGAATTTTACATCTTAATGTTTCAGAATTTAGATTTTATTTTTTAAAGTTTGTGAGTGTTTAGAATTTATATTCAAAATTATAAAATTTTAAGGTGTAAAATCCAAATACCCTTAAAATATAAGAGCTAAAATCCAAATTCTGAAACGTGAGGTTGTAAAATCCAAATACTTTTTAAATATAGGAGCTAAAATCTAAATTAAACATGAGAGTGTAAAATTCAAAACACTCCCAAACATCAGGGGTAATATCCAAGTTTTGAAATTTCAAGAGATAAAATCTAAACACTCTCAAACTTTAGAGGTAAAATCTAAATTTTGAAATTTCAAGGTGTAAAATTCAATTACTTCCAAACTTTAAGATGTAATTTGCAATTTACCCAAAAATCAAACAACAATAATTTTGAAATAACATAACTAGTTAAAATCATCAGAGCTAGTGATGGAATCACTTGAAATTTGGCAACTTGAAGGGAATCATCATAAGGATAAAAAATCTCCCCTAATGGTCATGATCTATACTGCTTTTTGAGCAAAATATTTCATTTAGTGCCCTGTTTAATAAATTTTGCTATATATGTTAATTTTCCATTTTCTCTTAATTTTTAATTGCTTGTTAATGTAGATTGACCACATCCAACTTTAAAATCAATAGTTAAAATCAATAGAGATTAGATTTGGGCATAAAGCTGCTCAACATTTAGGAGAGATTCATTTCACCATATAGTCATGTCATGTATGCAATTGCATTTTTTTTTTCTTAGTTGCACCATAACTGAATTGATCAAAGTAGCAAGATCACTTTATTTCTATTAGATTTGTGGTATTTTCATTTTGAGGATTCTGAAAGGGCAATTTCTGATCTTAAACTCTTCATCTTCAAAACCTTATTGGATTGGTTGTCTGTAATAGGCAGTCATTCTATTTTTTCGGATTTTTCTTTTATGGATGCTTGTAGTTTGTGTGTTTGATTGTTTCTTGTTCCTACTATATACTTCCTGTATACTTGGGCAATACTTTTTATGATATTCTAATAAATCTCATTACTTATATAATAAAAAAATTGATTTGATTTCAATTGGATCCTGCTAGTCCTGAATAAATTTGGTAATTTTACATATCGGCATTTGATTCATTGAATCATATATCTATACTCAGATGAAATAAAATAAATAAATAAAAACTGTGAGTCAGTGACCAATTTGTTCTCACTTGCTCTCCATTTTGTTGCAACAACAATACTTACATTTATTTTTTCATAGTGGCAGAGGATCCAAATAGAGGCAACAATACTGTATAAAATCTTTTCTGCCTTTATTCTATACATCATTGCATGTACACATCATTGTTAGATGTATTGGATCTATCTATTATATGCGGATTGTTTTGAAGTTTATAGTTGTCATGCGTTTTAGTAGTGCCATTGGATCTATCTTTTGTGTACTGTCCATTCGGGGTCTGGAATAATAATCTTCACCTTTGAGGGGGCAAAACTTGTTATATATTCTCATATTTCGCCCCTTATTTTATTCTTTTTTTCTTCTTTGAGGATTAGCATGATATTGATTTTGGGATTGAAGAAGGTGAGAGAGTCTTTCCCTTTTGTTTCATGTTTTTATACTTTATATATATATATATATATATAGTTATCTTTGAAGTACTTGAATCTAATCTAGATATTATAAAGATTTGTGATTCTTGTGTTCTATATTGGCATTGCAGGAGGAAACTAATTGACAAGCTTAACTGTTAGCTTCTTCAATCAAGTAAGTGTTTTACTAAGGTTTGTCAAAAAAAAAAAAAAAAAAAAAAAAGGATCTTAAATGTAATAGTATGATTACAAATACTTTGTGATATATATGGTATGATGAACATGGGTGGTTGTCTGAATTGGAGCAAGCAAGTGGTTTGCATGGAGATGAGAGTATAAGGGTGGTTTATTATAATATTGGGAGCGTTTCTTGGTTTTGTGTGTTTTTTGATCATTTGTTGCTTGATGTGTATGTTGTACTATATCATAATAATGAATCCTTTTGTTTGATTAGAGATCTAGTTGTGGGGTTGTTTGAATTAGAGCAAGTGGGTGGCTTAGATGGAGTATAATGCTTGTCCACTATGACATGATGTAATATATCATTACACTTAATAGGAAAGGGTCATCTTTCTATGAAGTAAAAGAAAGTGAGAATGAAAATTGCAACGATAGTTATGTTTTATTTTTACAATGGCATGTTGTAGATTTAATTTAATTTACTTTACATTCAGATGGGCAAGAGCTGGATGAATAAAAAAAAGGTTCTCAAGAGAGTACATACACGGGGTTAAGGATTTTATCCAGTCTACTACAAAAAGTAAATGTAGTGATGGGAAAATTCCATGTCCAAGTAAAAGGTGTTCGAACGTATATTTATTTGAACCAATAGTTGTGCATGATCTCTTAGTGACCAATGGAATTTGTCTCAGTTATGATCCTTGGTATTGTCATGGGGAGTCTACATTTATTGCCACATCTAGTAGAGCTACGAATAGTAAAGTAGGAGTAGAAGATCTGAACGGTGAATGTGATGATATATGCATGAAGTGTTCCTCGCGCATAGTTGATTAATGGATGAATTTGATGATGCAAATGGTCTGGAATAAACAGTTGGGGAAGGTTCCTATGGGCAACACTGTGAAGAAGAACCTAATGAAGATGCTAAAAAATGTTATGACTCACTTAAAGATGATGAGCAACCTTTGTATGAAGGTTGCACGAATTTCAGAAAGTTGTCAGCTATTGTCAACTTATACCACTTGAAATGTCCTAATGGATGTAGCAGCAGGGAACTATGGAGCAAGCACAAGTCTTTGTTTTTTCTTCATACTATTATACCTGCATTCTGGAACCTTTTTTCTTTTGTTTGGGAAAACGAATGTAAATTGTGTAAATTCGAGGCATTATGTGCTCCCAATTTCTACATACTCTAAATTCTATGTTTTTTTCATCTGTGTTGTTCTTTAGTTCCTTTCCTGCTGCACATGGCAAAGATTGTTATGACCAAGAGCAATAGGAACCTTTATTTATTTATTTTAGAATCAAGAGGAAAAGGAACTTAAGGATAAGGCTGAGGAAGTGATATTTCTATATCATACTTTCAATAGAAATAAATTTTTTTAGATAGAAGTATTATTCAAAGATAAGAGACTTCTGCAACTTTATTTCTCCATGGCTAACGTCATTATAAATTTCTGACCTCCATTATAGGGTTCTCTTTAGTGTCTGCTGCCAGTTGCAAGGGTGTTAGAGCACTGAACAGGATGCAGACTAAGATTGAAAGGGGACAATTCCAACTAAGATTAATCACATGCATCAAGATCCTTTCTTCAAATATTGATGGTGTTTCATTAAAGACAATTTATTACTTCTAATTGGGTGTAGTAAGTTCTCTGGGGTGCTACTCTTCAAATTTGCTTCATTTCTCATCCGATTTGACACCCTGAGCTTGATAAAAATATTTCCAGTTAAAGTCATCAAAGTTGATGCGCCTAAGGAAATTTTTTTCCATATTTCCTGCACTGCTTCCAGCTTTAGTTAGCTCAGCAAGGTTCTTTTGTTTGGCATCATTCTCAATCTGCCTCTGGTACTGCAAATGCTCTTCAAGCATTCTTTGCTCTCTCTCCTGTTCAAGCGTAAGTTTCCATTCCTCTTGCTCCAACTCAACAATGGGTATGGACCAACAATCTCAGGATTAGGAGGATCATCTCTGCCTTGTGCAGCTGTAAAGAAACTGAAGCACAGCACAGGTGAACACACAATGACCTTTATTCACATATGACTACAAATTTACACAATTTACATGTGCTTTAGTCCATGCAAATGTGAAAGTATGAACAAAAGCAAAGACTTACATTTGCACCACATTTTCCTGCTGCTCCTTGCCACATCCAATTGCCTACAATAAGCAAATTGCATTTTTTGGAGACATTAGTTTGCATGATAGATTCTCTATATTTTGTGGGAACTAGAAACTCTCTGCAGATCTTATATCTCTCTTTCTTTTTATTTCAAAAGGGTATGATATTAGCTGCATTCTTGTCTCTGGTTTCTTAATTTACTAGTCATATCCAATTATTCCATTCCTTATTTACGAAAAATGATATTAAATGTTGTTACGCTTCTCTGCAAAGTTTGATGTGCAATTGACTAGCTGTTCTGACAATCTCTCAGTAAGTGCCTGCAATCAATGTCTGTTGTATCTCAAATGTATTAGACTGCTCATTTTCTTACTCTTTCAGAGTTCAGATCCTTAAACACTACTATTCTACTAAAATTGATCCTCATTTTCCTAACTTGGATTCCTCTTAAATTCCCTTTTCTTTTACACTCTTCCGGTTTTGTTTTGGCTTTTAACTCTAGTTCATCCTTATCTTAAGCCTTAAGCATTCAATTCAAGTATATTTGTTTAATTTGTCATCTTATGTTAATATTTTACATGTTTACCACTTTTAGTTCCTGCCCATTATGTATTTATTCCTCTGAATTTACACCTTGAGCTTTAGACAACTGCAACTACCATAAAAAAGAAAGAGAACAATAACTAAGACCTTTAGTTCCTTTGCCTTTCTGTGATCCTTTTTCTTCTTTTTATCCTTGGATTTTCCCTGTCTTTGTCTTGCCCTACCAGCTCCTTTGTCAGGGCCCTTCTTGTCACTAAGATCAAGTTCTGATAACAATGCTTCTGTTGCAGCCTTAGACTTCTCTTCAGCATCTTTGTAAGCCATATCCTCCAGGCGTGCCTATGAAAGAAAAATATTATTTCAAAAGCATAAAATCATAGACACGCAAGAAAGTAACTATATAAAAACTTTCAAAACTTTCAACAAAACAGCAAAGAGAATCCAACACAAACCCGCATGAATGACTTCAGCAGGGGCACCATATATGATCGGTAGTCATAAGCAGTTACTGACTCGATTTTCTTCTCAGTCTGCTGCATTGCAATGGTAGCCGTCCTGAGAATAGCATCAAATTTGTAAAGCTGCAACAACAAACAACTGAGATTTTATCATCCTATGGAATATAACAGTTCATCAAGCAACATATTTAATATTACAATGAGCAACTTGGAAAATTTCACATGCTCATTAATTGGCTATAGCATACCTTTTCAGCCATCTTATTAATCTGATTCGTGATCACCAATCTTATTTCATTGTCCTCAACTTGTTCTTCTCCCAAAATATCAAATATCATATCTGACTCAAAATTTAAGTTATAACCATTTGTGCTCTTAATCTCTCCGTGTCTCTCTAACAAGAGAGACATGTAACTCAATGGTTTGTCCCCTGCAAACTCTTCTCTTCTCTTATCTTCTTTAACACATATACTTTCTAAATTCTGCCACAGCATAATGTCTCTCAAACACCCAAATTTTTTCTTACAAATACTCTGTATCAGGTGAAATTCAGCCCGATAGATCTTGAAAAACTTCATCGCTTGACTTTTACGAATTTCTCTAAAATTTGCCCATTGCTTTAATTGCTCCCCAATACTAGTACCACCCTTCAATAACCAATCCACAATAGCATCTTTTGATACGATTTCTTCATCATTTAATTTGATTTCTTCAACAAAACTGGAAGTAACAGCGGCTCCATCATTCAGCACTACAAGCTCTCCCCTCAACATTCTCTTGTCGAAGACTACACAAGAGAAGTCCTCATTGAAAACAATCTTTTCATAATTTGCAACACAAGGCTCGCCTATACCCTCATCATTTGAAACACTCTGTAGCCCGTATAAATTGTTGAGATAATCCAAGAACTCAAACACTCTTCTTGACATATCTTCTTCCGTTATTTTCTTGGCGGGTCTCCTTTCGCCGAATTCAGTGGCGTTGTGGTCCAAATCAAATACTTCTTGCGTGATGGATTGTAACTTCTTAGATAAAGTCCCTAAATGGGCACGCTTTAGATGCTCCACATTCGATTTGGCATCGAAAAACCTCAGGCCGCAACAACAACACATTGAAAACTTCCACTTCTTTGCAACCTTCACATACTCCACCGTGTCCATCACCGTCTCTACGAGGTTCAATGATTTAATATTCTTATCTAAATGAAGTATAAGGTCTTCGATTCGAATCCTCAACAACTCTTTCTTTAGCTCCATACTCATGGAGTCTTTCCAATAAGTCTTGACTCGTGTAGTTACCGCGCCGACAACGTTCAGCTCGTGTTTCTTGAGCTTTCTTTTATCATAGTCTGATGTTTCGAAGTTCTTCCTCGCTGTAATAGCTCGCTTTTCAATCTCTTTCTTTCTGCCTTGTAGTTCTTGAATCTTATTCTTTATGTATGCCAAATATTTATCAAAGATGACATTCTCCCTTTGCGCTTTGAGGGTTCTGAGGATTTCAATTTGATTCTCTTTGGGAAAGTCCGAGTCATCTCCTTCGACAGGGTCGATGATGTTTTCTTCGTCCACTAAGACTTTCTGGCGTGCATGGCTAATGGCTTCACGGACTGACTCAGGGTCGTATTCGGCTAATTTAGAGAGTACAGAGGCGCGGGCAGCCTCTGAGTTCGGGGGCCGGGAAAGGGTGGACTCGATGAGATACAAAGCTTCAGTGTTGCTCCGGATGGGTTGATTGAATTCTTGGGGGATGGTGGATGATTGATCCTTGTCATTGGAGGGAGAGGTGGGTGCATCTCTTCTGCTCATTTTGGAGGGAAATGGAGAGAGAATAGAGAAAAAAGACTTGTTTTGAATTGAAGAATATTGACTGAGTTGGGTTGGCAAGTGGAAAAAGGGTCGGATACTAAATATAGGTGAATAATTGGAACGTTTAAGTTAATATTCTAACTAAATAAATCCTTTTACAAGAGAGAGTTTGTAGATATAAAAATATTTTATAAAAAGTTTCATACCCGGCTAAGCTGACAAACTGCTAATGGTAGCTTAAAAAAATAATATTAGTGATTAATCCAAATAAGAACAAGTAAAAACTTGTTAACTCAGCTATTATGAAAATATTTTAAAATTTCTTATGTTCGTAGTATTGCTCTTTTACAATCAAAGATAAGGCCACAAATTTCCAATTCTAGCTGCTTAGTGGGTCCACATTTTTTAGAGTGAGGAGCTGATTTCAAGTGCCTGGGAAGTGCTGCAGACGAGGACTCTCATGTATTAGTTGTGCCAATATAGTAAGAAGTGTCGAGTGGAATTAGGGGGTGTGAGTTGGAATTCCCTTTTGCACGATCCCTCGTTAAATTAGGGAAGGACTTCACTTGGATCTAGTGACTTGATCAGTTGTGATTTTGCTAATTGTAATGTCCACTTTTGGCTCTATGTAATGAGTTTTGATCACTTTAGACCCTAGACCCAAGCTTTGCTCATCAAGGAGAAGATTTCAATTTTTAAAGTTGTAAGAGTCTAAGCAAAGACGTCAATCTCCAGACATTGATCCTTTGGCGGTGATGGCTAGAAACACTACACCTAGGCATTGCCGGAGCAAGGATTTGAGTTGGTGTGTGGGGGGAAGGGGGGGGGGGGGGGGGGGTGGAGATTATGATACACATGTTTACACACATCATGTGAATATATAATATTTGAGACCAATTTAAAAATTAAAAGCTATTCATTTAAATACTAATTAAAATTGTAATGTAATTATGTAAAAAACTTCACAAAAAGAAAGCATATTCATTATATTGTATTTTATTATTATGTGTGTTTCATTTAATGCAAATCAGTTAATTCTTTTCCACCAGTAAGAGCAAAGAAAAGTTAGTCTAGATGTCAATTTTACAAATATGTAAACTTTAATGAGCCATAAGGAAAAATTGAAACCCCAAAAGATCAGTTTGCAACTAATCCAAATCTCATGGAGGTAGAATAAAAATTTTCCAAAAATTTCCAATAGGGTCTTGAAGGTCATTCTTTGTGGTCCTAGGATTTTCTCTCTAGTCCTACAACCCAGTGGAGCTTTTCTATCCTTGTCACAGTACAGGTTCCCTAGTTTCCCTCTAGTTCCCAGCAACTGGTAGGGTCTCCAAAACAGTTTTCCTTTAAACACAACTTGCCTTTCCCTCACAAACTCTACAACACACACAATGGAATCTCTTGAGGGATTATGGGAAAATTTTTCCCTCCTCAACGATGAAGAAAACGGGATTGAATGCACAAAGAAGGATGCGCCTGCAAACTTCATCCTCGCAGCAAAGTTCTTGATGAAGCGAATCCTGAATGTGGAATTAGTTGCGCGCACTTTTTGACCACTATGGAGATCGGAGAAGGACTTTCAGATCAAGGACATGGGTGAAAACATTTTGTTCTTCCATTTTGAAGATGAGTGTGACTTAGACAGGGTAATTGATCATGAACTGTGGACATATGACAAGCACTTGGTTATTTTTGAGAAGGTGGTAGCAAATGTCCCCATATCAGCATTAGCCTTTCAATACGCTTCCTTTTGGGTCCAAATTCATAACCTCCCAATACACTGCCTCAACCCAGAAACCCGAGATGAAATAGGAAGCTTGTTGGGCACCACTCTCCTTATGACAAAATTGGAAAGTGATGGGGGAAAAAGAAACTATCTAAGGGTCCGGGTTTGAATTGATATTACAAAACCTTTGAACAGCGTCTGAAAAATTTGGTCTGAAGGCTCAGTCATTGGATGCGCCGTATTAATGTACGAGCGTCTCCTAAATTTTTTTGATTGGTGTGGATTGGTCTCTCATGATAACAAAGATTGTGAATGATGGTTACGAAGTTAGGGCTCTTTGAAAAAATCAAATCAACATTACAGTGATTGGATGAGGGCAGAGATTGATCTCCAAACCAAAAAAACATCCACCACTGTCCTTGGATCTAGACTGAGATACCTTAAACCAACCAAAATACCATTCCAAACCCCAACAAAACAACCCGACCAGACAGCCACATCAACCCACCCAGCAGAAACACCGTCCAACAACAACCACCAGCCTCCAATGGCCAACCCCGAATCTGCTAATCCTAATGTATTTATTGAGACAATTAATGCTTATAATTCAAAGGAGAATTTTTAGGAAAACTGAAAATTGAAGGCACCTAACGGTCACATTGAAATTCCTAAAGAGGTGCACGTTACAAAATCTATCATTAAATTACCAAATAATGGGGCGAATGTGGATTTAAAACAAGATTTCTATGACATCGAGTGCAAGCTGGCTCTCTAGCCCACGCTGCAAGTCCAAAAAACTCTAACTCCTTTTGGGCTGACCATCACTACTAGGCCCAATACAAAGACCAAAACCCCTCAAAAGCCAACTTTAGCCAAACCACATACCTGGGTACAAATTCCATGTGATAAAACAAAATACCTAGTGATGTGCAAATGATAGAAACTGAGCACAAGAGAGCGCAAATTCCAGAGGAGGAGTGTAGACCAAAAAAGAGACAGTCCATGCCTTATGATGATATCCCTGAAGCTTGTCAAGTGGTGGAGGCTGCTAGGCAACCTCGCTGATTACCATGAATTGCATCAGTTGGAACTGTCATGGATTGGGACGACCATGCGCAGTTTAAGAACTCACCGAATTGGTGAGGAGACACTGTCCCTCCATGGTCTTTCTCATGAAAACTAAAGCAAAGGATGATTTTGTCAAGAAACTTAAGTCTAAGCTTTAACTAGACAATGTCCACATTGTTCCCTGACACAATACAGGGGGTAGGCTAGCATTGTTTTGGAAGAATGAGATCAACATCAGCATACTTGACTCATTGCCTTTGCACATAGATGCAGTGGTTAACCCAAGAGTGGATGACGCTTGGCAAATTACGGGCTTCTACGAAAATCCTGTTACTGCCAACCAGGAACACTCTTAGGCGCTGCTAAAACACTTGAGTCTAAAAATGAATCTACCTTGGTTGTGCATGGGTGATTTTAATGAGATTTTCAAAGCTGAAGAAAAAATGGTTGGTGCATTATGATAGGAGCGACAAATAAAGGATTTTAGAGAGGCACTTGACTGTTGTGGTTTTTAGGACTTGGGTTTTGTGAGTGCACCGTATACTTGGTGTAATAATAAATTTGATGGAATAATCACCTAGATTAGATAAGACAGAGGAGTGGTCGCTAGTTCCTGGATCCAAATGTTCCCATCAACCTGTGTCTAACACATCTTAGGTTCACTTTCAAATTATTGTCCACTGTGGATTTGTACTGATGATGAAAATGATTAATTTTACAGGAAAAGATGACCCTTTAGATTTGAGGCAGTTTGGATGAAGGATGAAGGATGCGAAGGTGTAATAAAACAATCATGGGAGAGTTAATCAGTGAATAATCCAACCAATAGATTTGTGTAAAAAATTGAGGCTTGCCATGAGTCACTTCAAAAGTGGAGCAAGAATTCCTTTGGCAATATTTGATGATTGCTGCAACAAAAGAGGAAGATGCTTGAGAAGGCTGAACTCCAATCAATGAATGGGGCAAACCATGATTTTGTGAGACCAATGAAGGCTAAAGTGTATGATTTGATGGTTAAGGAAGAATGCTTGTGGCAGCAGAGATTACGTGTGGAATGGTTGAAAGCGGGTGACCTCAACACAAGCTATTTTCACAACCATGCAAACCAAAGAAATGAAGGAATTACTTCTCTAAGCTAGTTCTAGACAATGGGGAAACATTGGAGGATGAGCACAAAATTGGAAAGGAGTTTGTTGATTATTTCTAGACCATGTTTTAGGCCTTCAATACTATTGAGCTTGATCCTATTCTCCAAGGAATTGAGCCGAAAATCACACCAGAAATGAATGTAGAGCTCTCTTAACCTTTCACGGCCATGGAAGTGGAACTAGCTCTCAAAAAAATGAAGCCATTAACAGCCTTGGGTCCAAATAGTATGCCCCCACTCTTTTATAAATCTTATTGGAATATTGTTGGTTCATATGTTATTGATGCAACTCTATTGGTTTTAAATTTCGGAAACATGCCACCAAATATAAACCACACCTTTATTGCCCTTATTCCCCAAAAAAAAATCACCTTCAACCCCAAAAGAATTCCACCCCATTAGTCTTTGCAATGTAATGTACAAGATAATTTCCAAAACCATAGCCAATCGCCTCAAAAAAATCCTTCCTAAACTTGTATCCAAAACTTAAAGTGCATTCATGTCGGATCGACTCATAACTAATAATATTCTAATTGCCTTTGAAATTCTCCATCATCTAAAAACAAAAGAAAAGGTAAAATGGGGTTCATGGCCTTAAAACTTGATATGAGTAAAGCATATGATAGATTTGAGTGGAATTTTTTGGACAAAATCATGGAAAGGTTGGGTTTTGACAACAAATGCAGAACACTTGTAGGAAGCTGTATTCGTACTGTTTCCTTTTCTATTTTGGTCAATGAAGAGCCGTATGGATTGATCCAACCTAGTAGGGGAGTCCATCAAGGAGACCCTTTATCACCTTACTTATTTCTCTTATGTGCAAAAGGTCTTCATTCTTTATTACAACAGGCAGCAAACAATGGAAAGCTGCATGGAGTATCCCTTTGAAAAGAAGGGCCAAAAATCACCCTCCTGTTTTTCATGGATGACAACTGGCTTTTTTGTAGGGCAAATGAGGAAGATTGCCAAACGGTGATGGACGTTCTTACAAAATACGAGCAAGCATCAGGCTAAAAAATAAATTGTGAAAAAACTCAATTGTTCTTCAGTTCAAACATGGAAGGGAACCACAAAAGTAAAATCAAGGACATGTTGGGGGGTGGAAGTGGCAACTCAATATGAAAAATATTTGGGTTTGCTATCATTTGTGGGTAGAGGAAAAAGAGAAAGTTTTAGCTACATTAAAAAAAGAGTTTGGAACAAAATACAAGGATAGAAGGAAAAGCTCCTATCCCACGTGGGTCATGAAATCCTAATCAAATCATTTATCCAAGCCATGCCGACTTTCACTATGGGGTGCTTCAAATTGCTCAAGAGTTTATGTAAGGATATATAATCTTTGGTTCAAAAATTCTAGTGGGGGTATTCGGGAAATTCAAGGAAAATACATTGGATTGCTGGGAAAAAGCTGTCAACCAAAAAGCCATGGAGGGTTGGGATTTAGAGATTTGGAAAATTTTAATCTTGCACTCCTAGGCAAACAGGTATGGCGCCTAGTACATAACACTGACTCCATGTTCTATAAAGTTTTCAAGGCAAGATTCTTCCCAAGCTATTTAGTCCTTGACAATGGGGTCAAATCAGTGGGATCTTGTGCATGGTAGAGCATTCTTAAGGCAAGGATGTCATTAAAAAAGGAGCAAATTGGTGGATTGGTGATGGTTCACAAGTTCAAATCTGGGGTGACATGTGGCTGCCTGGTTTGTCTACAAAATACATCATTTCACCTAAAAAAAGACCTTCTAATAATGCTAAGGTATGTGCTCTAATAGATGAAGAGGGACCATGATGGATTGAAGAACGAATAGCGTAAGAATTTTTCCCATATGAAACCAAAATCATACTCGGTATTCCTTGAAGTGTTAACCGAGTACCTAACACCCTTATCTTGGCAGGAATTAAATCAGGAAGATACACCATGAAAGTGCCTATAAAATGTTGTCAAGCAGTCATGAAGCAGCCACTTTAGGCTTATCAAATCCCTCGGCACAGAATTTTTGTTGGAGAAAAATTTGGTCCCTTGGTGTTCTGAACAAAATTAAACATTTCATTTGGAGAGCTTGTTATGAGTCACTGCCTACCAAAAGAAATTTGTTCAACAGGAAAGTCACACGATGTGCAACATGTGATAGATGTAAAGAGGAGATTGAAGATGTAATTCATGCCCATTGGGGCTACCAAGCGCTAAAGGAAGTGTGGTGGGAAGAACCTGTCCTTAGGAACCAGCTAGTAACACGTTTTGTGGATTTCAGGGGCCTATGGACGAGTATCACAAATTCAAAGGACCACAATTTGTTTGAGAGATTTGCCCACCTTGCCTGGAGTATATGGAATAAAAGAAATCAAGAAAGGGTTCAGTCCACCTCAATTCCTCTTAGCAAGTTGTATCAAGACGTGTGAGTGGCTTTGCGAGTTCAAATCTGTCCAAGAAGACCCCCAGCTCAAGCCCATACACTCAGAAGTCACACGTTGGACTCCACCTCAAAATTCCCAAGTCAAAGTTAATTATGATGGAGTTTTTTTCAATGACTTTCGGCAGGTAAGGGTGGGTGTCGTGGTCAGAGATGGAGCTGGTGTGGTTTGTGGAGCATTCTCAGACAAGTTTACTCTCCTTATGAATGTTGAAGACATTGAGGCTTTGGCTTGTAGGTTAGCAGTAGTTTTCGCCTTGGAATTGGGCCTACGCAAAGTAGTGTTTGAAGGCGACTTAGAGACAATTACTAAGGCAATTAATTCGGCTTTAAAATGCCTAAGCTCCTTTGGTCATCTAATTGATGATGTTAAAACTCTAGCTCTGAACTTTGTATCAACAATTTTTGTCAATGTGAAAAGGCAGGGGAATGCTGTGGCAGACAGATTGGCTAAAACAACAAAATGTATACCTTGTCCATACATTTGGTCAGTTGATCTACCATGTAATGTGCAACAACTTGTAACTGTTGATAGTATATCTGTTGATTAATAAAACTTGAAGAATTGATTCTAAAAAAAATTAAAATTAAAAAAAAAATTTTAAAATCTCATGGAGGTATTTATGTATTTTGGCCTAACTTGAATATATGATGTTAAGAAATTTAGCAGTAGGTTATTTGCACAAACTTTTGTATCTTATTAAAGTTGATTTCTCAAAAACTATATATATGTGTGTGTATATATATATATATATATATTTCATTTGGTAAACATCTCTGGGTGTTTACAATGGAGTTATCGAGGTTTAAATCCCTTCACCCCAATATAATGAATTATAAAATAAATAAATAAAATACGTCATACCAATAAAAAATAATGCATATCTGGTTTGAAGGAAAATGTAATTCGATGATCACTATATTCCCTTTTAGAATCACTAATTCGTAAGCCTTCCCTTTGAGGTCTGCAAAGTAAATATGCTTTGACAACCCTACTTGATGTTAGGATGCATGCCTCTTGATGAATAGTGTGCTCAGATCAATTAGGCCTTTTATTTGTATTGTAAAGTGAAATGAGAGATTTTTCTTTGGGAATTTAATGTTCTTTTGGGTGCTTTGAAAGATGGTGACAAAGAAATTCTATTGAGCTTTTGAAGGAACTCTCTAATCAAAGCAGCCAAAGGAGGATGCTCGACATTTAAGAGTGGCAACCAGCCCCTACGCTCAAAGTTCCTATGAATCTCTTGATCTAACTCATCTAATATGACCTTGCATTCATCCTAGACCAACCTAAAGATGTTAAGCTTCTCATAGGTTTCTTTGTTTTTCTCGATTCTAAACCTATCACTCTCAAAAGTTGGGGGAGAGAGGGTGGTGGTTTTCTTTGCTCTAGTCTTTCTAACCATGATGCTAAGGGTTAGAAAGGAAAGATAGAAACATAAAACAAAGAAAGAAAACAAAAAACCAAGGGCAAATTGCATTAGAGAGGGTTAGATCATAAAAAAATAGAAAATAACAATCTATATGATGCATGAAATGAATGCACATATGATGCATGCTCTAATGCATTGAAATTTAATTAATTTTACTTTATGTACCATCAATTTACTTGAACATAAAGTTTTAGTTCAAAAACCCCAAATTTTGAAAAACCCAATTACAAAAATTAAACCAATTGATCAATTAATCATTACTCTAGTTAGACAACATCATATAATGACATAATTAGTCAATGACACAAGTCAATTTCATCAATTTTAGCCAAATTGAACAAAATCCCCAATTTCACAAAGTTTCATACCCTAGAATTTTTAATTTTCCACAAATCACAAAATTAATTAAATTAATGCATGAGAATCATGTTAATTTCATCTAAGAACAAATACCCATTGATTTATTTTGATTAAAAACAACTGAAATTATCTCAAATCCAAAAAGTGGGTGGTTCAAAAATTTCAATGAAAATGCATGAAAAATGTGATTTTAATGAAAAAGAAGGGGTAAAAGAGACTTACTCAAGCTTGAAGACAAAAGCCCTTGAAAGATTTAAGGTAGAAAACAACAAAAATGGCTTAGATTGGATCGGTCGAGGAAGAATAGTGAAAAGAGTGTTTGAAAAGTTTTGAAAAGTATGAAGAACACATGCAAAACTTCTTTTTAAAACACTCACTTTTTGAATTTTGATCGGTTGAAAATCAGCTTCGATTGGTAGAAAATTAAATTCGATCAATCGAGCATCAATCGAGCTAGGTAGATTCAAACCTAAATTTTTATCATATTATTGATCGATCAAGAAACAGATTCGATCGATCAAAAATCTGGAAAACTCAAATTTTTGAAAAATAGTGCAATTTTATACAAAAATTCCTCAAAGCACAGTGTTTCTGAATGAAATGCATGAGTATGAGATTAAAAGTATTTCAAAAATACTTGAATTCAACCCAGATTTTCCAAAAACAAGTTTTTCAATCAATTTGTCCTCAAAACTCAAAACATTAAACATATTTTGCATTAAAATCAAGGAACATATAATCTTGGATGACCACAACAAGATCATGTACTAAGTTTAGCAAAAAAATAACTTGTATAGTGTGTGCAACTAGCAATAGCTTGAGATACATGTGAGGTGATAAGCAGATAGTAATTAATCACAATTTCTACAAAATTCATCACATAAGTTTGAAAGAGACTATCACCTAAAGAGTAACAACATATAACTCTCACATCTCCTAGAAAACAAGCTTGCAATCATGTAAGTTTCTTGTTTTGCCCCCATAATGTACACAACAATTTTATTTCAATGTGAAATTATTTGATTAGCTAGATAATGTATACACCAATTTTATTTCATTGTGAATTTGTTATAGCTCAATAATGTATACACCAATTTTAGTTTTAATCTAAGGCTACATCTTATATTCTTTTTCTGCATGTGCTACACTTTCTTGAGCACAAAATTTTATGATATGCACTAAGGTGTTCATGATTAGTAGTAAACAGTGGTGAAATGGTTATTTATACATTTTTCATTAAGTTAAAGTTCAAACAATCAAAAGCATGTGACTTCAAAATTAAGATCAAGTGATCAAAAACTATAAACAGCTACAACACAGCATGCACTACATAGTTACAACTAGCAATGTGCAGTAAAATAAGCCTATCCAAGCTAAACAAGGTACATAAACATGTTATTTAAAGATAATATGGACAGTCTTGATTTCAAGTCCAAGAAAAATAATGCAAAACACATTTTTCCTCCCTTTTCATTTTTTTAAATATATATATATATATTTAAAAGGAATAACAAAATCAACCTATTATGAAATGCATGAATGTTATGCAATGCAAATCTTAAAAAAAAAAGTCTTTATCAACTCACCAATAAGTATCATAGGATCTTGTGCTTGAGGCATAAGTACTTTTGGCTTATTTGCACTTTTGGCTTATTTGCTCTTTTAGCAGCTTGCAACTTGAAGCAGTTTGGACATATATGTTTAATCTTTCCACAAAAATGATAAACCCACAAAGGTCTATCATGCAACTTATCCTTAGGGAGGGTAAGATTCTTAGGTTTAGACTCTTTAAGATCAACCCTAATCTTCTTAGGAAATGGTGTAACTTCTACTGGTTTGACAATCTCACTCTTGGAGGGTTCAGAAGAAGAAATAAAGTTTATAGAATGAGTTTCAAACACAGAGATTCTATCTGCAAAACTCAGACCAGTTTTGTGATTAAGTTTAGAACTAGCAGACCTGTTAGTTTGTTCTCTAGCAACAAAAAATTGTAGTTCTAAGTTCTTTATCTTATCAAGCAACAACATATTTTCAGTCTTCACCTTATCAATCAATTTATTAGCATCAAGCAATTTCAATAATAAATTTTTCTTATCAAGTTCAAGAGAAGCAATTTTCTTTAAACCTAAGTCAACATTCATTGCAACCTTTGTAGCAACCTTGCAAAGCTTATTAAAAACTTCTTGCAAATTAGCACTCTTAGAAAGTTCCCTATCAGAAGGGTTTTCTTTAACTACAACTGTATTTGTGAAAGCAATACCATCATTATCACTATTAGACTCGTGATCAGAAATTTCAACATCACTTTGGGTTACAACCATAGCTTTATCTTTTGATCTCAAGATTGTAGGACATTCATATTTCACATGACCATATCCTTAACAACTAAAACATTGTTGATCCAAAGAATTATTAGAGGTTTGACCTACTTTCTCTTTAGACTTATTAGTATTGTTCACTTTAGTGGGTTCATTTCTCTTAAAATTTCTAGGTTCAGCATTGTTTTTGCTTCTTGCCCTTCTATTGTTGTTCCTAAGAGAGTTTCTAAAATTTTTGGCAGGATAAGTAATCTCTGTAGAAGAGAGATCATCATCAAATCCATTTCCATCAACATCATCAACTGACTTAAGAGCCATTGATTTGGATTTGTTTATCTTAGGTAGGTCTAGCTCATAAGATTGGAGATATCTTATAAGCTCATCAACCGCAATAGAGTCCATATCCTTGCTTTTAGTAATGACAGTCACTTTGGGTCTGAAGTTCTTAGTCAAGGATCTAAGTATCTTCCTAACAATCATAGGTTGATCATAAATTTCACCAAAATTATAACCAGAGTTAACAATATCATTTAGTTTAGCATAAAATTCATCAAAACATTCATCATTAGACATTTTAATACTTTCAAATCTAGTAGTTAACTATTGCAGTTTGTTATGTGCCTTCATGCACAGTTTGGAGAATATTACATGCAGCATGAGCAACCTCAACATTTGAGATTCTCTTGAATTCCTCTATAAAAACAACATTAAAAATAGTATTCATGGCTTTGCTATTAAAAGCAGTTGCTTCTTTTTGAGAAGTTGACCACTCGTTTACATGAGTAGTCGGTTTTTGCCATCCGTATTCAACGGAGTTTCAAACTCTCTCATTAATAGATTTCAGGAATGCTTTCATTCTTACTTTCCAATAGGCATAGTTGTCCCCATCAAATTGAGTTGGGATCACAAGAAAGTGACCATGTTCCATGACAATAAGGGTTAAGGATCAACTCTTAGATCAAAAGATCTAAACACACAAGAGTTAACATGCTCTAATACCGTTTGTACGTTTTTAGACCCCTTAAAACACAAGTTGTTTGACCTAGTTATTTAGTCAAGTGATAACTTAGATAAATTATTTAGATCTAGGTCAACACATTCAAATCATATAATGTAAATAATGCGAAAATATAAAGAACACACGATATGATAACTCAAGAAAGCCAAACCAGTAAAAAACTTGTGGGAGATTTAACCTAGCTATCCTCAAGGTAAAACAGATCCATTATGAAAGAATTGAGGTTTGTACTTAGACCACTAACATCCTATTGCTACCTCGAGTAGATAACTTAATACCATGATTATGTGATAGCTCTGAGTCCACAGACTACTTCTTTCCTTGATCCACTGCAATCACAAGTACTCCTACTTGTGACTTTAAGACTCTACTCAAATGTTTTAGATCTTCTTTAAGTTCTTTATGCAGCAGCTGAAGCAATCACCAAGTTCTTAACATGAATCTTGATCTTAATAACCTTAAGTATGTATGAAGGTAAACATCTTTAGATCTCACAAGAGATTCATCACACAGCACATCAAAGACTTCTAAAACGTAGCTAGGGTTTTTCTTTTTCTACTTGGAGTAAAACATAAAACCCTACACGTCAAACTGGCTTGGGCTGAGTTAGAAATTTTGCAGAAAAATTAAAATGCTTGAAATTTGTTCGATCGATTAAGCCTTGAAAATTTAGTCCAATAAATTTTGCAATTGCTCGATTCCAACTTTACAAATAAATACACTTTGAGCAAGTCTAACCTAGACTTTATATTTTGATCATGATTTGCCAACATAATACATAATAAGGTTCTAATACATTTAGTTTCTAAAGTCTTAGAACCAAACATTACTCTTGTACAATATTTTGCTCATAAATATGATATTTTTCAATTTGTATATAATTTTACAGAAAGGAAATGATGAGGTTTGGAAAGAAAGAGAAGGAAAAATTTTAGAGAAAAAGAAAATTTTGGGTGTCGGTGGTGGGTCCAAGTGAATATCTTAGTTTCACATTTGTTCTGTGTGCTAGTGTGTATTTTATGTCTACCAAAGGAAGGTGGGTTTTGTTTTTTGGTTTTGCAATTGGTTTTTGTTTGGACGTGTGAAGAGTGGTGAGAGAGTAATAGTCAGTAGAGCACATGTGATGAGTTTTAGCACACAAGGCTCGACCCCTCCTTTTGTATTACACTTTCTAGTTTCTAGTTTCTCTTTACTTTCTTTCTTTTTTCTTTTTCTTTTTTTTTTTTTGGTCCAAAACTAAGGGTTTGTTTAGTAAGAAATTTATAGTAATATTGTTGAAGTGTTATGGAAATATGTTTGGGTGAACAAGTGTTGTAGAAATATGTGTATGATATTTTGCTCATAAATGTGATATTTTCAAGGATGTGAAATGGAGTGTCTAACCTCAAGTTGAAATCTCCCATTGTCAATCCATCCCACATATTGCTCCAAACAACACAAAACAAACCTTACATCCTCCACTGCAAATAGACTTCGGCAGTGGTTGAGTCAAATTTGATTGGTAGCAGCTTGGATTTAGATATGGTGAGTGGTTTTCTTTTGTTAGTCCTAAGTCTCAATTCTTAACATGTGAATGTTGATCCTGTAAGAATGGAAACCACATAAAGAATGAATCTCATAACGATGCATATACACCATTTCATGCAATGATAGCAATTTTTGTTTTGGGGGGGGGGGGGGGGGGAGGAGATGGGTGCCTCCTCAGGTGCCCTGTTTCTAGCGTTAGTGGGGTAAGTTTGATACTTAATATATGTTATAATATTTATGAAATTTAATTATAGTCAAGGATGTGAATCAATTGCTTCAAAAAATAGAATAAATATTTATTAATTTCTATTAATTTAAGCGTATAATTATCTTTTATATTCCTCTTAAAAATGTCTTTTATAATCTTGATTAAATATTAGTAAAAATTACCTTTATCCTTTGTTATACTTTTTGTTGGTGCAATACAATAAAAAATACAAGAGATATATATGGATTACTGATAGGCCACAAACTGAACGACTTCTTGTGACTAAACCAATTAATTAATTAGCCAAGTTATTAATTAATCAATTTATCATGCAATTGCGTGGAAGCACAAACAAATCACCAAAAACTAAATATGTAGTGGAAATTAAATGACATGGTGTTTTGTTTACAAATGGGGAAAAACCTCGCGGCAAAAACCCCACCGGGTGATTTTCAGGTCACCACTCCCGAAACTCCACTATTATCAAATGAAGTGGTTACAAGTAAAGGAATCCCAAGTACCTTACCAGCCTACAGTTGAACCCTTACCCTAATACCCAATTGGACTTGATTTGTAGCGACAGTTCCCACCTTTGATGCACGGCTCCCAAGTACGTGACTAACCAGTACGCGACTTCAAAACACCAATTTAAGGAAGAGAGGTTGGCTGCAAAGTTCTTTAGTTCATCTTACACGATGAAGATCAGGAAGATGCTTGGTCACAAAACCCTATGGTGCAAAAACACAGCAACTTCTTCAGAGAAGATGAACTAGGTCAAAAACTTCGTCTTTGATAACGATTTGCTTGAATAGAGATTGCTCAATACTTTTACAACTTGTGTCACACTTGATGGCTCTTAAAACAATCCTTTTATATGTTTAGGGTTTGGAGAAAAGAAGGCCCAAAAGCATATTCACGAATCCTAAGGAAATCAAATCAGAAAATTCGAAATTTTAAATCTCGACAAATAGCAGGTGTTGAGGTAGCTATTGAGTAGGTGTCGAGCTCTAATGAATTTGCACTTCAACTTGCTTTTTCTTGGACAGACTTGATGACTTCAACACTTGACCTTGAAACCTTGTTTCTTGAAATATTAAAAACACCTAAAACTACCAAATTACAAGTAGAGTGCGTTTTGTCAAAAGATTAGCTAATTTACATAAATAAGTGACATATGTTCTTAACAAGTGAAAATATATGTTTTAACAATCTCCCCCTTTGGCAATCCGTGACAAAACCACAACAAGCAAATGAACATATGAGAGAAGTAATAAATCACTAAACTCATATTCACTTGTTGAATACAATAAAATCTATCCTAACACAAACTCTTGAAAATTTTTGCAAGAAGAGAGTTTATGGCAAGTAGACTTTGACAGCCTGTATATCTGAAACACTTTGAACAAAACTCATCAAGGCATCTTGTGTGAAATAGAAATAAAAGATTGCACACAAATATAATGAACATGTGTATAAAGATAGAGAAGAAACAATACATGAAGAGAGAGGTGAAAGAAATATACATCCACATATATAAAGAAGTATAAGTACAATGTATGTAAAAATGGTCAAAGGACCTCATATACAAGATCAATGTATCTATAAAGAATAGAAAAGAAAAGATACATCAAAACCTCACATCCCTCAAGACTATCAATACTCCCCCTATCAAAATGTCCTATACTAACTCTCCCCCTAAGATGACTACTCTTATAACCCAAAACTACTCCCCTTTTTTGCCATGAGTGACAAAAAGTAAAGTGTCATGTAGACATCTCATCAGTAGAGGTAGTATCTCCATCATCATCATCCTCATCCTCAAAATCTGAAGTTGCTAGAGTAGGTGGTGAAGGAGTAGCCTTTAGAGCAAAACCACCCGTGGTTGCCTGCCGTTGTGCAAGATGACCAACACAAACATTCACCTGATATAACTCAACGGAGAGTGTATCAAGGCGAGTGTCCATGCGTTGCAGCTGCGCCATAATATCTCTTAGAGATACATCGCCCGTAGAGGAAGAAGAAGCAGATGTAGATGGAGCTGATCTGGATGGAGCCAAACGGGAGGGAGGAGTGGAATCTGTCTATCGCGACCTAAATTGTGCCTCACTACATTTTACGGTAGCGGCATCTATGGCACAAATGTGTGTGAAGTGGTCGGACATAGGAAAGAGAATAGAAAAATGACGTAAGATCCTCGTGATAGCGGAAGGAAAGATGAGCTTATCATGGGAGGCTGAATCAAGATGAACATCTATGATAGAAAGAATAAAGTGAGAAGGAAAATCTATAGTAAGATACTCAAGAAGAGATAACAAAAATCGAGCACGAGGTTCTGTGATAGAGTTGTAGTAAGAGAGAGGATGGAGTACAAACGTCATTACCATGCTTAGGAATCTAGGACCTTTAGCAAAAGGCTTACATGATGTGTACTGATGCTCACCCTAATCAGTAGGGCACTGACAAAAGGCAGAGATGAGCTCATCTTTGGACACAGTCCTCAGATGCTCATAAGAAGGATAGTCAGGAAACTCTATCCTAGGAACCCTAAGCATATCCACAACTAGTTGCAGTGTGACAGGGATGCGCGTACCTCGAACGCGAGTGAAAAAGAGAGGTACTAAACGATCTATCCCATGCATGTTGGAGTAAAACTCCTGAATCAGCATGAGAGGACAAGTGATCGAGACGTCACACAGTGACTCCCATCCCCTACTGTGAATGACAAAGGGAAGGTTAGTGTCAGCGAAGTCTGCCAGAATGACTTGGCGTTCCAAATGAACACCTCGACGAGAAAAGTTCTTCGTAAATGCCTTGTGGGCATCTCCATCACGGAACCGAAGGTTAAGAGGAGTAGAGTCAGAAGAAGAGGAAGCTTCAGAATGTAGAGAGTTTCGAGAAGGAATGGATTTACGTTTGGGTGCCATAGACACTACTAACGTAAAAGAATGAGAAAGAGATAGAGAGGGAGACTATCAGAAAAGTCCCAACATAGTTCAAATAGAGCAAATATGATGAACAAAAAGAACACATGTATGGGAATCCATGAGCATGTGACATGCAAGGCAAAAGGCATCATGGGCTCAGCCCAATCCAATCCTACCAGCACACAACATTGAGCACACATCTAAATGCATGTAAACGCCATTTTAATGCACATGGAATGAAATGAATGTCATTTTGAAAGCATTTAAATGAAAACCCAACCTAAAATTTCAAGAAAAACTCATCAATTTTGAAAAACCCCAAAAATTTTCAAAAATCCCAAAAACTAGGTTTCAAAACATGCAATACATGAAAAAGGAAGGGAAAAATGAACTTATCAAGTGATTGAAACCAAGGAAAGGCCGAAAATGAAGAGGATTTGAAGATTTGAGTGAGAGAAAAGTGGTGGGGAGACGAAAAGCCTTCGGACAGATCGAGAGAGATCGAGGAGTGAGTGAAAAAATCGCGAAAGATCCTTTTATAGACACCTCAGTAAATCTTGACAGCTAAGGTTGAGGATTTGGCCTTTAATAGCTTCAGGTGTTGAGAGGTATCAAGGAATAAGGAATAGTTTCGAAGCACAGAATCTCGATCGATCGACCAGGTATCGAGGAGACAGAAACTTTCTCGATCGATCCATCAGGTATTGAAGAGGTGTCGAGATTGCGATAAGAAAAAGGCCTGAGATGCTCGACAGATAACTAGGTATCATGGAGGTGTCGAGACAAGTTGAAAAAGCAGTTTTTCGAGAAAAGAAAAACATAGACATGAATGCAATCCATCATACACCTCAACCAAAGATCCACTCAATATATAAAGCTCTCAAAATCATCTCTCAACAAAAATTTAAGCTCATGGATCCTCAAAAACACACACACACACACACACAACAAGTCTAACTAATTTTTTTTTTCAAAAATAAGTTAAGACAGTTTAGTGAGCATACATTAGCACATGTAAAACCTTTGTGATGGTCAAATTGATGGAAATAGATGTGAATGCAGCGGAAAATAAGTTTTAAACGGATCTACTTCATTCGATATTGATAACATGCTCTAAGTAAAATTTCAGAATTAGAGAACAAGTGAGTGTACCTTGAAGCGGTGAATTTCAAAACTTGAAGACTGAATCACTTAGGAATACTTTTAATCTTCACTCCAATTTTACTAACGCCCAAGATGTGTGGTCTCTCAACTGGTAACAAAAGGATGACTAAAAGAGTGACTCACACTCTCATACACACCACTTTTCAATGATGTTTTTTTTTTCTCACAGAAAAATCTGAACGTTTTTCCTTTTTGTACATAACCAATTATCTAATTGGGCTGGCCTCTTGGGCCTTTCTAATTGGGCTTAAGTGTGTGGATTGGAGTGGGACCAAAAGGGACCAATAAGACACTAGTTCCAATGGGCCTTGGACTTTTCTGTCAACTCTTGACAAGTTTAAAGTTACCATTAACTATATTTAATACCACTATATAAATATAGTTGCACTCTAGGTCTTATCTATAAATTATATCCCAAGACCTTATTATACATGCAGCCCCTTCATAAAATATTCGTAGTAATACAAAGTCATTAATATAGACTGCCACTTTGTAAATTACTACATCTTGATCCTTGAGTATCCGGTTTAATCCTTTAATGTTATTCATTATATATTTATGAAATCCAATTCCATAAATATATACTTTAGTCTTACTAAAGTGGTTAGGCCCAACTCTCTGAATAACAAACTCATTAAACTTATCTCAAGGGAATACTTTATGTCTCCGTTAAGTGACTATGAATTCTATCTTGAGAATACATGTTCCATCAACACTAAATGTGGCTGCCCAACATACTGAGATTTTGACCATTACTATAGATCTCACTCCTGATATATCAAAGCAACCTACACCTCATGATCAGGTTCATTATTCTCTCAGGATTAAGAGTTCATGCAAATACAAGTCGTGAGATTTATTATTCATTTGACAGTCTTTAGGAGAATAATAAATCTCACATCGGTCCAGTTCAATATGTCTTAACTCTTAAGACATATTAACACATTAACTAGAAGTCTCTACTTCCATGATCAAGATAAATCATCGTAGTTGATATGTTATAGTCTTCGCAGATGAAATGCCCAGTTTCATCACCGACTACGAACTATAATTTTGAGTTTACAAAGAACTTGTGATTTATATCTTTTGTGACTCTTCACATAAATCACATACTATGCATCTCATGGATCAAATGATAATGTCCGAATATTCATGCTACCATTATTTCAGATAATAATAAAACAAATTCATTAAACACAATATTAAGTCATACATAATGTCATACACAATGTCAAACTTAATATCTTACATAGCATCATACAATAGGATTTAAGGGCACTAATCCTAACAATCTCCCACTTGCCCTAAAGACTATTGTGCACTAATCTAACTCCCATTCTCTCCAAATGTGACTCGAAAGTCCTTTGAGGCAAAGTTTTAGTAAATGGATCTGCTAGATTATTCGCACTTTCAATCTTTGCTACCACCATATCTCCACGAGTAACAATATCTCGAATGATATGGTACTTCCTCTCAATATGCTTTCCTTTCTTGTGATTCCTTGGATCTTTAGATTGTGCAACTGCTCCACTGTTATCACAAAACAATGTGATTGGAACTTGCTTCATTCTTATTACACCAAGGTCAGAAAGGAACTTCTTGAGCCATACAGCTTCCTTTGCTGCTTCACAAGCAGCAACATATTCTGCCTCCATGGTGGAGTCTGCAATACAAGATTGCTTAATACTCCGCCAACTAATGGCTCCACCTCCCAAGGTGAAAACACATCCTGAAGTGGATTTTCTGAAATCTAGATCCGATTGAAAATCTGAATCTGTATAGCCAATGGGAATCAAATCCTTACAATGGTAAACAAGCATATAATCTCTCGTTCTCCGTAGATACTTGAGAATATGCTTTACTGCTTGCCAATGTTTTGGTCCTGGATTTGATTGATATCGGCTGACCATGCCAACTGAATAGCAGATATCTAGTCTAGTACAAAACATGGCATACATGAGACTTCCTACTGCAGAAGCATAAGGAACTTGTCTCATCATATCTTTTTCCTCTTGAGTCTTAGGCATTTGGTCATCAGGCAGAGGAACTCCATGTCTGAAAGGAAGTAATCCTTTCTTGGAGTTTTGCATGCTAAACCGTTCTAGAACCTTATCTATATATCCAGCTTGTGATAAGCCTAACATTTTATTCTTGCGATCTCGCCAAAGCTTGATCCCTAAAATAAAGTTAGCCTCACCCAAGTCCTTCATATCAAATTGGCTTGACAACCAAACCTTTACTGATGACATTACCCCTACATCATTTCCAATGAGTAGAATATCATCAACATAAAGTACTAGGAACATTACTACTTTATCTTGATGTTTTTTGTACACACATGGTTCATCAAGATTTTGTTCAAAACCAAATGTCTTAATTGCTTCATCAAATTTGATGTTCCATGACCTAGATGCTTGCTTAAGTCCATAAATGGACCTTTGCAACTTGCATAACATATGCTCTTGGTTCTTTGTTATGAAACCTTCCGGTTGCAACATATAGATTTCCTCTTCAAGATTGCCATTTAGAAATGCAATCTTGACATCCATTTGCCAAATCTCATAATCAAAATGAGCAGCAATGGATAAGAGAATCCTGATAGATTTTAGCATTGCTACTGGAGAAAAGGTTTCATCATAATCAATACCTTCTTTTTGTGTATACCCTTTCGCCACTAGCCTTGCTTTAAAGGTTTCAACCTTTCCATCTATCCCTCTCTTCTTTTTGTAAACCCATTTGCAACCAACAGGTTTAATGCCGTTAGGTGCCTCTACAAGATCCCAAACTTGATTGGAATACATGGAATCCAATTCAGATTTCATAACTTGGACCCATTGATGTGCATCTATATCATTCATTGCTTCATCATATGTGTAGGGATCCGATTCAACCTCTTCTGAGATAGCTTCATAAGTTTCTCCCAAACCTATGAATCTTATAGGAGGCCGAACAATTCTCCCACTACGACGAGGCACCTTAGTACTAGACATGTCATGAGTAGTATCTTGTGGTGTATCTAATACAGCCACATCATCCCTAGTTTCATCTATTGGTTGTTCATTTACAGGTTCATTCATTTCAGCCAACACAACTCTACTTCTAGGAGTAAAATTATTCATATAGTCATTTTCCAAGAATTTAGCATTTGTACTAACAAAAACTTTGTTATCATTACGACTATAGAATAAATAACCCCTAGTTTCTTTTGGATAACCTACAAGCAAACACACTTCAGATTTTGGTTCCAATTTATCAGGCTTCCCTTTTAACACATGTGTAGGACAACCCTAAATGTGGAGATATTTCATGCTAGGCTTACGCCTACTCCACAATTCCATCGGTGTTTTGGGAACAGATTTTGATGGGACTAAATTCAAAAGATGTATTGCTGTATTTAAGGCATAACCCCAAAAAGAAATCAGTAAAGTTGAGTAACTCATCATGGACCGAACCATTTTTAAAAGAGTCCTATTCCTTCTTTCTGCTACACCATTCTGTTAAGGAGTTCCAGGTGCAGTCAATTGGGATACAATCTCATTCCTAGTTAAGTAATCCTTAAAATCCCCAAGAAGGTATTCGCCACCATGATCAGATTGAATGGCCTTTATGCGTTTACCTAATTGATTCTCAACTTCAGCCTTAAACTCTTTGAACTTTTCAAAGGCTTCGGACTTCCGTCTCATTAGGTATACATAACCATACCTTGAGTAATCATTAGTGAAAGTAATGAAATACTCATAGCCACCTCTTGCTTGGATTGATATAGGACCACATACATCAGAATGCACTAGTTCTAGCAAATCTTGGGCTCTCTACCTTTTGGTTTAAAAGATCGTTTGGTCATTTTACCTTCCAAACAAGATTCACAAACTGGAAATTCATCAAAGTCCATGGGCTCTAAGAGTCCATCTTTGATCAGTCTTTGAATCCTATTTGAATTAATATGACCCAAATGCAAATGCCAAAGATATGCATCACTAGTAGAAGGAAACTTTCTCTTTAATGATTTTACATGTGAGTTATTATCTAATTCAGAATTATATAATTCATGCTTATTAGGAGTTAAAATATAAAGACCATTCACAATATTGCCAGAACAGATAAACACTTTATCCTTCTTTATTACAACATTGTCTTTTAGGATAACACAATATCCATGTTTACCTAAGTAAGTAGCTGAAATTAAATTCCTACGAACATTAGGTACATACAAACAGTCTTTTAATATTAGAACTTTAGATTCAAAACATAAATTACAAACACCAATAGCTACAACTGGAATCTTGCTCCCATCAGCCAAAGTAAGAAACAACTCCCCTTCTTTAAGCTTTCTAGTCTCTTGGAACCCCTGCAAGGAATTGCAGATATGATTAGTACAACCTGAATCCACACACCAAGAATCCGTGGGACTCTGTACCAAACATATTTCAAGAAGGAATGTATTAATCATACCTTTGTTCTTGGCAGCCTTAAATATTGGACAATTTCTCTTCCAATGCCCTTTCTCACCACAATGGAAACACTTTCCTTTGATCTTCTTTCCTTTATCAGCAACCCTTAAGGCAATTTGTTTACCCTCTTGCTTGGTGAAGTCCTTCTTCTTCTTCTTCTTACCCTTACCTTTCGGCTTAGGTTGAGAAGTAGAAGCTTCACCAACATTAGCTTCAACATTGGAAGTGCCAAGAATGCCTTCTGCCGCTACCAATTCATTCATTAATTCAGACAAGGTATAAATCTTTTTATTCATATTATAGTTAAGTTTGAATTCCTTGAATGATTCTGGTAGTGACTGGAGTATCATATCCACTTGGGATTCTCCATCTATGTCGGTACCTAAAACTTCCAATGTATTCAGATTAGAGATCATTGTTAGACAATGCTCCCTCACTGAACTTCCTTCAGCCATTCTGGTATTATAAATTTGCCTCATGGTCTCTTGCCTTGCAGAACGAACTTGCTCACCAAACATCTCCTTCAGACTTAACATGATGTCTGAAGCTAGTTCTACATCCTACATTTGATGCTATAGAACATTTGAAATAGATGCTAGGATGTAGCACTTGGCCATCTCATTAGATTTCTGCCAACGATCATATCGTTGTTTTTCCTCAAGAGGAGCATCTAATGAAGGAAAGCTTGGACATGGTTTAGTAAGAACATACTTATGCTCTTCAGCAGTAAGAACTATATCCAAATTTCTTTTCCAGTCAACATAGTTGGATCCAGTCAGTTTGTTTTGATTAAGAATAGTTACGAGTGGGCTAAATGATGCCATATTCAAATCTGAAAACAATAAACATGAATATAATAAGTAAATAGGACATTATCTATTTAGCATATAAACATATAGTATGGAACCTTAATAAAACCATAATATAATATATGCAACGACAACCCAATCCCGCAATTAATATTCCTCGGAAGCGAGGTCATACAAATCACTATGATTAGGCGAAAAACATTCTCATTATTAATGCTACCATGGTAACTCTTACCAAACAAAAATAATTTGTCGTTTTCCCTTCAGCCTCTAAGTAATAATGACATAGCTTCGAAGGGAGGTTAACATTACACTTAGTCTAGTGTATACCATTGCCTAGAATCAATGTGAATCACTAAGTAACTCCACGGAAGCGTGGTCGTTCTCAATGTAAAAACACATTTCATCTATCTTTAAGAAGTTTAACTAGTAGTACCATGAATCAAACACCCTCCAAAGGGAGCAAGGCATATACGCCAAGGCGAGGTGCTTAATCACACTACTTTAAACCAACAATGGAGGCCGTGAGATGCAACCCTTGTATCTCTCTCCCACTAGATGTTTTAAAGGAAAGGTTTTTAGTTTTAAAACATGCATAATTTAATTACACATAGTTTTAGTACTTTTACATGTGAAAACACTTAGAAAAATTTCTGATTTTCTTTCTTTCGATCGATCGAAAGTGCCCCTCGATTGATCGAAAAAATTAAGAAATTCAAATTTGATCCTCTGACTCCTTCGATTGATACTCGATTGCCACTCGATCGATCGAAAAAACAAATTCGATCGATCGATTAACAATCGAAAATCCATCGTTCTAAAGAGTCTGATTATTGTCTCATTCGATCGATCGAAAGTGATTTTCGATCGATCGAAAATCGCGAAACTCAAATTTCCAGAAATTTTCTAAGGCAGTTTTCTACGGGTTTTCATGAACAAACATCTTGAATACGAACATGATAGATAGAGATCAATGTCAAAACTGAATTCTATTGATGCTATAGCCTTAAAACTCAATTTAACATACTTAAATTTAAATTTAAACAACATCACAACATCAATTTCAGTTTTCATCAAATCATAGTTTCAACAACATGCAGAAAATTAAACCATAATCTTCTAACAATATGAAACTATTTTCTCCAATTCTAAAACTCACAAAACATGTTAAACAATACGAAATTGAAGACCGCTCTGATACCATTTGATGGAAATAGATGTGAATGCAGTGGAAAATAAGTTTTAAACGGATCTACTTCATTCGATATTGATAACATGCTCTAAGTAAAATTTCAGAATTAGAGAACAAGTGAGTGTACCTTGAAGCGGTGAATTTCAAAACTTGAAAACTGAATCACTTAGGAATACTTTTAATCTTCACTCCAATTTCACTAACGCCCAAGATGTGTGGTCTCTCAATTGGTAACAAAAGGATGACTAAAAGAGTGACTCACACTCTCATACACACCACTTTTCAATGATATTTTTTTTTTCTCACAGAAAAATCTGAACGTTTTTCCTTTTTGTACATAACCAATTATCTAATTGGGCTGGCCTCTTGGGCCTTTCCAATTGGGCTTAAGTGTGTGGCTTGGAGTGGGACCAAAATGGACCAATAAGACACTAGTTCCAATGGGCCTTGGACTTTTCTGTCAACTCTTGACAAGTCCAAAGTTACCATTAACTATATTTAATACCACTATATAAATATAGTTGCACTCTAGGTCTTATCTACAAATTATATCCCAAGACCTTATTATACATGCAACCCCTTCATAAAATATTCGTAGTAATACAAAGTCATTAATATAGACTGCCACTTTGTAAATTACTACATCTTGATCCTTGAGTATCCGGTTTAATCCTTTAATGTTATTTACTATATATTTATGAAATCCAATTCCATAAATATATACTTTAGTCTTACTAAAGTGGTTAGGCCTAACTTTCTGAATAACAAACTCATTAAACTTATCTCAAGGGAATACTTTATCTCTCCATTAAGTGACTATGAATTCCATCTTGAGAATACATGTTCCATCAACACTAAATGTGGCTGCCCAACATACTGAGATTTTGACCATTACTATAGATCTCACTCCTGATATATCAAAGCAACCTACACCTCATGATCAGGTTCATTATTCTCTCAGGATTAAGAGTTCATGCAAATACAAGTCATGAGATTTATTATTCATTTGACAGTCTTTAGGAGAATAATAAATCTCACATCGGTCCAGTTCAATATGTCTTAACTCTTAAGACATATTAACACATCAACTAGAAGTCTCTATTTCCATGATCAAGATAAATCATCGTAGTTGATATGTTATAGTCTTCGCAGATGAAATGCCCAGTTTCATCACCGACTACGAACTATAATTCTGAGTTTACAAAGAACTTGTGATTTATATCTTCAGTGACTCTTCACATAAATCACATACTATGCATCTCATAGATCAAATGATAATGTCCGAATATTCATGCTACCATTATTTCAGATAATAATAAAACAAATTCATTAAACACAATATTAAGTCATATATAATGTCATACACAATGTCAAACTTAATATCTTACATAGCATCATACAATAGGATTTAAGGGCACTAATCCTAACACAAATCACATTGTACTTGCACATGTATTAAACGTAGTAAAGAATATTGCGTGTTGTGTGTGAAAAACATCACAAGATTGTATGTGTATACATGTTATAATGATTTGAAATATGAGAAAATAACTTTAACTTACACACGATCATAACTATTTGATGGGGACTATCACCTTCGAGGTACATTCTATAATTTCCACATCTCCTAGAATACACGCTTACAACTATATTTAAAGTATTTTTGATTTTTTTGCTTTTTATTTTCTTTGCATATTTTTTTTTTTATTTTAGCATACCATACATGGGCATATAAAAGAGAGAAAAGAAATACCCAAGATGTTAAGTATTTGACATTGCACTTTTGCTATGCCAAAGCATACGAATGTCTTTCACACTGCAGTTTTGCTATGCCGAAGCATACATGTGTCATTTACGATTGGCGAGCAATAGTGGTGAGATGGTTATTTATGCCTTTCTCTTAAAATTTTCTAGTCCTACCCGTCAAAAAGAGTGATATAAGTGTTAAGTTTTAAGAGATAACTTAATCTTACTTATTACAAACAAAAGCCACAAAGCTCACTTGCTTAGTTGTGTATAGAGATGCTCATTTAAGCTACAAAAGATACAAAGTTTAGAAACTTTGTTTCAATGGCCATCCAAGGTACACAAGTATCAAAGTATACAAAACACACACTGTTTTTGTATTTTTCTGATTTTCAATTTTTTTTAAATTTTTATATTAAAAACAAAAGTAAACAAAATTGAAAGTAAACACACAAAAACATGTTAAACAAAACAAAGCATAAAATTAGATGCAAATGCATGAGAAAGAAGAACAAGAGAAGGAGATCAATCCATGGAGGTGACACCAATGTTTTGACGAAGGAATTCAAAACATTTGCTGTCAAGAGGTTTGGTGAACAAGTTAGCCTTTTGATCATCAGTGTGGATAAACTCAAGAGTGAGAGTATCATTTTCGACAAGCTCCCTAATGAAGTAATGTCGAATCTCTATGTGTTTGGTTCGAGAATGTTGAATAGGGTTTTTAGAGATATTTATGGCAATGGTATTGTCACAGTAAATGGTGAGATGCTTTCGACAAATATCATAATCATAAAGGAGTTTTTGCATCTAGAGAAGTTGGGTGCAGCAGCTACCGGCAGCAATGTATTCAGCTTTTACAGTGGATAATGAGATGGAGTTCTGCTTTTTGCTCATCTAAGAGACAAGATTGTTACCCACATAAAAACAACCCTCCGAAGTACTCTTTCTATCATCAGCATTACCAGCCCAATCAGCATTAGAGTACCTAGCTAAAACACCATTAGTGTTTTTGCTATACCACACACCAAACTCAGCAGTGGTTTTGACATACTTTATAATTCTTTTTAAAGCAGTCATGTGGGATTCCTTGGGATTAGCCTGATATCTAGCACACACTCCAACACTGTAACTAATCTCAGGTCTACTAGCAATAAGGTAAAGAAGACTACCTATCATGCTTCTATAAAGAGAGGAGTCAACACTCTTACCAAACAAGTCTACAGTGAGTTTAATATTTGGACTCATAAGAGTTCTAACAAAACTAGCAGATTCCAAACCAAACTTTTTCACAAGATTCTTAGCATATTTAGATTGAGAAAGGAATATACTTGAATCTTGTTGGCGAATCTGTAATCCTAAGAAGTGAGTCAGCTCTCCAATCATGCTTATCTTGTACTCGGCTTGCATGAGTTTTGAGAAGCCATGAGCAAGTTCATCCTTAGTCGACCCAAAGATGATATCATCAACATAGACTTGAGCAACTATCAACTCATCGTCTTCCTTTTTGATGAAGAGAGTTTGATCAGCCTTTCCTCTTGTGAACCCATGTGACACCAGATATTGTGTGAGTCTATCATACCAAGCTCTAGGAGTTTGCTTCAACCCATAAAGTGCCTTTTTAAGGTACAGCACATGATTCGGAAAGTGTGGATCAATGAACCCTTTTGGTTGAGCCACATAGACATCCTTTTTGAGTAACCCATTCAAGAAGGCAGTCTTTACATCTATCTGATAGAGTTTGAAATTCAGCTGACATGCCGAGCAAACAGAATTCTGATTGACTCCATTCGAGCAATTGGTGCAAATGTTTCATCATAGTCTACTCCTTCCATTTGTGAGTATCCTTGAGCCACAAGTTGAACCTTGTTGCGAATCACATTGCCTTCTTCATTATTCTTGTTGCGGAATATCCACTTTATACTAATGATGTGCTCACCTTTTAGTTTAGGTACTAGAGTCCAAACATCATTCCTCTGAAACTGAAGTAGTTCATCATGCATTGTTTCAACCCAACTTTCATCTTGTAGTGCTTCCTCAACTTTTTTGGGTTCAACCTGTGACAAATAATAAAAATAAGACACAAACAACACATTTATTGACTGTACGTTTCCTTAATGTGAGTTCATTCATATTTCCCACAATAACTTCAGGAGGATGATTTAATTTGATTCTAAAAGAGGGTCCTTTTTCTTCATGAGACTCAGAATTTGATGAAGTAGGAGCATTTGCAGAGTCTTCCATAAACTAGGAGTACTTAGGGACACAGGTTTTGGTTTAGCAATATCTTGAACTTCCCTAGGCTCAGGAGGAAGAATTTCTTTGGAGAGTTCCTCAATTCCTTTCTCAAAAATGGAATTTGAAGACTCATTAATGACCACATTTACTATTTCCATTACCTTCAGAGTTCTCTTGTTATATACCCAATAGGACTTGCTTGTGGACGAGTATCCCAGAAATATGCCTTCATCGCTTCGAGAGTCAAACTTTCCCACATTCTTTCTATCCGTAAGGATGAAGCAAGTGCTTCCAAATATCCTGAAATACTTCACATTTGGCTTTCTTCATTTTCATAACTCATAGGGAGTCTTTTTGGTACCAGGTCTGAAGTACACCCTATTATATGTATGACAAGTAGTGTTTACGGCTTCTCCCCATAGTTTCGAGCCACATCTTTGTTATGCAACATGGCTCTGGCCATCTCTTGAATAACCCTATTCTTTCTTTCTACCACACCATTCTGCTGAGGCGTAATAGGAGCAGAGAACTCTTGAGATATGCCTGATCTTATGCAGAAAGACTCCATGTATGAGTTCTCGAATTCTTTACCATGGTCACTTTGAATTCGATCAATCTTTAAGCTCTTTTCATTCTGCAGTCTCGTGCACAAAGCCTCAATGTGCTCAGGAGCATCAAACTTAGATCGGAGTAGAATGACCTAAGTGTATCTAGTGAAGTTGTCTACCACAACCATGATATATCTCTTATCACCAAGAGACTCGGTTCTAGTTGGGCCTATAAGATCTAACTGCAAAAGCTACAATGGTCTGGAGGTAGTTGGAGTCTGAGTGCCCGGATGCTTAGCTTTCGTCTGTTTCCCAAGCTGACATGTTCCACACACCACATTGCTTATTCTGCTAAGCTTTGGTACTCTTAAGACTGATTCATGCTTAGATACAATGGATAGATACTTATAACTAGTATGTTCCATTCGTTGATGCCATAGATCTTCATTAGGCAAACGAATGCTATTGCACACTATATCGGCATCAGGAACCAATCCATAGCAGTTGTCCAGAGTGCGAACCCTACTAATGAGCTTCTTTCTAGACTCATCCTTGACAAGACACTTTCCCTTTGAGAATAGCACCATGAAGTCTTGATCACATATCTGACTTATGCTCAATAGGTTCACCTTTAGACTTTCTACAAAAAGAACATTTACAATGTCTGGCAGTCCTGGAAGAGATATGATTCCTTTCCCTTTAATTTATGACTTGCTTCCATCACCAAAAGTCACATTACCACCCTTTTTAGGATCAAAGATCTTGAAGAGAGATCGATCTCCAGTCATGTGTCTTGAGCAACTGCTGTCAAGATACCATAGACATGTATCCATTACTTAGAAAGCAGACTTCATCATGAAACACACTTCATGCTTGGATGACAAATCAGAGGGAATGGGTCTTTCACTCAACTGCCTTTGATGAGCTAAGGCTTTAATTTTTGCTCTTCTTAAACAAACTCCTTTGCACATTTTTATTCTGAGACAGTCTAGTTTCTTCTTAGCCAGACTGAGATTCTTTCCAATAGTCATTATAAAAGAATTCAAATAACTTTTAGACTTGTATTTTTTGAGATACTCAAACAAATATTGATTAGAAAAAAAAGATGTATTTGAAAACAAGGATCTCTTCAAACCGGTTATAGCCATGACAACAGGGGTCAATGGACCAACATAGCAAAGATTAAACCTAATTAGAGTGTGCCTACTCTGATACCACTTGATAGGCCACAAACTGAATGACCCCTTGTGACTAAACCAATTAATTAATTAGCCAAGTTATTAATTAATCAATTTATCATGCAATTGCGTGGAAGCACAAACAAATCACCAAAAACTAAATATGTAGCGGAAATTAAATGACACGATGATTTGTTTAAGAATGGGAAAAAACCTCGCGGCAAAAACCCCACCAGGTGATTTTCAAGTCACCACTCTCGAAACTCCACTATTATTAAATCAAGCGGTTACAAGTAAAGGAATCCCAAGTACCTGACCAACCTACAGTTAAACCCTTACCCCAATACTCAATTGGACTTGATCTGTAGCGACAGTTCTCACCTTTGATGCATAGCTCCCAAGTACGTGACTAACCAGTACGCGACTTCAAAACACCAACTTAAGGAAGAGAGGTTGGCTACAAAGTTCTTCAATTCATCCTACACGATGAAGATCAGAAAGATGCTTGGTCACAAAACCTTATGGTGCAAATACACAGCAACTTCTTCAGAGAAGATGAACTAGGTCAAGAACTTCATCTTTGATCACAATTTGCTTGGAGAAAAGAAGGCCAAAAATCATATTAACGGATCCCAAGAAAATCATATTAGAAAATCTAAAATTTTAAATCTCAACAAATAGCAGGTGTCGAGGTAGCTATCGAGCAAGTGTTGAGCTTTAATGAATTTGCACTTCAGCTTGCTTTTTCTTAGACAGACTTGATGACTTCAACACTTGACCTTGAAACCTTGTTTCTTGAAGTATTAAAAACACCTAGAACTACCCAATTACAAGTAGAGTGCGTTTTGTCAAAGGATTAGCTAATTTACATAAATAAGTGACATATGTTCTTAACAAGTAAAAACACATATGTCCTAACAATTACAAATATAATTTACTTGAAGAATCCCAAGACAACTGGATTGAGGTGTGAATCTTCCTTTCTATAAGTAGATTTAGGCCATCTCAATTGCGAAAGCCCTCTCTTTATACAATGGGAGTTAGAACCCATTTATTTACATAATTTTTATACTTATTATGTCATGATGGGAGTTTCTAAAATAAATTGGGAGTTACAATGTAAGACACTAATTCATTTACCGCATTAAAATCTCACATCTTTTTATTAAAATTGAAAATTTATTGTTCATTAAAATATTAAAATATCATTTTTAATATTAAAATGCTACGTCACTTTGTTTAAATTTTTGCCAAAAGAAACTCAATTTGAATCATAATGTCTTATTCTGAAGAAATTATTTTCTTGAACAAATCTTATAAAATAATTATAAAAATTCATTTTTTTTTCTAAATAATTAGTATATGTACCAACTATAGTACAGTCTTGGTGAACCCCCTGAGCTGGCAAAAAAATAATTATATATAATTTTTAATATATTTTTACTTGACCCTCCTAAAATAAATAAATAAAAAAAAAATTGAACACCTTAGACATTTTTTATTTTTATTTTTTTTATGCCTAGCTGAAGTAAACTTGAATATAATTCTCTTGACAATATCTTGGTCTTTTATTTTAAACCCAAAAAAAAAAAAAAAAACCTAAGAACAAAAGTAGAAATTTGTTCATCTTAAACCTCTTAAAAGCCTATTTAAATCTTAACAAATTTGAAATAAATAATAGTTAAAATTTTATTGTATTTAGAGCTTGCTTGTAGTTTTCTTAATAACAAGAATTAATATGTTCATTGTATATTAAGAAACGGTATGCCAAATGAACTAACAGTATATTGTTTATCTTCTTACTAGTATTTACTATGGACAAATTGTAATAAGGAAGACGTGTAGATCAAAGGATTTGTCTTTTATCGAAGATTCATCTTCTTATTGACTCTCCTAAAAAAATCTTGGAGCCGCTACTACCTATAAATAATTAACACATGAAAATAAATGCATCTAATATTCTATTTAATTACATAACAAAAATTTAGGTTAAGATAACGTTTGTTCCATATACGTACAACCTAATAACTTCTTATTAGATTAATATTTCAAAAAGGACAATGTTTGGTTGCAACCACCAATAGGAAGATAACATGTGTCCATGACATGTGCAATACACATGACTCTCTTAACCCAACTAACCAAGTGAGTTATGTGTATTGCATATGATAGGACATATGTTCCATTAGTGGTTGAAGCCAAACTTAGTCTTTTGAAATATGACATTCATTCTCATATTTCTTTGCTTAGCAACAATTATAACAAAAACCATTAGAAAACAAAAGCATATTTAATAACAAGCGCATTCAGAAAAAATTTTGTAAGCTTAAATTAATTGAAATTTTAAATATTAAATGTGTTGAAATCTTAGGCAAAGGGAGGGGGGCCTAAGGGGGGTGGGCATGGCCCCCCTAGATGATGGCCCCCTTTCACTTTTAAAAAAAGAAGTATAAATGCTCTTTAATTTATTGTTGTCTTCGTTATTTTCCTTTAATATTGACTTTTTTGTCATATATAAGTCATTAATTTTAGGAGCATTTAAAGTATAAATTAATAAAAATTTATAAATAAATCTCTTTAGCAAAATATTTTTATTGTTTTTCAAAAAAAAAGTCACATGCATTTATATAAAGAGTTAAAGCTATCGGAATATTATGATACATTGGGCATGGCCCCCCTTGAGAATTTTTTGGCTCCACCTCTAGTTGAAATAATAATTTACATTTTCTAGATCTTTTCAATGACATGTTTATAAATATATTTTTGACATAAATCATTAGTGCACTATACATATTTTATTTTATTTTTAAAATAATTTAAAAGTTACAATGGGGTTGGATGATTTGAATCTAAGAAATTTTTGTTGGAAATACCAAGAGGTGTTAGTTGAGCAGGAAACCTTTTGGCAATTAGACATACATATTAAGAACATAATGAATATGTCATCTTTCTATTGGTAGTTGTTGTGAAATTTTAAAATACTCGCCAAGTGTACAAACCGTACCGAAGTATAGTTTGACAAGAATGAGGTCTAACCCATAGGGACTTGGATGAACGTAGGAAAATTAATTAAACCTTAACCAAATTAATTCTAATCTAGTTTAATAAAAATTGGTTGTTTTGAAATTAAATAAACTAAGCAAATAATAAAATTAAGCAAATAGTTAAACTAAGCAGAAGATATAAAGCAATAAAAAGATGTAAACAACCAAGGGAAAGGAATTAAGGTTTTGGAATCCGCTTTATAAGTCATATCAACATATATTTATGATTATTAATTTTTCCCAACCACTACTTGATAATCTAGAAATCAATCTTGCTACCATAGAAAATATTATCATTAAAACTTCTATTTAAATATCTAAAGCATGTTCTTCTTCGCTTCTTAAGTATAAAATCAAATCATCAATTGTATCTATAGTCAAACAAATCACAAGATATATCCAATTCTAAAAATCAAATCATAAATTGTATCCATTGACAGATAAATCACAAATGATATCCAATTTTATAATTAAGAATTAATAACCAAGCATTCAATTAATTAAGATAAATCCCAAATTAAGAGAAAAATATGATTGAATTCATATCTAAAATCTCATCTTAGTCAGTTGATATGAAGTAAGAACAATTTAAATCATTAAAGAACAACTATTGTGGAAAAAATCAAATCACATAAATATTATTGATAATCCTTAACAAGATTTCATCCTCAACCCTAATTATAAATTTAGCTACTCATAGTAATTGAAAGAAAACACAAAAATAAAATACTAAACATTAAACAAATAAAATAAAACTAACTGTCATGGAAGAGGTAGCCGTAGCTTTCTATACACTTAACCCTCAGCCTTAGACTAGCCTCAGCCCCCTGAATTTTGCCCTAAAAAGCCTTTAAATAGGTCAAGGAATCTTATTACTAGTAGAATTCCCGTTTGGAAAAAATCCCAGATTTTTAGGCTTCAATTAATCGACTATTTTGGTCTATTTAATGTCATAATTTGGGCTCTGGTAAACTACAAAGTTTTAGCCCTTTAAGTTAACTTCCCAGCCCAACTTGAATCATTTCGATTGGATATTTGACCCAAAAGTTATGCTAAAAATATTAACTGATGTACAGGTTGGAATCCTAATCCGAATTGGACTTGAATTTGGTGCAAATTTCCTTTGATTCCTAACTCCAATTGGACTTAAATTTAATTGGGTTGGTCTTCTCTTGAATTCATGCCTGGTTGGATGTAAGTTGGCTTGAGTCAATTGGCCTAGCCCTACTTTGATGTAAAACCCTTGTTACCTGCACTACAAAGATATTACATAATCAGTCACAAAATAACATAAAAGTAAAACTAAATATGTAGATATGTGAGTATTTTATTGTATATATTTCATGCACATAACTAGTTAGAGCCCAAGGCTCTAAACATGCTTGGAGCAAAACTTTTTCCCTATTACAAATCAAATAATTTTTCTTTTTGAAAATAAGTATTCTTATATAAATTTTATATATAAAAAGAAATCATTAAAGATACTTTTATATAAATCATTAGTGCACTATTTATGGAGAATTAATATATGAAAATAAATGCATTTACCTAACTAATGCATGAGAGTAAATTAATATTTTTACATAAATTGATGTATTTGATGTTAATTGGGTGGAAAGCTAAATAAAGAAAGTGCTCAATTTTTTTTAAGGAATTAACTACCTTGCCCAATTAGAATTTGGTAAGGATGAGGTGTAAAACCCATCTTTTACGTTATCCAATAAATGATTATTGCATCAGATTTTTTTTTTTTTTTTTTAAACTTAAAACTTAATACATCTTACTACAAACCTAACAACATTTTAATAAACTCCTAATTAGTTTGGATTTTTAGATAAATATTAGAATTGACTGGGTGTGATTGTGTCTATTTATTAATGTTATAATATGTTAGAATTGAAGGGTGTAAAACTTGAGTTTTACGTCACATCCTTATAATATTTAATGAGATTAAATGCAGTAAGAATATGGTTTAAAACTCATGTTTTACCCTTCCAATCCTAACATACCACATCATCTTATCACATATTTAAGAATAAACACAACCATATCTAATCAATTCTAATACTCATATATAAATCCAACCAAATTGGGAGTTTATTAAAATGTTATTAGGTGTGGTAGGCTTTATTGAATTTTAAGTAAAATGTTGATATGACAATCTCTTAGTGGATGATGTAAAACATGACTTTTATATCCTATCCTTACCAAATTTAGACTCAAATTTAATATCTATATATAGACATGTGAGCACGCACACATATTGATTTCACTCCTAATTTCCATAATATTCTATATCACATTTTCTGTGGAAGTATTAAGTTTTGGACAAAAGTGTTATTAAAAATTAAGTCACTTTTTGAAGTTTTGTTTCTCCATTGCTTACGTTATTATCAATAAACTAGAATGTTTCATGTGTTTTTTGTTTGCTTTATCTTATGTGATAGGTGATAGATTTGTTGATGGAAGAAGGATTGAGACAATGAAAAATAAAAGCTTGATTAAGCAAAAAGGAAGCATCAAAACCATTGAGGTTATAATGAGTACTAAATACATCTTTCTTTCTTTCTTTCTATCTTTTTCCTTTTATTTTGATTCATAATGTTATATATATTCCAAGCTTATTTAAGGTTTTAGTGAGTCTTTACAGGGAGAGGATGGTGATACAATTGATTGTGTTGATATTTATCAACAACCTGCTTTAGATCATCAATTTCAGAAAAATCATATTATACAGGTTTCTTTACTTGATTTTTAATTTATTTATTATGTAATTTACTTAATTTTGTTACCATTGTTGTTTATTTATATATTTCATATAATTTGTAATTTGATAGTTCTTTTTTGGAGGTTATTTCAATGTTTATGTAATGGTCTTGTAATATAAAGAAAAGAAATAATCAAAACAAAGCAGCTAAGATATGAGGACAAACTTTTCCACTATATCTGTTCATGGGCAGAGAAGTGGAGGGAATAAAGAGGAAAAAGAAAGTTTTTCAATCTATTAATGGATGGAAATGAAAGGGAAAGTAAGGAAATGTAAGGTTATGTTTGGTAACAGTTTTTGTTTTCTTTTTACAAAAACTTGTTTTTGGGAATATAAAGAAAAAACAATTTTCTTATATTTTTGAAATAAAAAACATGTTTAGTTCGTTGAAATTAAAAAGATAGTTTTTTGAAGAAAAAAATAGAAAATACTAAAATATATTGTTACTAGAATTTAAGCTCTAATGCTAACTCATTAAATGAGACAAATTCATTAAATTAAATACGTGTTTTCATTGACTTTTGAAAATTAAAAACTAAAAATAGCATTTTACATATTTTCAGTTTTCTTCACAAATTGAGTTGTGAGAACCGTTTTTGTTTTCTGTTCATTTTGGATTTCCAAATTAGTTTTTTAGTCTAAAAAATATAAAATTGTTTTTGGAAATAGAAAATAAGGGAAAAAAATAGTTACCAAACATTTTTGTTTCACTCCAAATCCACCATTCAATTTCCTTTCAATGTGGAAATAAAAGGAGAAAGAGTGAAATAGATAGTTTAAATTTTAATTTAAAAAAATTGTTTTTTTTTTTTAAATTTTGAAATTATTTCCTTTAAATTAAATTGTAATGTAATACTTATTACTATTCATTTATCTGGTGATAGAACTCTGAAGACAATGGAATAAAAGTATTTTAAATTAAATTGTCTAAAATACCCTTATTATAAAATTACAAATACACTTGATAATGATTAGTTTAATGAACCCAATTTTGAACAAATGACCTCCAACAAACTCAATCTCTCTTCTTCTTCTTCTTTGTAAATTAAATTGCTTTCATTTCATTGTGTAGGAGTAGCTACATAAGTAATCAATTGATCTTTCAGAAATTCTTGTGGGTCTTTAATCAAGTGTCCCACAGTTGTAAAATTTGACCAACAAACTACAATCTTACTTGAACAATGGTAAAATACTCAATTTTTTCAAAGTCCTCAATCTTAATTCAATATCTGGTTTCGCTCTTAACCCAGCAATAGGTAATTCGGTAGAAATCTTTAGTTTGTCTATTGTACTAGAGTGATTTTCATTTAATGTATAAATAGCACTTTACAATTTACGATAAGTCTATAATTTAAATAAATTTACAAGTGATAAATAGGCATATTTAAATACAAGTTTGAATCCTATATATATCATCTATTATCTATCTTCTGGCATTTATCTTCTTAGCAGACTTTGAATTGTTTCCAACCCTATCCTCTTTATCTTCTTGTGGCTGTCTTTCAAACTCTTATCTTATCACCTCCTTTATTTTTTTTTTTAATTTGCTTGTGATTGCTTTTGTAATCCATACACGACAGGTTGGTTAATACTTATAGAAATCCTATTTTATTGTTTTTGAAATAGCATAAAGAACACCAACAAGTTTTTGAAAACACAAAAAATAGTAGAGGGAGAGAAAAGGGGGAGGTAGTACCTATGGAATCGCAGAGATGTAGTAGGGGAGAAAAAAATTCTTAAGAACAGAGAGTAACAACTGAGGGGAGAGAAAGGCTGTACTCGTAAAAATAGGAGATCTCTAGTAGTAGGAGATTAAAATTTACGAGAGGAGGGACATAAAATATTTCAAAAATGAGGGAGATAGAAAAATTTTGAGAGGGAGATGAAAATTTTGGAAAAGTGGGTAACAGGGGATTTTTTGGGAATTTTCTTAATTGAGCATGTTATTAGGTGAAGGAATAGGAATTCAAACCTTTTAGTAAGGAATGGCTATTCCTCATTTTAAAGAATAGCTATTCATAAAGAATAATTATTCATTGTAATAAAAATTTTACAAAACAACTGTACAATTAAACCATAGAATTAGCTATTACATTACTATATCTATTACAGTCTACCAAACATGCCCTTATTTTCTTTTCTCTTATCCTCAATTTTGCCTATCATAGTGTTAAGCTCAATCGGGCTCTTGCGAAAGTTGAGGCCAGAAACTAACTTCTCAAGCATTTGCATACCATACACATTTCATCTTACCTTTTTTATAATTCTCTTTTAATATTACCTCCCTAGCTAAATTTTAAGGATGAAAAAAGCAAATAGTTAATTATTTACTTTATATATATATATATATATATATATTTTTTTTTTTTTTTTGTCATTACGTTTATATAAGTTATAAGGGTGAGATTATTTAAAAAGAAAAAGAAAAATAACAATAATAAATGAAGATTAAAAAAGCTAAAGAGAAGTACTAACTCCATAATGCAATGTCTTAGGTCATATGAATATCTTTGTTTTAGCTTTTTATTATGATTATTGAGGATTAAAACTAGTAATTCGACTTTGGTTGATTAGATGAAACCCAACTCAATCCCAAGCAGTCCAAAAGAGAATTCATATTAAGCTGAGCTATTTCAAAATTGGCATAAAAATGGACAATGCCCAGAAGGAACAGTCCCCATAAGACGAACACAAGAAAATGAATGGATACCACATAGAAGAACACAAATTAATCATAGCTTTTATGATTCCAGTGGTCATGAGGTATAATCCTTTTTTATCAAATGACATGATATTTTTACATATATAAAATTATGTCATATTTGTATTGTTTAAACTAATTACAGTCAGAGTTAATCTATTTCATTTATAAATTAAAATTTATTTCTTACATATGAGTTTGATATTTTGAACTAGTTTGCCGCTGTCAAATTCGAGGGTGGCGAATATTATGGAGCACGAGCATCATTAAACGTATGGAGCCCATTTGTTTCTTATGGGGAATTTAGTCTTGCTCAAATATGGGTTGCATCAGGTCCTGCTGGAGAATTAAACACGGTGGAAGCTGGATGGAGGGTAAGTTTGTAAATTAATGGTGTAAAATATATATATATATATATATATATATTTGTTGGTTGTTAATTTAACAAGACATATTACACCGGAGGCAAAATGAGTGAGGAACTATTATCATCAAATTCACGAGAACCAAAAATGAAAGTTTAAAACTAAAAACTTTGATATTATTAGAAACTTGTGCTATTTGAATGCAATTAAGAAAATTGATATAAATTTTATAATTAATAAGTTGATAAACATTTCATTTCATTGTTTCAGGTTACTTCACGTGACAACAAAACAAGGTTTTTCACATATTGGACTGTAAGTTAATTTGTTTATTCCCTTTCAAATAGAAGTTAAATTTGCCTTAGAATATTTACCTTTACCATGTAACAGCAGTTGGTAAGTAAAATATTTCATGCAAGTGTTTCTTGAACTAACTTATCCTTGTTCTTGTAATTAAGAGCGATGGCTACCAAAATGAAGGATGCTTCAATCTTGAATGTCCTGGTTTCGTGCAAGTAACCTAAAATTTGTCCTTGGTTCTCCCATAGAGCCTGTTTCCTACGCTACGCTTCAATTTGATATAGGCATAGCCATCTACAAGGTAATACATAATTTTATCTCCTAAAACAGTTATTCTAATATAAAACAAATTCACAATTTTTTTTTTCTAACTACTAAAATGACATTCAGTGATTTAAATTTTTTTTTTTTTATTGAGGATGTATTAAAATTGTGGGGACTATATGAAAATGAATAAATGATATTACTCCAATAAAAAATTACAAAGTTTTTATTTTTATTTTTATTTTTTAGAATCAGGCAAAGCACAGAAATGTATAACATAATATGATTTCTATTTATCTTTGTTTGTGCTTATATATGAAATTTGATAAATATGGTTGTTATTAATAAAAATTTATAATGAATAAGCCTTTATATGGAGCTATATATCCTATAATAATACATTTAATTATTATGATTGTGTTTGTAACTTTGTATATGTAATTAGGAAAATGTTTGGTTTTAACAACTAATAGAAAGATGACATGTGTCCCATCATGTGCATTTCACATGACAAGGATAAATATAGTTGGGGAAAATTCCTACCAAGAAATAGTAATACTATGGAAACAAAAATTTCAGCAAGCACTAATAGAAATGTAACCACACAAGAACACCAAATCTTATAAGTAAAACTCTCTAGTATAGAGGGAAAAAATACATGGCAACTCTGAAAAATTCACTATAAAAAATAGAGATAACAACTCTTAAGTTTATGCCAAATTTGAGTTAACAATACAATCTCACTATAAAACTATTAGCAAAAATCTTCCCTTTGAACACTTTAGTTCTCAAAGGTTATAGCACTTAGAAACTTTCAAGAGAACTCTACTAATTTATCTTCTTGTGTGTAACTTGAGCAAAGAAAACTGTCTCTTTTTTCTTTTTCACTCTCACTCGCTCATTGTGTTTCTCTCTTCACTCACGCATACTCTCTATCTTTCTCTGTTTTTCTCTCTGTCCCTCTCTGATTTTTCTCTTCAGCTCTCAATAACCAAAAATGGCCGAATGGCCTCTTTTCTTCTTTTCTTCCTCAGCGTGTAAGAAGGACAAAAGACTTAGGGGAAAATGTATACCATTATAGTTCTCTAAAAATAAATTTCCAAAGTATTACTCTTTCTAAAATAGCGTATGTACATGCGAAGGCAAGGACTTTGGGGAAAATACTTTTGACTCTTTCTAAAACCGTTGTCATACTCAGCCATTATATAATTCCAATCATAACGAAGCAAAACTGACATTCCTAGGGGAGATTTTGTAGTCTATAAAATTTGTGTACACGCCTTGCTCACTAAATTCTTGAACTTATTATATGCTACAGGAGAATGGAAATTGGTGGCTCCAAGTGCAAGATCAGGTACTTGGGTACGAGCCTGGCTCCATCTTCAAATATTTAGTGAGTAGTGCTAGCAAAATTAGTTGGGGTGGAGAGGTTTACAACTTGGAACCGAATGGTAACCACACAAGGACTCAAATGGGGAGCGGCCATTTCGGCAATGAAGGCGGTGGAAAAGCAAGTTTTTTTCGAAATATTGAATATACCGATAACAGTGGCAAGTTCAGAGATGTGGAGCCTCAAAGTCTGAATACATTGGCAATAAGGCCATCTTGCTATAATGTAAAAGTAGAATATAATACCAGTGGAGGCTATGGAACTCATTTTTATTTCGGAGGTCCTGGCTATTCAACACAATGTGCAAAGTAATAATTCACATATTGTGGGGATCTCAGAATGATGAAAACGTTTTGGTTTACACAGTTATCATTTGACTTAGTGGTCCCATTATATTTTCTATAATATCCTTGAGGCACAATTTTCTATCTTTTTTTTTAATGAATCTGTACCTTCGTAAACAAACCAGACTAAGACAACAAGTCAAGTGCTGCACTACCGAGAAGCACCAAAATTAACAAAAGAGTCGGAATTGATATTGGAACCACACAAAAAGTAACCTAATAGAAGCCTCATTAGGTTAACTGAGTGAACGAGAAGAACAGAAAAACTCTTCCTTCTACCAGCAAGATAGGGTTGATGAAGGAATGAATCTGAGTTTGAACACTACATTCTACCAGTAAGATAGGGTTAACGAATTTCAATTTGGTACTCTTTGGGAAAGTCCGAGTCATCTTCTTCGATAGGGTCGGTGGAGTTTTTGAGTGCATCGCTAATGGCTTGAAGGACTAAATCAGGGTCATATTTTGACTAATTTAGAGAGTACGGAGGCGCGGGGAGCCTCGGAGTTCAAGAGGCGAGAAAGGGTGGACTGGATGAGATTCAAAGCTTCAGTATTGCTCCAGATGGGGTGATTGAATTCATGGTGACTGTGGATGATTGATCCTTATCATTGGAGGGAAATGGAGAGAGAATAGAGAAAAAAGAGTTGTTTTGAATTGAAGAATATTGACCGGGTTGGGTTGGCAAGTGGAAACGGGGTCAGTTATTAAATAATAAATATAGGTGAATAATTGGAACATTTAAGTTAATATTCTAACTAATGAAATGCTTTTACAAGTGAAAGTTTATTGATACAAAAATCTGATAAAAAGTTTCACACCCGGCAAAGCTGGCAAACTGTTAATGGTAGCTAAAAAAATTATGTCAATGGTAGGTACAAATAAGAACAATTAAAAGCTTGTTAACTCAATTATTGTATCACCGCACGCTCTTGGTGCGATGGTCACTTCACAAATATAAGTGTTTGTGGGGTGTGAGGGGAAAGGGCCAGAGTTCAAATTTTCAGAAGAAAAGTTCACATACATATACACTTAGATTATTCTAAAATAAAATTCTATCTTGTAAAAAAATAAATAAATAAATAAAAATCAACTATTGTAAATAATATTGTAAAATTTCTTATATTTTTACAATTGCTCTTTCACAATAAAAAATAAGTCCATAAATTTCCAAATTCTAGGTGCTTAGTGGGTCATCATTTCTTAGAGTGAAAGAGCTGATTTCAAGTGCTTGGGAAGTGCCACCGTCGGGCACTCTCACGCATTAGTTGTGCCGACGTAGTAAGAATTGTCGGGTGGAATTAGTGGGTTTGAGTTGGAATTCCCTTTTGCATGATCCCTCATTAAATTAAGGACGGACATGACTTGGGTCCAATACACTTGATTAGTTGTAATATTTCTAGTTGTCCAGTTTTGGCTGGATGTAACTAATTATGTTTGCTAGAGACATTGGACCTAAGCTTTGCCCATTAAGGAAAAGATTTAAATTTTTAAAGCTGTAAGAGCTTGAGCAAAGATGTCAATCTCCAGACATTGTTCATTAAATTTGAATATAGTTCTCTTAACAATATCTTGGATTTTTTAAACACAAACAAAATAGCCTAAGAACAATAGTAGAAATTTGTTCATCTTAAACCTTATAAAAAACCCATTTAGATCTAAACAAATTTGAAAGAAACAATACTTAAAATGTTTATTGTATTTAGATCTAGCTTGCAGTTTACTAAACAAAAATAGTTAATAGAGAAGTGCTATGTTCACGACATTTTTACAATACTTTCACAATAAATCTTAAGTGGCAAATTGTTATATGCTTTTAACTTAAATCCACTACTAAAATTACTTTTTTATCCACCAGTAACAACAATTAACAATTTGCCACATAAGATTTGTTGTGAAAATATTGTGGATGTAACATTTGTCATAATTAATATGTTTATTATATTTAGAAGCAATTAATGGTTTCTAAGATTTAATCTTAGTATCAATAATCAGTATGTTTATCTTTATTAAAAAAAAATATGCCAAATGAAATGGAAGTATATTTTTTACTCTCTTACAAATGCATACTATGGACAAATTGTAATAAGGAAAACATGTAGATTGAAAAAATCATCTTCTTCTTATTAACCCCCTAAAAAAAATCATAGAGCAGCCATTTCTTGTAAATAATTAACACATGAAAATAAGTGCACCTAATACTCTATTTAATTACATAACAAAAATTTTGGTTGCTACAATGTTAGTTCGATATATGTATGACCTAATAACTTTTGACTAGATCGATTAATATTTCGAAAATGACAAAGTTTGGCTCCAAATATGTTTGAAGCCTTTGCTCCAACCACCAATAGGAAGATAACATGTGTCAGACATTTGTAACGCACTTGACTCACTTAACCTAACTAACCAAGTGAGTCATGTGCATTACACATGATAGGACATATATCATGTTTCTATTAGAGATTGAAGACAGACTTTGTACTTTGAATATGACATTCAAAAACATTCAAACAAAAACCATCAGAAAACAAAAGCATATTTAATAACAAGAGCATTCAAAAACATTTTCCTATTCCAAATCAAATATTTTTTTTTTCTTTTTGATAATAAATATCCTTATGTAAATTTTATAAAAAAAAAATCATTGAAGTTCCTTTTATATAAATAAATAAACTTCAAGGGGTTCTCTTAGTGGTTTCTAAGGCCATAAGATCTGGGGTTTGAAATCTCTCGCCAAAATCATAGGGGCCACCTCATGGGATTCTCCCATATAATAACCTGGTGTATGTGAGATGAAAATATTGCATACATCTAATTGAATAGTCAATACTCAAAAAAATCTAGATACCTTCATTTGTCAAAAATAAATATGAAAATAAATGCATTTACCTAATTAATGCGTGATAATAGATTAATTTATTTACATAAATTGATATATTTGATGTTAATGAGGTGGAAAACTAAATGATGAGAGTGCTCTTGTTTTTTTCCAGGGCATAAACCACTTGGCAGAATCTTAGACTATTATATATATATAGGAGTCCAAATTTGCTAAAGAGGGAGTGTAACATCAACTTTTATTTATTTATTTATTTAAAACTCAATACATCCTTCTACACACTTAATAATATCTTAATAAACTCCTAGTTGGTTTGAATTTTTTGATGAATATTAGAATTGATTAAGTGTAATTATGCCTATTTTTTAATATGTCATATGATGATATGATATGTTAAGATTAGAAGTTTTACACCACATCTTTATAAAATTTAACCTCTATATTTAGACATGTGAGCTCGCACACATATGGTTTTTTCAACACCTAATTTCCACAATATTTTTTATCACATTTTCTATGGAAGTATTAAGTTTTAGACAGAAGTTTTATTAAAAAAAAAAAAAAAAAAGGGACTTTTGAAGTTTTGTTTCTCCATGGCTTACGTCGCTAACGATAAACTAGAATGTTTCATATTTTTTTTATTTGCTTTATCTTATGTGCTAGGTGATAGATTTGTTGATGGAAGAAGGATTGAGACTCTGGAAAATAAAGGTTTGATAAAGCAGAAAGGAAGCATCAAAACCATTGAGGTTATAATGAGTACTAAATAAATTTTTTTTTTCTTTTCCTTTTATTTTTATTCCAAGCTTATTCAAGGTTTTAGTGAATCTTAACAGGGCGAGGATGGTGATACGATTGATTGTGTTGACATTTATCAACAACCTGCTTTTGACCATCCATTTTTGAAAAATCATATTATACAGGTTTCTTTACTTGAGTTTTAATTTATTTATTTTGTTACCATTGTTGTTTATTCATTTATTTCACATAATTTGTAATTTGAAAGTTCTTCTTTTGGACTTTTATTTCAATGTTCATGTAATGCTCTTGTAATTTAAAGAAAAGAAATAATCAAAACAAAGCAGCTGAGGAATGAGGACCGTACCACTTCAAAACTTTTTCACTATATTTGGTTCATGGGCACGTACAGAGGTAGAAGGGAAAGTGTGAGGGGAAAATGAGGGAAAAGAAACCTTTTCATTGTTTCAATGGATGGAAACGAATGGGAGAGAAAGGAAATGGAAGGATTTAGTTTTACTCCAAATCTAGCATTCAATTTCCTTCAAAATTGGAATTAAATGGAGAAAATAGGGAAATAGATAGTTTCAATTTTACTTTAAAAAAAAATGAAATAATTTTCTTCCCTCTTTTTCCTCTTAACCAAACAACATGAAGGATGAGATTTTTCTCTTTTCTTCTATTTTCTCTCCTTGCCCTCTCTCAATTTATTTTCCTTTCTCTTACCCTCTATTTTGCCAAACATAGCGTTGGGCTCAATTAGGCTCTTGGGAAAGTTGAGGCCAAAAACTAACTTCTCAAGAAAAAGAAAATCTACGGCTAAAAATATATATTACATGCATTTGCATATTATACACATTTCTTCTTTCCCTTGTTATAAGTCTCTTTTAATATAACCATACTTGCTAAATTTTAAGGATGAAAAAAATCTGAGTTAATTATTTCCTTTTTATTTTTTGTCATTACCTTCATATCAGTTATAAGGGTGAGATTATAAAGAATGAAATAGTAAATGAAGACTAAAAGCTTAAGCTAAAGAGAAGCACAAACTCCACAATGTCCTTTTCAAAAAAAAAAAAAATATATATATATATATATATATATTTTTACCATTCCCGAGAGAAACACAAACTCCACAATGCAATTTCTTATTTCTTAGGTAAAATGATTTTTATTTTTTAGTTTTATTTTTTTTTTTAGCTTTTAATTATGATTGCTGATGATTAAAACTAGTAATTTGACTTTGGTTGATCAGATGAAACCCAACTCAATCCCAAGTGGTCCAAAGGAGAATTCATATCAAGCTGAGCTATCTCAAAATTGGCATAAAAATGGACAATGTCCAGAAGGAAAAACTAGTAATTTGACTTTGGTTGATCAGATGAAACCCAACTCAATCCCAAGTGGTCCAAAGGAGAATTCATATCAAGCTGAGCTATCTCAAAATTGGCATAAAAATGGACAATGTCCAGAAGGAACAGTTCCCATAAGACAAACACAAGAAGATGAATGGATACCACATAGAAGAACACAACTTAATCATAGCTTTTATGATTCCAGTGGTCGTGAGGTATAATCCATTTTTATCAAATGACATGATATTTTTACACATGTAAAATTATGTTATATTTGTATTATTTAAACTAATTACAGTTAGTTCAACTTTTAAAAATTTTGATAATGAAATAAAAGATTTATGGTTCAACTCCTGCTTAGACCAAAAATCGATCGGTGACTTAGTTTGATGATAAAAAGTGCAATTATTAGAAATGAACGCTAGAAGATGAATTAAGCATTGAAAAAAAAATTCAGGGAAATTAATTTATTTCATTTATAAATTAAAAATTCTTTCTTACATATGAGATTGATGTTTTGAACTAGCTAGTATGCCGTTGTCAAATTGGAGGGTGGCGAATATTATGGAGCACGAGCATCACTAAACGTATGGAGCCCTTTTGTTTCTTATGGAGAATTTAGTCTTGCTCAAATATGGGTTGCATCAGGTCCTTCTGGAGAATTAAACACAGTGGAAGCTGGATGGAGGGTAAGTTTGTGAAAAATAAGGTTTTCGTTACAAAATGGCTAAATATCAATAAACTAAAATTTATATTTTTTTGGTTGTTAAACTAGACATATTACACAAGATACAAAACTCATGATATGACCAAAAACCAATGAAAGTTTAAAACCAAAAACTTTTTTTTTTCAGAGAATTAAAACTAAAATCTTTGATATGATTAGAAACTTGTGCTATTCAAATGTACCTAAGAAAATTGATATAAATTTTGAAAATAAGAATTTACGGTATATATAATTAATAAATTGATAAACATTTCATTTCCTTGTTCCAGGTTACTTCTCGTGACAACAAAACAAGACTTTTCACATATTGGACTGTAAGTTAATTTTGCTTTTTCCCTATCATCAAGTGCATGTTTTATAAATCAAAACAGTTACCTTAATTTACCATTTAATAGCAGTTAGTAAATGATATATTTCATGCAAGTGTTTATTGAACTAACTTATTCTTTTTCTTCTAATTAAGAGCGATGGCTACCAAAATGAAGGATGCTTCAATCTTGAATGTCCTGGTTTCGTACAAGTAAACCAAAATTTTGTCCTTGGTTCTTCCTTAGAACCTGTTTCCAACGCTACCCTTTCATTTGATGTAGGGATAACCATCTACAAGGTAATACATAAATTTATTTCCTAATAGTTATTCTAACATAAAACAAATTCATAATTTTTTCATGACTACTAAATTGACATTCAATGAATTTTTTTTTTTTTTAAAAGAGAATATATGATATTGGCAGGGGTTATATGAAAATGAGATTACTCCAATAAAAATTACCAAGATAATAGTTATAAAAATGACTAGTTAATAAGTCATGCAAAGAACAGAAATGTTAGGGTTGATTTGTTATTTATGTTTATAGGTGCATTGAATATATATAATCCTGCTATTAGGATTCTATCTATGTTATGAATGATGCTTTGTCATTTTTTTTAGCATGATGGGTGTTTTTTCGTTATTCATGTTATATGTTTACAGGTCCGTAAATATATATGTTTACAGGTGCATTGAATATATTCTTTGAAGGAATATATCTATATTATAGATGTATTATCTATGTTATGGATGATTTATATTTATCCAAGATATGTAATTTGTTGGATGTTAAAGAAAATGTTTTAAAATTATAATAGTTTTTTTTTTTTTTTTCCTTCCATTTTACTTTGTATCAAGTACTAGAAAATATTTTACATAGCATTTTCATGTATATGGTCAAATACTATAAGATGAAAATACTTTCTTGCAAATATTTTTCATGTAAAATAGTTTACTTATGCAAATATTTTATGTAAAATATTTTACACAGCATTTTCACGAATATAGCCAAACACTGTAAAATAAAAATATTTTCTTGCAAATATTTTACATGTAAAATATTTTACCTCTGCAAATATTTTATGTCAAAAAAAAAAAAAAAAAGAGTGTAAATGTACGTTTGTGAAGCTTTCTCTTTGAGATTTGAACCCTGACCCTTACCTCCCACACCCAATAAGCATTGATACTTGTGAATGGATCATTGCACCAAGGGTGTTCAGTGGTTAACATAATATGGTTTCCATTCCTCTTTGTTTGTGCTTAAATATGAAATTTGATAATTATTGTTTTTATTAATAAAAAATTTATAATGATTAAATATTTATATGCAACTATACATCCTCAAATAATACATTTATGATGATTGTGTCTTTATATGTAATTAGGAAAGTGCTTGACTTCAACCACTAATAGAAAGATAACACGTGTCCCATCATATGCAATTCACATTACAAGGATTTACTTGAACCTTAGTCCTTATTTTCTACATCCAACAAACATTTATACTTATTCTACTATTTAAAGAATTTATGTTGTAGTAATATTTTAATGAACAATTTAAATATAAAATATAAATTTAATTGAATTGAAAATTATATAATAGAATAGTGACGAGTAAATTTGTCTCAAAAGTTCTGAATTAAAAATCAAACGGTCTTAGTTCGATATATATTATTATAGTTTTCTAAATAAAATTATTTCATAGCATTACTCTTTCTAAAATAGCTTATGTACATGCTAAGACAAGACTTTGGGGAAAATGCTTTTGACTCTATGTACGTAAAACCGTTTTCATACTCAGCCATTATATAATTCCTATCATAACCAAAAAAAAAAAAAATGACATTGCCTAGGGGAGATTTTGTAGTCCATATAATATTGGGGTACATGCCTTGCTCACTAAATTCTTGAACTTATTATATGCTTTAGGAGAATGGAAATTGGTGGCTCCAAGTGCAAGATCAGGTACTTGGGTATTGGCCTGGCTCCATCTTCAACTATTTAGCGAGTAATGCTACCAAAATTAATTGGGGTGGAGAGGTTTACAACTCGGAACCGAATGGTAATCACACAAGGACTCAAATGGGTAGTGGCCATTTCGGCAGTAAAGGACGTTGTGGAAAAGCAAGTTTTTTTCGAAATATTGGATACACCGATAACAGTAGCAAGTTCAGAGATGTGGAGGCTCAAAGTCTGAATACATTTGCAACAAGACCATCTTGCTATAATGTAAAAGTAGCAAATAATACCAATGGAGTCTTTGGAACCCATTTCTATTTCGGGGGTCCTGGGTATTCAACACAATGTGCAAAATAGCAAGTGGGGGAAATGAAAGTCATTGTGATAACAATAATAATTCACATGTTACCATAATAAATAAATATAATAATTCACATTTTTAAGAGATCTAAGTTTGAAAACGTTTTGATTTACACAGTTATCACTTAATATTTTTGTTTGCTGTCCAATTAAATATATTTTCACTAATATGCTCGGGGCACAATTTTCTAAGACAAGTCAAATTCTTCACTACTGGGAAGCACCAAATTAAGCTAACAAAACTGTCGGATTCGCTATTGGAACCAAAAAAAGAAAAAGAAAAAGGTAACCTAATAGAAGCCTCATTAGGTTAACTGAGTGAACGAGAAGAACAGAAAAAACTATTCCTTCCACCAGAAAGATAGGGTTAATGAAGGAAGGAATCTGAGTTTCAGCACTTTCTTCTACCAGCAAGCATAAGCACTTGTAGCAAAGAACATCTTTTTGATTTGATGTCTCTTCTGTTCTTAATTCTTCCTTTGACATCCTTCTTACTTTCTTAGTTATCACAAAACAGAATTGAAAAACTGTATTCTCATTAATTAATCAAAAGAATTACATTAGAGATATATATACATTGATTTGTACAAGTGTGAACACAAAACTAACCACATACCAGAACTAACAACCTCTCACACGTGCCAGCTATAGTACTAACTAACTATCACATGTGCTAACACTTAAGAACACTCCTAAATACACTAAACTACAAGTCGTCTAATCATTGTTCTTCACTTGTAACTGCTTGCTGTTTATGCTCTGTTATAGGATCAACAACTTTGTGAACAGGTGCTTGATCTTTTGTGTTGCTTGCTTCTCTTCTGCTCTTGCTACTGATCTTGGTCTCTGTACTTAAACTCTGATACTCCCCCTCAAGAGCAGTAGGTGTATATATATTAAGCATTCTCATTTTGCTAGTAAGATTCGAAAACTGATTGTGATTCAAAGCTTTGGTGAGCATATCAGCCAATTGACAATTTGATCTAACATGGTTCAGCTTAATCACCTTCTCTAACACCTTATCCCTGACCACATGACAGTCTATTTCTATATGCTTTGTCCTCTCATGAAAGACTGGATTAGAGCCAATGTGCAGTGTAGCTTGACTGTCATAGAATAGCAAAGCTTCCTTTTCATGATTCACTCCAATATCCTTAAGAAAGTACAAAATCCACACTATCTCACATGTTGCTACTGCCATGGATCTGTACTCAGCTTCAGCTGAGGTTCTTGATACTGTAGACTGCTTCTTGGACTTCCAAGACACCAAGGAATCACCAATGAATATGCTATAGCCAGTCACTAACCTCCTAGTATCAGGATATGCAGCCCAATCTGCATTTGCAAATGCTTTCAAATGCAAGTCTGTGTCCGAAGAAAACATGAGTCCTTTGCCTGGTTCACCTTTCAAATACTGCAATACTCTATGTCCTGCATTCAAGTGTGGTCTTCTTGGCTTAGACATAAACTGATTGAGTTTATGAACAACAAATGTAATGTTAGGTCTTGTGATTGTCAAGTACAAGAGCCTGCCCACAAGTCTTCTGTAATGGTTGGGATCTTTAAGCTCTTCCCCTTCAATCTTGCTTAACTTCAAATTGTGCTCCATAGGAGTTTTAGCAGACTTACAGCCAAGTAGTCCAGCATCATTGAGTAATTCAAGAGTGTATTTCCTTTGACAAAGAGCAATTCCTTTGTCTGATCTTGCAACTTCCAAACCAAGGAAATATTTCAAATCACCTAAATCCTTAAGTTTGAACTTATCATGTAGCATGACTTTAAATCTATCCACTTCAACCTTGTCATTGCAAGCTATCAAAACATCATCTACATAAACCAAAAGAATCATGAAAATATCACCATGTCTCCTGGTAAACAAAGAATAATCAGCCTTGGATTGAATAAAACCAAGCTGAATCAAGGTGCTTGAGAATTTGGCAAACCATTGCCTAGAAGCTTGCTTGAGTCCATAGATGGACTTATTTAGTTTACAAACAACCTCCCATTGGCTGTGAAACCCTTGTGGAAGAGCCATAAACACCTCCTCATCCAAATCACCATGAAGAAAAGCATTATTTACATCTAATTGACTAAGAAACCAACCCTTAATGGCAGCAACAGCAAGCAAAACCTTGACAGACACCATTTTTGCTACTGGAGAGAAGGTTTCAAAATAATCAATACCCTCATTTTGTGTGAATCCCTTAGCCACTAACCTTGCTTTATACCTCTCAATAGAACCATCAGCCTTATACTTGATTTTGTAGACCTACTTGCAGCCAATGGCTTTCTTACCAACAGGCAAAGGTGTCAAAGTCCAAGTATTATAAGCTTCAAGGGCTGCTACTTCAGTAGCCATGGTAGCTTTCCATTGGGGATTAGACGCAAATTGGTAGTAAAACTTGGGTTCAACAAGGGAGGAAATGGCACAACAAAATGACTTATATGATGGAGAAAGATGATGATATGAGACATGAGAGGAAAGTGGATGAGAAGTACCAGATTGGGAAGACAGAGGCCGAATAGAAGCAACCTGATTGCAGTGAAACTCCTGTAAGTAAGAAGGTCTCTTAATAGGTCTAGTAGACTTTCTAAGGGGAAGAGGATCTGCAATAGGGTCAAGAGAGGCCTCTGGAGCCTCATCAAGGAAATCATCATCAATAGTATGACGAACTTGAATAATAGAAGAAGGTGTAAGAGTAGAAGTAGTGTTGAAGTTGGACAAAATTGGATCATCATGGAAGGGAGGAACTAGGGAAGGACATGGCAGAGGTAAAGCATTGGAAGAAACGGATTTAGCGAAAGAAGAAACATAAGGAAAAATAGATTCATGGAAAACAACATCCCTTGAGACGAAGGTAGCATGATTGTCCAAATCATAGAGTTTATAACCATTGACATTACAAGGATAGCCAAGGAAAACACATCTTCTTGCCCTTGGTGAGAATTTGTTTCTAGTTTGAGCAATTATAGATGCAAAACAAAGACAACCAAAGACTTTGAGGTGGTTATACTCAGGAGGCTTATGGAATAAAAGCTTAAAAGGTGTTTTGTCATGCAACAAAGGAGAGGGAAGTCTATTAATGAGGTATCCAGTAGTCCACACACAATCACCCCAGAATTGCAAAGGAACTTGAGATTGAATCTGTAATGCCCGAGCAATGGAGAGCAAATGTTGGTGTTTTCTTTCCACAACAAAATTCTGTTGTAGGGTGTAAACACAGCTGTGTTAGTGGATAATGCCACGTGAACTAAGGAAATCAGACGTGGCAGTAAATTCTTTGGCATTGTCAGTTCTAATAGATTTAATGTTTTGACTAAATTGTGTGAAAACCATAGTATAAAAGGATTGAAACAAAGACCCAACATCAGATTTGGATTTCATCAGAAATAGCCAAGTGGCTCGGGTTGCATCATCCACAATTGTCAAGAAATACTTGTAACCATCTAAAGTAGGTATTGAATAAGGTCCCCAAACATCCATATGGACTAAATCAAAAGCACAAGCATAGATTTTATTATTGAAAGGGAATGGTAATTGTTTAAGGGACAAATTTGGCAAGCCTTATTATAGAAAAATTGTAAAGAAGGAATGGAATGACTTAAAGCTTTAAGCTTCATGTCTGATAAGTGTCCTAATCTGGCATGCCACAGAAAAGAAGATGTAGAGCTCTCAGAAGCAAAAGTGGTTGCAGAGAATTAAGAAAGGAAGTATTGAACTTGTGATTGCTTAGATAATTAGCAAGTGAAGAATGAGAAACATGCTGAAGACTATCAAATTGCAACAAGTACAACCCATCAACAGCCTTGCCCACCCCAATCGTTTTCCAAGGGAAAAGGTCCTGAAGAAAACAATTATTAAAGAAAAAACAAGACAATAAGGCTGAGATAATGTGAGTGTACTAACAGATAGCAAATTAAAACTAAATTAAGGAACACAAAGGACATTAGTGAGAGTGAGTGAATGAGAAAGAACAACAGTTCCAACATGAGTGACTTGAGCTGATTCCCCATTAGGCAAGTGAACCAAAGACTGTATAGTAGTAGTAATTGAAGTTAATACATCAAATGAACATACAAATTGGTCAGTAGCTCCAGTATCCAACACCCAATTCCACTTATCATAAGTTCTTCTGTTTACTATTTGTGCAGAGAAAACATTATGAGATAAGTCAATACCTGACATTGGAGCACTGGTAGATGTAGAAGATGATGCTACATTGGCCATTGAAGCATCTTTGACTAGAGCAGAAGATGCAAGAGCTGAAGTAGAGGCTCCAAATACATTTACAGATACTGTTCAGGGGTAAAGGCAGCCTGTTGATGCATTGGTGAAGGGGCAACAGGTAGCACATCTACAGATACTTGATGAGCTATAAAAGGCTTGTTCTTGAATTTAAAGCCTGGTGGAAAACCATGCTTTTTATAGCATTTATCCACTGTGTGACAAGTCTTGCCACAATGTGTGCAAGTTGATCTCTCTTTCCCTTTGCTAACAGCACCACCAAGAAATGAACCAAGATGCTCATTTGACAATTTAGCAGCTAAAACCGTGGAATCAACTTTAGCAAAAGATGCATTAGGCACTGATCTTTGTGTCTCTTCTTGAATTAGCAAGGAATAAACCTTACCAAGAGATGGAATAGGATCCATAAGCAAGACTTGAGATCTAACTTGGGAGAAAGAATCATTCAATCGCATTAGAAATTTCATGACTGACTCTCTCACTTGCAAATCAGTGAGTCTCTTGTTAATATTGCAAATGCATTTACCACAGGTGCAAGAAGGAAATGGACTAAGGTTCTGTAACTGATCCCAAAACGCCTTCAATTGGGTAAAGAAGTCAGTGATAGACATCTCACCTTGATGAAGCTCTGCTATGTACTTTTGAAGGTTGAAAACTCTGGGTCCATTTGTCTGAGCAAAGCGATTTTTCAGGTAATTCCAGATTTCTAAGGCAGTATCTTCATAAATGATGCTTGCTTGGAGTTTTGGTGAGACTGAATTGGTTAGCCATGTCCCAACCATGTTATCACTTCTTATCCAGGCTTGCACATTTGAAGGAGTTGAAACTAGTGGTGATGAGAGAGTCAAAGTTCCATCAATGAACCCTAGTTTATTCTTGGTGAGCAAAGCTTTTCTCACTGCTCGAGCCCAAGCTGCATAGTTTCTTCACCTATCAAAGGCTGTGTGATAAGAACTAAACTTGGATTCTCTGCGTGATGCAAGAACAGAGGGTCGTCCATTGGAGATTCTTACGAAGAAGAAGATGGATTCACAGGTGTGGAAGCATCTGTAGAACCATTTGTATTCGTAGCAGAAGCCATAGATGGCGAATAAAGATTGAACCTCCCAAGAATTGAATTTTTTCAAGAACAGAGAAATATTTTCTTGGAAAAATTGAGAAATGAAAAACTGAAATTGAAAGGAAAGCAAAACCCTACAGGAATTTGGGAATTTGCTCTGATACCATACCACAAAACAGAATTGAAAAACTGTATTCTCATTAATTAATCAAAATAATTACATCAGAGATATATATACATTGATTTGTACAAGCATGAACACAAAACTAACCAAATACTAGAACTAACAACCTCTCACACGTGCCAGCTACAGTACTAGCTAACTATCAAATGTGCTAACACTTAAGAACACTCCTAAATACAATAAACTACAAGTCTTCTAATCATTGTTCTTCACTTGTAACTGCTTGCCGTTTATGCTCTATTATAGGATCAACAATTCTGTGAACAGGCGCTTGATCTTCTGTGTTGCTTGCTTTTCTTTTGCTCTTGCTATTGATCTTGGTCTCTATACTTAAACTCTAATATTAGTTCTTGTTACAAATTGCTCTTCAGCCCAAATTGGCCATTACGATTTTCTATCTAAGAAACTGCAACACATATTAGATCTAGAGAGCCTTTCCATTATAGACAAAAACAGAATATCCCAACAATGTTGATTAAATATTGAAGAACCTTATTTGTGAGCCCAATTTGATTGAAGCCGCATAGTTTGTCACCTTGTGTCAGTGAGTTAACTAAATTGCCTAAGTTTTAAATTTGGCGCAGATATGTTCATTCACGGTGGAGATTATGTAGAAGTGCAGTGCGAGCTTCTAGAATAGTCTCATTCATGTTTGTCACCTTCTTAGTTGATCCTTGTCGGCTTAATCCTTTGCTCCATGGAGTAAACCTAACAAAATATTTCATTTAAAATCATTAAGTAGCTTATGCTTCTACATCAAGTTGGGTCATAAATCGGATCAAAAACAAACTATGCTCCGCATAGCTAAGCAGTTACTACTAAAATGAAATTTTTCAAAAACACTTCCTAATCTATACTATTTCCTCTATGTAGCCCATTGTGAATTCTGTACATGGGATAGAAAAAAATGTTGTTTTGGAGATTAGGTTTTATGTTGTCTTTGAGAGAGAAAATTGTACTATCGCATCTTATACTTTTTCTTGAGAATAGTGAAATCCTTGCAATTTTGTGGATGTAGGCAAATTGCAAAATCACATAAATATTATCTTATGTGATTGTTTCTTTGGTGCATTTTTTTTCTCTATTTTTGCATCCCATAGATCTGAGAATTTCGTGAATATTCCCCCTCAACTAGTACAAGACCTTAGGCTTAGGCTTGAGTGGGAGCACTAGAAGAGGAAACAAGAAAGACGTTTGGAATAGAAAAATTCAATGGCACAAACTCTAAATTTTGGAGGAAGCAGATCAAGGACTACCTCTATGGGAACAAGTTGCATCTGCTTTTAGGGGAGAAGCCTGCAACTATGAAAGATGATGAATGGACTCTTCTTGGCAGACATATACTAGGAGTTATTAGATTAACTCTATCAAGGTCTGTTGTACATAATATTGTGAATGAGAAGACCACAACAAATCTGATGAAAACTTTGTCTGTTATATATGAAAAGCCTTCAACAAACAACAAAGTGCATCTGATGAAGAAATTATTTAATTTGAAGATGGTAAAAAATGCATCAATAGCACAACATTTGAATGAATTTAGCATCATCACAAGTCAATTGTCTTTTGTAGAAATTGATTTTGATGATGAGATCCGTGCACTAGTTATTTTGGCTTCTTTGCCAAACAGTTGGGAGGTTATGAGAGTGGCAGTAAGTAAGTCTACTAGAACAGAAAAATTGAAGTATAATGACATTAGAGATTTATTTATAACTAAGGAGATTCGTAGAAGAGATGCAGGTGAAATCTCAAGATTTGGTCTTGTAAGTTCAATATGGGTATGAAACGCCCTTAAACGTTTAGACCCCAAATAATAAAAATACCAATTCAAGCTTTATATCAAACAATTTATGTGTGGAACATGATAATAAGCCAATAACATAATTGATAGACAATCTAACCCAAATATAAACACATCCACAGTAGTAAATATAAGTCAAAGATAAAGGGAAGAAACATGCAAACACACAGACAACACATGATGTGTTATCGAAGAGGAAACCGAAGTCTTCATTGTAAAACCTCTCCGCCGCCCTCCAAGCAGTCAATAATCCACTAGAAAATGTAGTTGAGATACATGAACAGTAATAGACCCTCCAAGTCTAATCTACCCAGGTACCTAAGCCCTCCAAGGTTCTTGCTCTAACGAGGTTGTATCGAACCTTTTTCTTTTTTAGCTTACCGGATTCCGCTATTTGACCATAGCATTAACCAATGTATATTGGTTCCTTCCAAACTGCTTCCTTCAGCACCAAATAAACCTTCTCATAGACGTGGGTGTGGTGAGATAGGGATTTGGTAATAGACCTCTCAAGGGTATGGCAATGGATAGGAAGAAAGTAGAGGAATTTATAGAGTTTCTTCGATGAAGATTGAGGATGAGGCAATCTTGTTTTTCTTTAGGGTTTTCTCTCACAAAATTCTCTCTGGAAGCTCTCTACATTTAGTGGGTATAAGGGTCTATATATAGTGAGGTAAGATGAGAATACGAAGAGACAGATTTTTGCCAAATAGGGTAAATTGGCGGCTTGGTCTTGCGGCTTGTCCAAGTCGCGAAATCAAGTCACGACATAACGGCTTGGCCCGCCTAGGACTTTTGTCCTGTAGTGCGATAGCTGGCGCGACCCTTCAGCTTCCCTGCGTGCATCTTACATGCCTGAAGTTGGCGACTTGCAGTCGCGAGCCACCCGCGAGTCCTAGCCATGAAGCTTTGCTTCTTTGCACATACTTCAGCTTTTCTTCACAACTTCTCACACACTACCCTTACAATAATCTCACTTAAATACAGGGTTACTAAGTGCTTAAATTACAAGCAAATTAGTACGGAATAAAGCCAACTAGATGGTTGATAAATTTCAACCTTACAGGTCTTGCCCTAAACCTTGAGACAAGGGGTAAAGGAAATGATAGAAATTCAAACTGAGGCAGATTGAAATCTATAAATTCCAATCAGAATAGAAGTAAATCTAGATCTAGCCAACAAGTACAATGTTGAATATGTGGCAAAGCTGGCCACTTTAGGAGACATTACAAAAGTCTTAAGAAGAAGAATGAGGATGATTCTGCTGATGCTATAACAAAAAAGGTACATGATACACTACTTCTTGCAGTAGATAGTCCAATTGATGATTGGGTTTTAGATTCAGGAACTTCATTTCATACCACTCCACACCAAGAAATCGTCCAGAACTATGTTAGAGGTGATTTTGGTAATGTGTATTTGGCTGATGGAGAAGCCTTGGATGTTGTGGATATGGGAGATGTTTAAATTTTACTACCTAATGGGTCTGTCTAGTCACTATAGAAGGTATGACATATTCCTGACCTGAAGAGGAATTTGATTTCTACAGGACAACTTGATGATGAAAGGCATGCAATACTATTTGTTTGTGGTACTAGAAGGTTACAAAAGGAGCCATGGTATTGGCTCGTGGAGAAAAAAAAAAAAAAACTAGTACTCTATATATGACCTCAAGTCCTGGAGATAGTTGCAATTGCTAAAGCAAGTACTGGAGCACGCCTATGGCACCACAGACTTGGTCATATGAGTGAGAAAGGGATTGAGATACTATTGTCAAAAGGGAAACTACTAGAACTGAAGTCTATTAATTTTGACATGTGTGAAAGCTATATCTTAGATAGGACTGTCTAGCAGGTCAAGGACCCAACCAAACCAACTAGATCTGACTGACCCAAAGCCTAGTGGGTCGACCCGAAGCCCATGCTTGGTCGAATTCTAGTCCTTCTCTAACAAAAATCGAATATTCAATTCGGGTAACAGGTTAAGGGGTTAAAAACCTGTATAACCCGACCCGACCAAAAGTTTTAGAGATATATATATATATATATATATATTAGATTTTAGTTCTTTTAAGGTGAACACGTGAAGACTGAAGACCTGATAAGACTAAAGCACTGAGTCACTAACTTATTAAGAGCTACACGCTATCTAAACTTACACATAAACATAAAGCCAAAATCAAATCAGAAGTTTAGAACGGCTAAAATTGAAATGAAATTCAGTCTTCCATGGCTCCACATGCAAAGCCTTAGTCCTCAATCTTATTTCAATATCTCACTCTCTCATAAATCAGTCTCCATTCTCTCTACTCTCAATCTCAAGTCTCTCTAGTCTCAACTCTTCACTCCACACCCTCCACAGTCCACACTCCTCTCTAAACCCTAGCTGTTGCTACAACTGCCTCATCACCACACCTGAAACCACTTCGCCTCACTTTCCACCATGGGTTAAGTATTCTCAGCCTTTCTATCTCAACTTCTTAGTTTCAGACTCTCAGGTATATTTTATTCCTTTCTCATCTCTCTTTTTCACTATTTTGAGATATGGGTTTATCATCTTGTTCAAATTATTGAAAACATAAAGAACATAGTTATGAGAAATTGCTTAGTTGTACTGTCGTAGGGTTGCATGTGCTTGATTCCACTACAAAACATAGTATCCAGTGTAGTCACTCTTTCTATACTTTTCTATTTGATTCAAAGATTAGAGGACCAAAACTGACAAAGAGATTGGATTCAAAGATGAAACCCTAATTTTTTTTATTTGATTTGTTAGGCCAAAGATGAACCCTTAATTTAAGTGTGCCTGTTTGTGTTCTTTTTCTTTGTTTTTATCCTCTATAGGCTGGATTGTGTGGTGCTCCTATTTGTATTTGCCCAATTTTATTCCCTGTTTTTTTTTCTTTTTCTTTTTTAATATGCAATATACTTATCTTCACTATAAATAAAAACAAAAAAAGAAAAGAAAAAAAGATGAACCCCTAATTTTAAAATATGAAATCCTAACACATTTTTATTTTGTTTATTTGATTGTATTTTATTGCTCATTTGTTTGATCCATTTTGTTTTCCTAACTTAAAAAATTGAAACCCTAATTTTGTACAAGAGTTGAATTTGTTCAAGTAAGCTACTCTTTTTGCTTCCTCTTCAAGGTTGAATCATTAACTGCTAAGGGTTATCTAAGGTATAATTTATCTTCTATTGTTTCTCTTTTAACTTGTTGTTTGTTGGTATCCAAAAAAAAAAAAAAAAAACTAAAAGAACTTGTTGTTTGTTTGTTACTTTGTCGTTGTTTTTGTTGTTGCTTTGACCTGTTGTTGTTGTGTCACTTGTGTGTGTGTTCTTGTTACTAGGTTAGTAGTACCATTGTTATGGTAGTTTGCTAATGCATAAATTTGTTGTCTTTAGGTTATGGAACCCTTTAGTGATACACCCCTTTCCCGAACAACACCCGCTACCCTAGCTAAACCTGCTGCCACTCCAACTAATGCTGATGTTCCCCCACTTCCACCTAGAGGTAAAGGCAAGGTGAGTGACAAAGTTGCTGGTTGTGGTAATAATAGGAAAATGTCTACTGCTTGGGACCATTTTGAAAAAAAATAAAGATCAGCGAGGGTCTTTTTAACGCTATTTGCAAATATTGCCAAAAAACTTATCTTGCTAATAGTAAGGGGCATATTACTACTAATTTATTGAATCATGTGCCAATTTGTGTTAAGAAGCTCACTAGAGATGCACTTAAAAGGCAACAAACCTTAGCATTTGAACCCATAATGGATAGGGAGGAAGGGTTTCAGCTTGAACCAATAACATTTACTATTGAGGCTTCTAAAAAGACACTTGTTGAAATGATTATAATAGATGAGTTGCCTTTTAGGTTTATTGAAGGGTATGGGTTTCAAAGATATTCGACAACCTTACAACCTAAGTTGCGAATTAGGGATATCTCATCTCGTCAAATTGTGGCTAGGGATGTGATTGGCATTTATGGTATTGAGAGAGAGAGAAACTAAGGGAGACCTTGAAGGGTCGTAGGGTGTGCCTTACTACAGACACATGGACTAGTATTCAAAATTTGAATTATATGTCCCTCACATGTCATTTTATTGATGATGATCAGAAGTTGCATAAGACAATTTTGAATTTTTGTCAAGTTGAAGACCATAAGGGGGAGACTATACGTAGAAAGATTGAGATGTGTTTACATGAATGGGGTATTAATGGCATATTCACTTTGATAGTGGACAATGCTTGCTCAAATGGTGCCACCATCAAGTTTTTTCAAACTATAACTAAAAATTGGAAGGGGACTGTTTTAGAACATGAGTTTTTACACATAAGGTGTTGTGCACATATCCTAAATCTGATTGTGGGGGATGGTTTGAAAGAAATTGATACATCCATTGCTAAGTTGCTTGAAGCTATGAGGTATGTGAAGTTCTCACCAAATAGGAATTAAACTTTTAGGTATTGAGTCTAAGTCTCTTCTTTGTCTAGATGTACTAACTAGGTGGAACTCTACCTACCTCATGATAGAAACTACTAAAATTTTTAGAAAGTGTTCGTATGAATAGAGTTTGAGGATGATAGTTATTCTTCATACTTTATGAACAAGGAGAATAGTTGTGGTATGGGTTCTCCTAGTGGTATTGATTTCCAAAATTGTAGGACATTTGTGGGTTTTTAAAGCTTTTTTACAGTGCAACAAAGAAGTTCCCCGGTTCTTCGTATGTTAGTTCAAACACCTTTTTTGATGAGATGCTTGTTATTCAAGAGAATATTTCCCATTTAAGTAAATCTCAAAACCACCTTTTGAAAAACATGGAACTAAAATGGAATCTAAGTTTGATAAGTATTGGGAAAAAGATGATAAAATTAATCATCTTTTTGTTTGGATGATATTGAATTTCCTTGTACAAATTTTTTCAACTTGGATCAGTGCCTACCATTTATGCATCCAAAGGGAATTTTATTTGTTTTACATTTGAAGAAGAGGCTACAGGTTCAATTTCCCACCAAAAGCAAAAAGTTTGAAATTGCATATTTGTGTTTTTGTTTTACAACCCTTTTATTGCTTGAGAGGACTACTCATATGTAGAGAGCAATTTTGTTTGTGTAGGATGCAAATTCTACCAACGAAATGTTACGTGGCAAGATAAGGCAGCTTGAAAAAAATACATTCTTCTATCAGCAAATGAGAACATTGAAGAAGTCATGAATGATTGTAAAGCATTCTCTAATTTTTGGGACAATGCTAGTACTTTAGCTGGTGAAGTAGAACAACCCCAGAAAATATTCCCTAAAGCATTGTTTTCTACTGGGTTGCTTACTTGTTTGGCTTACTTGATTCCTCTCCTAGCTGCAATTGGGGCTATGCCTCTATATCAAGAAGATTGGGTTGATGGGTATTTTGCTGATGTTGCCAAAATCATTGCTGGGAAGTGGTTGAAAGTTTGGATTGAAATTGGTGCAGTTTTATTAGTTATTGAACTATATGAAGCCTAATTGAGCAGTTGTGCACACCAACTTCTAGGAATGTCAAATTTAGGATTTTTACCACAAATTTTGGGGGTAAGATGCACTTGGTTTAATACACCTTGGGTGGGAATTTTGCTCTCAACATTGATTACACTTGTAGTTGCTTACATGAGTTTTGTAGACATAATATCTTCAATGAATTTCTTGTACAGTTTAGGGATGCTATTGGAATTTGCATCTTTTCTTTGGTTGAGAAGGAAGCTACCCACAATGAAGAGGCCCTTTGTAGTTCCCGTGGGGTTACCTTGGCTGGGAATTATGTGCTTGATTCCATCTGGGTTTTTGCTCTATGTAATGGCAGTGGCTACAAAAACTGTCTATTTGGTAACTGTTCTGCTTACACTGGCTGCGATTGCTCGGTACTTCTTGATGAATTTTTGCAAGTCCAAAATGTGGCTTGAGTTCAACAATGCTGGAGAAAAGTTGGAAGATCAGGATTTTGTATAGGCTGATAATTACTGGCTATGAGGATCTTAATATATTATATCTTTTTTTTTCTTTTTCTTTTTTTGGCTAAGAAAGTTTTGTAAACACTATTTGCAAAAGAAATGGATGCTTTGATTTTATTTTTAGTTTCCATAAAGGGTAACAATTATATAACAAATCAATTTACAAGGGACATTTTGTACAGTTATACTCTTGATTAATCAGGTGGGGCACACTGAGCTTAAAATGTGGATGTAGTGGGTTTTAAAACTTCAATAGCCTTATATTTTATTCTGGCATTTATACTGTCACATAAAGAACATGTGATATCAATCATTGAAAAGGGTTTTCCTTTGATACAAAATTTAGTCCAGAACTACAAGATATGACATATGCCTCCAGTCATCATAGTATATACAGTGCATAATTCAGAACTTGATATTGCATTCAAACAAGTTAATATCAAGAGTTTATTATGAAGATATTACAGAGAGACTTTAGAAAGATTTACAAATGAGGCTAACGTTCTGAATTAGTTCATTTGCCAAGTATATTGGAACAAGAGGGCTGAATATTGACTCCATAATAGAGGGATAGCTGCATTTGAAATGGTTAGAATGTATCTAGTACCACGTTATTTAAAATTTAAAGCCATGCCATAGGGTCTTTCTTCCGTATTGCACACTTGTTATTGTATATATTCCACACACATCATCTATTTTATGTATTAAATCAATGTGGACATGCTTAAAAAATGTGATAATGCGTCTAAAATTATGGACATATGGATTCCACATCCGGGACATAAGGCTGTAAACGAGCCAAGTTTTGCTGAGTAGTGCGTGTTTGATCTTGGCTCATCAATAAAAATCAAATGCTTAAGCTTGTCTCAAGCTTGAGACAAGCCTAAAAACAGTTGGGCACATTGATGTAGATGCAAGTTTTCCCTTAATTGACTCTCACTGTCACTCACTGGCAGATATTTCCCTAAAACCTTGCATGTTCATGCATGTCAAATTTTGTTGCTTGGGCTTGACTTGTTTATTTAACGAGCCTTGTTTGTTCATTTAGACCCCTTAAACCAGATTGTTCAGCCTAATATATTAACCAAGTGATTACTTAAATTAATTATTCAGATTTAGGTTAAACACAAATAAATCATATCATGCAAAGCAGGAGAAAAGTAAATAACACCACAACATGATGACCTAGGAAAACCGATGAAACGAATCGTTTCAAGGTAAAAATTTGGAGAGAAGAACCTCAAGGTAAACACATCCACTATAAGAGAATTGAAGTTTTTACAATCAGATTTAACCCTAAATCTATTGCTACCTCCAGTAGTAACCTACTGACACGACCACGTGCAAGCTTCGAATCCATGAACTCTTTCTCTTCTTGGATTTACAGCAACACGAGCCTCCTCACTTGTGACTTTTAGGTCCCACTCAAAAGTTTTAGATCACCATCAATAATGATCTTGATGCAACAACTATATTCTACCAAACGCTTGATTGTAGTTTTTGCTTCAGTAAATTCTTGTGTAGTTAAAAGGTACACCGCCTCTTAGATCTCACAAAGAGTAACACACAAGTCTTTTCTGCTCTTCCAACACGTGGCTAGGGTTTCCCTTTTATATGTGGAGAAGTTTAGATGAAACCCTAAACATTTTTGCGGGCTTTGGACTTGTTTAAAATTCTGTAAAAAACTGCACCTGCAATTTTCGATTAGTTGAGCCTAATTCTCGATTGGTCGAGTAAGGCAAAACTTCACTTCCTTTTCTGCAATCAACTAGGCTTGAATCTTGAAACAACCACATTTTAAGCATTGCCTAAAAACTTGGACTAGACATGTTTTGTTCTTGGTTTGCCAACATAATACAAATGTGATTCTAAATATTTAAACCTAAATCTTTAGAACCAAACAGTCTCCCCCTTTGGCAATTTGTGACAAAACACACATAAATAATGAAATGCTTAAATTTAAATACTAGCCCAAATACAAGTTATTGCCCTAATACAATTTTTACACAACTACTAACTATTAGTTGCTAGTATAGACAGTAGCTGTTGAAAAGATTAACCTGTAAATTCCTGAAACACTGAAAACACACCATAAACACGTGTGGAAGATACAGTAAAATAATCGAGTAAAACTAAACTTTAATTCACAAAACATATAGAGAGACAGTGAATACATCAATAATAAATAACCTCATCATCAACAAATATTATAACCAAAAGTCACATCAACATTTGTGAATCAAGAACACGAAACAAGTATAAACAACAAAGGAAATATAAACACAAAGACCAAAGAAAATACATCAAACTCTCCCTAAATACAACAAATCCACTCCCCCTACATACAAAAAGTCCTAAATCTACTCCCCCTTTTTGTTATGTATTGCCAAAGGCAACATCAATCCTCAACGGGTAGAGAAGGTGGGAAGGCATTCCTATTCTCTGCAAAATTTGCTCACAAATATGCAACCTCTATCAGTAACTCATCCAGAAGCTATCCATGAGCAGCTTGTGTAGTCATGAAGGGTTGCATCATAGCATGAAGCGATAGAGGAGGAGCAACTGTAGGATTAACATCATTGGCACCACCAAAAGGATCTACAGTAGCAGTCAGATCCACAAATGTCTCCTCCACAGCAAGCATAGCACCAGAGGCAGGAGCTGTAGTAGATGCTTCTCCTCGTGATCTCTTAGACATCCTAGTGCTTGGATCAACCCTCTTCATCTGTGTCTGTCGCTGTCTAAGATAGGTGGCTCCTATTGAGGCAGTGATATGTACTAACTTTAAAGGAGGAAAGTCAGATAACCCTAAGAATTTTAAAATCCTAGAAATGAACATAGAAAAGAACAACTTCAGACTCTTACCCTTACTCCTAGAGATATCAACAATGGTTTGAATAAACATGGAAGGGAAACACATAGAACCATTAGTCACAAAAGCGTAAAAAAAGCACATCTCTCTATGGGAATAGTATGGACATGTAAGATGGGATAGATGTTATGACATGTAATTCTTAAGTATAAAGAATTAAGCTCGGTGAACTCACAAGAATTGATTCTTGGTTCAGAATCCCAAGAAACAGGATGACCACAAAGAAGTGACATTGTGTCATCAACAGCAGGAAACTCAATGTATGGGTATGTGGGTTTATGAACTATAGGCACTCCTAAAGTTTCAAACATTGTTTGCTTATTGATTGTAAATTCATGACGTCTAATACAGGAAGTCAAGTAATGACCATCTATGGCCTCAAAATACACAAAAAGATTAGAGTAAAACTCTCTAATTAAAGCAGCAGGAGGAGGATCAAATACCTCACACAAGGAAACTCAATTCCTAGACACAAAGTTCCTACAAATTTAAGGATCTAGTTCACTCAAAACAATATCCCTTTCACTCCAGATAGACCCATATTTGGTCAAGATTTCATAAGTGTCTTCACACTTATCAGTGAGAAACCTAACACTATCAAAATGAGCAGAACTAGAAGAGGAAGACCTAGGGTTCCTATTTGCTCTAGTTTTAAACTTCCTACCAACCTTAGGAGCCATGACTAAGAACAAAAACAAAAACAACACAATAAAAACCAAGGGCAAACTGCATTTAGAAGGGTTAGAGATAAGATAAAATGCAATTTTGAAAAACTATATGATGCATGATATTATAATTCTTATGATGCATGATCTAATATTCTAAAACACTCTTATTTCATCATAATTTTGAAAATTAACCAAGACATTTAAGAATTTTAGAAAATCCCCAATTTTTTGAAAACCTAATTTTTCAAAAATCCTTATTTTGATCAATTGAACAACATAAAAAGTATAAAACTAGTTATAATCACTCAATCTATCAAAAACATAAGCCAATTTCACTCAATTTTACCCAATTTAACAAAATCCCCAATTTTCTCAAGAACATTAGAACCCTAATTTTGAAATTTTTAATCAAACACAAAAATTTTGAAATTAAAGCATGTGAATCATGTTTATATGATGCAGGAACAAAGACCCATGGTTTAGATTTGATCAAAAATCCCATAATCATCAATGAAAGCTCGAAAATGTGTTGAAAACTCAAGAGCTGTTTAGACCCCCAATTAAAAGATTATAGCTCGATTGATTTCACTCTAACCTATCTAAGTGCGGAAACAAGAGTAAATGAAGCGCAAACAATTGATACTATTCTAGTGCATAAAAATGAACAACCAACAATAGAAGTAAAGCACAAGAGTAAGAGAAGAGAGAATCAAACACGAGATAACACGCCGATGTGTTATCGAAGAGGAAACCGAAAAACTCGATGAAAAACCTCTCCGCTGTCCTCCAAGCGATAATCAATCCAATAGACAATCAGTTAGGATGCATGGGTTAGCAAGAAACCCTCCAAGCCTAATCTACCCGATGTATCTAAGCCCTCCAAGCTCCTACTCCAACAAGACTTCTCGAAACCATGTCTTGTCTAGCTTTTCGGATCCCGCTATACGCTTGATTGCATTTACCAAGCCTTACTGGCTTCTTTTGGCAAATCTCCAAAGCTTCCCAAGCTCCAAAACACTCTCTACACTTTGAATAGGTGTGGGTTGTGTTTGGGTACAAATCTCCTCTCAAGGTATGACAATGGGAGAGGGAAGGAGAAGGGGCTACAATGATTTCTCACTAAGGATGAGTAGCTCTCCCTCTCTAAAAGATGGGTGTGTGTGTTGCAGAAAACCTATCTAGGGTTTTTCTCTCTGAATGGCCTCCTTTAAAATTGTGGGTAATGGTGGTATATATAGTATGGGTGAAGGGTAAGAAAGTCACTCTAAAAAATCCTCTAAGCAGAATGTTTCTAGACTATCTTGCGGGAAGGTCTTACCCGCGAGACACTCGCAAAAGCGACAGCCTGGCACGACTCTTCAGCTTTCAGTCATGTACTCCTCACATGACCTTTTCACGGGAACCCTTCTTGTGAACTTCTCGCGAGCTAGTCGCAAAATGCACTGATCTTCAATTAAGCTTAAATCTTCACCAACTTAATATTAAACCCAATACAATAAAATCTCATAAAATACAAGGAACAAAATTAAAGCAATTAGAACACTTTTTGTCATGGAATAAAGCCAACAAAAAACATAGTTATAAATCACAACTTTATAATCAAAAACCCCAAAATTTTGAAAATGCGAAAATTTCTGAAAAATGCATGATTATATGTAATTTGTTGGAAAAGAAAGGTCAAAAGAGTCTTACCTTAAGTGTATGAAGAAAACCTTTGAATCTTTGACCAAGAAAACGACAAAAAAAAAAAAAAAAAAAAAAATTAGAGAGAAGGGATTGAGAGAGGAATCGGAGAGAAAGACAAGGAACTTTTGAAAAATTAAGATCTAATTCCTATATGTTTTTAAAAATTGAATTCCAATCGGTCAAGAGGAATTGGGCAAGAATCTAATTTCACTTGAAAATAGGCTTGACTAATCAAAAAGGAATCAAGAAGGAATCAAAGGAACCAAGACTTTAAATTAAAAACCTATTTTTCTTCTTCACATTTTGATCAGTTGAAAAATAGACTCGGTTGGTCAAATTATAAAGAAATAGAAATTTTGAGAAATTCTGGAAAAACTTTTCTATAGAATCATTTGAAACACTTATTTATTTATTTTTTTATGATATGACATTTATGTTCATGACTTCAAATGATTTTCAAAACCTAATTTTCAAAGAAAAATTCAAACTTTAACAAATTTCCTCAAATTTTTCTTTCCTTGCTCCCCAAAATGCATTAAACACATCAAGAATTCAATTTTGGCAAGCCACAGAACTTAACACAAAATTACTTGTACCAAATTTAACAAATTTTTGCTTGTGGTGTGTGCAACTAGTAAGTGTATGAGATACTCACACAGTGATATGTAAACAAAGAATAAACACACTTTCTACATTATTCATCACCTAAGTTTGAAAGTGACTATCACCTAAAGAGTTACATCATATAACTTTCACATCTCCTAGAAACAACCAGAACTTCACTTCCTTTTCTGCAATCAGCTGGACTTAAACCTTGAAACAACCACCTTTTAAGCATTGCCTAAAAACTTAGACTAGACATGTTTTGTTCTCGGTTTGCCAACACAATACAAATTTGATTCTAAATAATTAAACCTAAATCTTTAGAACCTAACAAGCCTAAAAATAAGGCTCAAACTTGGCTTATTTAAAATTAAGGCTTAAGTTGAATGCCAAAAAATACCAACTTATCTGTGTTTTGGCAATGAACTTCGAGAAAGTAACTTGTGCTTAATTATTGAATAAATTTTAATCATGGATTCCTTACTGTTTCTTTACATATTTAAAAAAATAATAATAATGCTTCTCATATAATAATTTCTCATATTATAATTGCTCTATTTTTGAATGATAAAAAATCAGTCTCCCTTTCAAAAAAGAAAAAAGAAAAAGGAAAAGAAGACAATTCACTAAATCGCTAAAGATAAACATTGAATCTCCCATTCATTAAAAATAAAACAATTCACTAAATCATAAACAATCTCTTAGTCATCATTTTATACAAATCATTGTCATTTGAGTGACGTCCCAGAATAATCATGTAGTCAAATTTTTCTAGCATTTTCTATAATTTTGGAACGTTCATTTTCTTTTGAAAGCTCTAGATTCGATGCTAACTTGTATCACAAACATATTGACTAGTTCTCCTACAAAAATTAGACACTGTTGATAAAGAAGCAATTTAAACAAATTATGTGAAAACTATAAAATCTACTTCCAATAAATATATTATCAAAAAGGTTAGATTCTTTTGATAATTTTTGTATGCACGTGTTTAATAACATACGTGCACAATCATACCTGAAATATGAAAACAATTAAAATTTAAAATTTTTAAAGATTCACACAATAGTTATCCATATGTACAAATCTACAATTTAGTATGTACCCATTATTTTTTATAGGATTCGAGGTGGGTGGTTTCAAAAGAAATTTGGTAATATTATCAATATAGTTGTCTTTCTCCAAATAACTCAATAACTTATCAAGGCCATTACCTATCACAAAGTGAAATTCAAATCAATTATTAAGTACAAAACTTAACAAAATCACATATAAAATTATTATTGAGTAGAAAGAGAAAGAAACAATAACATTGTTTGCGAGTTTTTTGTTCGCATATCTTGCCTAGTTGTGCTGGGCAAAGAGTCCAATATATGTATACATCTTTTTGAACTAAAGTCAACGACACATAAGAACCAATGACTATTATTGTCATTCATAGGGATATAAATCTACAAGCACAAATAAACAATGTATTAGCATGTGTTAATGTAAAATACACAAGTATATTGAGTAAAATTACATGTTCACTAAAAATCAATTTTGATATATACTTGTCATCATCCCTATATGTATTTTTAAACCATTCCAGTGTGGGATTGCCATCTTCATCAATTATTTTTTGCTACAAACATATATATAAAGAAATAAGTAAGTAAAAAAGTGACTTCAGTGGTGGGCCCAAATGTAAAAGTATGGTCAGATGTGATATTTGTACTTCCCAATGTGACGATAGAACTGTCAAATATGAGAAGGAAAAAAAGAAAAAAAAAAAAAGAACCACTAAATCTGACAAAAGTACTATCAAATGTGATGTTAGTACTGTAGAATGTGACAATGGAACCATTAAATAGGAGAAAAAAATAAGAGAACCATAAAATGTGACAAAAGAATAGTCACATGTGATATTAGAATTGCATAATATGAGGATGAGACCATCAAATGTGAGAAAAAATAAATGAACCACTGAATGTGACTAATGTATAGTCACATGTGATGTTGGTATTGCATTATGTGAGGATGAAACCATCAAATATTAAAAAAAAAAAAAAAGAGAACCACCAAATGTGACAAAAGTACTGTCAAATGTCATGTTAGGACTAAACAATATGAGGATAGAACCGTCAAATGTGAGAAAACAAATAAGGGAACCACCAAATGTGATAAAAGAACAGTCACATGTGATGTTGGAACTGTACAATGTGAGGATGGAATCGTCAAATGTGAGAAGAAAAAAAAAAGAACCATTAAATGTGACAAAAGAATAGTCACAAGTAATATTGGAACTGCATAATGTGAGGATGGAGTTGTCAAATGTGAGAAAAAAAAAAGGGAACCACCAAATACAACAAAAGAACAGTCACATGTGATGTTGGAACTGCACAATGTGAGAATGGAACCGTTAAATGTGAGAAAAAAAAATAAGAGAACCATCAAATGTGACAAAAGACCAGTCATATGTAATATTGGAACTACACAATGTGAGGATGGAATCGTCAAATGTGAGGAAAAAAAAAAGGAACCACTAAATATGACAAAAGAATAGTCACATGTGATGTTGGAACTGCACAATGTGAGAATAGAACCATCAAATGTGAGGAAAAAAAAAAGAGAACCACCAAATGTAATAAAAGAATTGTTATATGTGATATTGGAATTGCACAATGTAAGGATGGAACCATCAAATATGAGAAAAAAAAAATTAAAGAAACCGCCGAATGTGATAAAAGAACTGTCACATGTGATGTTGAAACTATACAATGTAAGGATGGAACCATCACATGTGACAATTATCAAATGTGACAAAAGAATTGTCACATATGATGTTAAAGCTGCACAATATGTGGATGGAATTGTCAAATATGAGAAAAAAGTGAGCGAACCACCGAATGTGACAAAATAATTATCACATGTGATGTTGGAACTACACAATGTGAGGATGAAACCATTAAATGTGAGAAAAAGGTAACCTGGTATAGCAGGTTACCTATTAGTGGGTACCATACCCCTTAATCTGAGGGTACGATAGAATTACCCTTTTATTTATTACCAATTTTACACATTGAAGGTAATTGGCATAATTTAAAAAGCCTGCACTTGATGATAGTAGGTGGATGGGCTAGTTTTAAACTTCTAATGCAAATTTAATCTTTTTTTTTTTTTTTGGAAGTGAGTAATAAGTAAGCAAATTAATTTACAGTCCAAAATGTGAACAACGTTGTCTTGTTTTCTGGTGAAGTAACCTGAAACAATGAAATGAAATGCTTGTCAATACATTATATATACGGTAACTTTCTATTTTCAAAACTTATATCAGTTTTCTTAGGTACATTCAAATAGCACCAAGCTTCTAATCATATCAAAGTTTTTGGTTTTAATTCGTTCAAAATAAATGGTCTTAAAAATTCACTTTTGTTCATTTTCTCTTGTACTTGTGAAGGGAACAAACTCGCTTGCTAGTTGGACCTTCTCTTGTAATCGTGAAGGAACCATCCCTATCTTCTTCTTCTTCTTTATTTATTTATTTACAAGAAACTTGTAACTATATTACAATGAAGATAAATTCAGTACATCATGAGTAATAGCTTACTCAATCATTGATGGATTTTCTTCTATCTAGGTTACAAAATTATCACTATTGACTATAACTTTGGCATGTTTAGCCAAAATATGTGTTGGCTTATTACCTTGGCACCTCACATGGGATACTTGAGCTACTCTAAAATCTTGGAGCTGATGATGTACCCCAGCTAAGATATTTGAGATAATCGTAGGTGATGTGCATAAACCCAAGATAGCATTAGACATAATCTTGGAGTTACGTATATTCAAGGATCACTTCGCTTATACCAACATCCCAAGCAAATGAAAAAGCTCCTACATAGCTTTGGCCTCAATTTCCAAAGGTCCTAGTGGCTGTTGAACTTGTCTGCTTAAAGCTGCTATGACCATACCTTCTTGGTCTCGAATTACCACACCCACCATAGCCTGGCTAGATTGACTAAAATCCACTCCATCCACATTCACCTTATAGCTAGGAGCAATTGGAGCTACTAGGATTCTTGCATGTCCTCCTTCGACTAGGAGATAGAGTGATTCGTAGTTTGAAATTCATCTAGCAACACCCTAGCTTTCTGCACTACTAGAGTTGCAAATTGTCGTGGGCTCCCATGTCTAACTACATTTCTATTATGCCACATACTCCATGAAATCATAAAGAGCATCTCCACAACATCATTCCCTACATGTTGCAAAAATATAAGATACCACACCAGATCCACAAATTCATTATACTTGATTCCATGAGCTTGGAAACTAATGCCAGACTAGACCCAAAATTCATGAGCAACCTCACACCCAAAAAAGATGCCCACTAGTTTCTTTACTTGACCCACATGCTTTACATATATCATCATCAATAACATGTTGATGACATAAGGTCACCTTTGTGGGAATGATATTTCGGCATACTTGCCATGCAAAAGTCTTCGTTTTATTTAGTAAATTTAAGTCCTCCTCTTCCAAAACAATTTGTGATTCTCACTGAAAGTTCAATTAGTGTGTAAAACATTAATGAATGTTTAGACCCCCAATTTTAAAAATACCAACACAAGCTTATACACAAACAATATATGTGCAAAATGATGTATATAAGCTATAACCAAATGGGTAAAACACTCTAAACCATAATTAATCATAAACATAGTAGCAATTAAAAGGTAAAGATTAAGAAAAGAGATATGCAAACACAAAGATAACACTGACATGTGTTATCAAAGAGGAAACCAAAGATCTCGGTGAAAAACCTCTCTGCCGCCCTCTAAGCAGTCAAATGATCCACTAATGAATAAAGTTAGGATACATGAATAGCAGAAGACCCTCCAAGCCTAATCTATCTAATGCACCTAAGTCCTCCAAACTTCTTGCTCCAATAGGGATACGCCTAACCTTGTCTTCTTTAGCTTCCCAGATCCCGCAATAAGACCATTGCATCAACCTAGTAAATTGGTCGTCTTCGAACTACTTCCCAAGCACCAAAATACCTCCTCACTGATATGGGTATGGTGAGATAAGGATTTGGCAAAATGTATGTCTCAAGGATATGTCAATGGAGAGGGTGAGAGTAGAGGAATTTGGAGAATCAAATGATGAAGATTGTGGATGAGTCAATCTTGTTTTTCTCTAAGGTTTCTCTTTCAAAATTCTCTCTGGAAGCTCTTTACATTTCATGGGTATAAGGGTATTTATAGTAGTGTATGTGGGGAATGTGAAAAGTTAGTTTTCATCAAAACAGGGTATTCCGGCGACTTAGCCTCGCGAGTGGAACGAGTCTCGAGCTAACTGCCTGGCTAAATTGTACATTTTGTCCTATAGTGCTTCAACTGTCATGACCCTCAGTTCCAATCATGCTTTACACGTGTGTCGCTTTTGGGACTTGCCAGTCATGAGTCAGTCGTGAAATCTAGTTGTGAGACTCCTTTGATTGCACACATCTTGAGTTTTCTTCACACTCTGTCACACATAACCCTTACATAATTTCCACCTAAATATAGGGTATCTAATTGCTAAAATACAAGCAAATTTGGTACGAAAGCCAACACATGATTGAATAAATTCAACCTTACACTCACCATTCAAAGTTCCTTTCATGTGTGTCTCCATAGATTCAGCCACAGCAATCTTGTACACACTACGAATAGTGAAGTTTCCCTTTGGAGTGAAGGCCCACACTAACTTGTCTTGTGGCATGTGAACACTTAAAGGGATGCTCAGGATGGATTGAACATCGCTAGGGATGAATAATTGCCTCACTAATTGATCATGCCATCCACTAGTCTCTGAGTCAATTAAGCTAACCAATGATTGATTTGGTAAAGTATTCAGTTTAGTAAGCACCTTGAAAGTAGATAGTGCACATAGCCATTTATCCATCCAAATATCAATTGATGGGACATTAACCACTTTCCATTTACACCCTTTCCTAACAATATTCTATGTCGCCAAAATACTCCTCCATACATAAGATGGACGAGATCACAATTCTGCCCAAAGAAAATCGCTATCTGGAAAGTATTTAGCTTTTCACACCCTATATACCAAAGATGACGTATTGGTTTGAAGCGTCCATCCTTGTTTGGCTTAAATTGTAAGATTAAAAGCTTTAAGATCACGAAAGCCTAAAACACCCTCCTCCTTTGGGGTACAAACTTTATCCCAACTAAGCCAAGTCATCTTAGTTTTTTCATTTGATTGACCCCACCTAAATGTTTTTGAACCATGCCAATCATCTCATTGCATAGAGTATTTGGAAGTTTAAAAACACTCGTAGTGTATGTCGAAATTGCTTGACTTATTACTTTAATCAAAATCTCATTCCTAGTCTGTGAAAACATTTTTTTTCCTTCTACCCTGATAGCTTATTGTCTAATCTCATAGGCAACTTTATCCTTATCTCTTTAATTTTGCATCATGTGTTGGGTTCTTGTGCACTAGATGATAACAGTTCGTATCACATTTTGCCTTTCATGTAGTATGTCTTGTTTCATTGCCCCCAAAAAAAAAAAAAAAAAAATGAAAACTTATTTTCTGAAAATTACCTTCCATCCAGCTTCGATAGTGTTTGATTCTTCATCAGGACTTGCTAAAACCCATATTTGAGCAAGACTAAATTCTCCATCATCAACGACAAGGTTCCATACATTTAATGATGCACGTGCGCCATAGATTTCGCCAACCCCGAAACCAACAATGGCATGCTAGTTCAAAATAGAGTAATTTGAGTGTAATTAGTTTGTGCATCTTGACTATATATGTACAAATATCACATCTTTTGATAAAAATGATATACCTCATGATTACTGATATCATAAAAGCTATGATTAAGTTGTGTTCTACGTGGTACCGTTTGACACCACGATTGTATTCGTCTTCTTGTGTTCGTCTTATAGGGATTGTTCCTTCTGGGCATTTGATGGAAATAAGTATGTATACAGCGGAAAATTAACAAATTTACATTGTTCGAAATTGATAACACGCGTTAAGTAAATTTCAGAATTTGAGAACAAGAAGACATACCTTGAAGCGGTGAATTTCAAAAACCGAAAATTGAAGCACTTAGGAATACTTTTAATCTTCACTCCGATTCGACTAACGCCTAAGAAGTGTGGACTCTCAATTGGTTACAATGGGATGATTAGAGAGTGACATACACTCACTTCCACACCATTACAATGTTGTTTTTCTCACACAAAAAATTTTGTACGTTTTTCCCTTTGTATCTAACCAATTATCTAATTGGGCTAGCATTTTGGGTCTTTCCAATTGGGCTTAAGTGTATGGCTTGGAGTGGGACCAAAAGGGACCAATAAGACACTAGCTCCAATGGGTTTTGGGCTTTTCTGTCAACTCTTGACAAGTCCAAAGTTACCATTAACTATACTTAATACCACTATATAAATATAGTTGCACTCTAGACCTTATCTATAAATTATATCTCAAGACTTTATCATACATGCAACCTCTTCATAAAATATTTGTAGTAATACAAAGTCATTAATGTAGACTACCACATTGTAAATTACTGCATCTTAATCCTTGAGTACCTGATTTAATCCTTTAATGTTATTCATTATATATTTATGAAATCCAATTCCATAAATATATACTTTAGTCTTACTAAAGTGGTTAGGCTTAACTTTCTGAATAACAAACTCATTAAACTTATTTCAAGTGAATACTTTATATCTCTGTTAAGAGACTATTAATTCCATCTTGAGAATACATGTTCCATCAACACTAAATGTGGCTGCCCAACATACTGAGGTTTTGACCATTACTGTAGATCTCGCTCCCGATATATCAAAGCAACGTACATCTCATGATCAGGTCCATTATTCTCTCAGGATTAAGAGTTCAAGCAAATACAAGTCATGAGATTTATTATTTATATGACAGTCCTTAGGAAAATAATAAATCTCACAATAGTCTAGTTCAATATATCTTAACACTTAAAACATATTAACACATCAATCAGAAGTCTCCACTTTCATGATCAAGACAAATCATTGTGGTTGATATGTTATAGTCTTCGCAAATGAAATGCCCAATTTCATCACCGACTACGAACTATAATTCTAAGTTTACAAAGAACTTGTGATTTATATATTCTGTGACTTTTCACATAAAGCACATACTATGCATCTCATGGACTAAATGATAATGTCCTAATATTTATGTCCTAATATTCATGTTACCATTATTTCAGATAATAATAAAACAAATTCATTAAACATAATATAAGTCATACATAATGTCATACACAATGTCAAACTTAATATCATATATAGCATCATACAATAGGATTTAAGGGCACTAATCCTAACAATCTCTCACTTACCCTAAAGACTATTATGCACTAATCTAACTCCTATTCTCTTCAAATGTGACTAGAAACTCCTTTGAGAAAAGGCTTTAATAATTGGATTTGCTAGATTATTTGCACTTTCAATCTTTGCTACCACACGAGCAACAATATCTCGAATGATATGGTACTTCCTCTCAATGTGCTTTCCTTTCTTATGATTCCTTTGATCTTTAGATTATGTAACTGCTCCACTGTTGTCATAAAACAATGTGATTGAAACTTACTCCATTGTCATTACATTAAGGTCAGAAAGGAATTTCTTGAACCATACAGCTTCCTTTGCTGCGTCACAAGTAGCAACATATTCTGCTTCCATGGTAAAGTCTACAATACAAGATTGCTTAATACTCCGCCAACTTATGGCTTCACCTCCTAAGGTGAAAACACATCCTGATGTGGATTTACTAAAATCTAGATCAGATTGAAAATCTGAATCTGTATAGCCAATAGGTATCAAATCCTCACTTCGGTAAACAAGCATATAATCTCTTGTTCTCCGTAGATACTTGAGAATATGTTTTACAGCTTGCCGATCTTTTGGTCCTGGATTTGATTGATATCGACTGACCATGCCAACTGAATAACAGATATCTGGTCTAGTACAAAGCATGACATACATGATACTTCCCACTGCCGAAACATTAGAAACTTGTCTCATCATATTTTCTTCCTCTTGAGTCTTAGGCCTTTGGTCATTAGATAGAGGAACTCCATGTCTAAAAGGAAGTAATCCATTCTTGGAGTTTTGCATGCTAAACCGTTCTAGAACCTTATCTATATATCCAGCTTGTGATAAGCCTAACACCTTATTCTTGCGATCTCACCAAAGCTTGATCCCTAGAATAAAGTTAGCCTCACCCAAGTCCTTCATATCAAATTGGCTTGACAACCAAACTTTTACTGATGACATTACCCCTACATCATTTCCAATGAGTAGAATATCATTAACATAAAGTACTAGGAACATTACTACTTTATCACAATTTCTTTTGTACACACATGGTTCATCAAAATTTTGCTCAAAACCAAATGACTTGATTGCTTGATCAAATCTGATGTTCCATGACCTAGATGTTTGCTTAAGTCCATAAATGGACCTTTTCAACTTGTGTATCATATGCTCTTGGTTCTTTGTTATAAAACCTTTCAGTTGCATTATATAGATTTCTTCTTCAAGATTGCCATTGAGAAAAGCAGTCTTGATATCTATTTGTCAAATTTCATAATCATAATAAGCAGCAATGGATAAGAAAATTCTGATAGATTTACGCATTGCTACTGGAGAAAAGGTTTCATCATAATCAATACCTTCTTTTTGTGTATACCGTTTCGCTACTAGCCTTGGTTTAAAGGTTTCAACCTTTCCATCTGTCCCTTTCTTTCTCTTGTAAACCCATTTGCAACCAACAGGTTTAATGTCATTAGGCGCCTCTACAAGATCCCAAACTTGATTGGGATACATGGAATCTAATTCAGATTTCATAGCTTGGATCCAATGATGTGCATCTATGCCTCTTCATAGGTGTAGGGATTCGATTCAACCTCTTATAAGATAGCTTTATAAGTTTTTTCTAAACCTATGAATCTTATAGGAGGCCGAACAATTCTCCCATTACGACGAGGCATCTGTGAACTAGACATGTCATGAGTAGTTTCTTGTGGTGAATCTAATACAGTCACATCATCCCTAGTTTTATTCATTGGTTGTTCATTTACAGGTTCATTCATTACAGCCAACACAACTCTACTTCTAGGAGTAAAATTATTCATATAGTCATTTTCCAAGAATTTAGCATTTGTACTAACAAAAACTTATAAATAACCCCTAGTTTCCTTTGGATAACCTACAAGCAAACACACTTCTGATTTTGGTTCCAATTTATTATGCTTCCCTTTTAACACATGTGTAGGACAACTACAAATGTGGAGATATTTCATACTAGGCTTACTCCCACTCCACAATTCCATGGGTGTTTTGGGAACAAATTTTGATGGGACTAAATTCAAAAGATGTATTGTTGTATTTAAGGCATAACCCCAAAAAGAAATCGATAAAATTGAGTAACTCATCATGGACCTAAAAATTTCTAAAAGAGTCTTATTCCTTCTTTCTGCTACACCATTCTGTTGGGGAGTTCCAAGTGTAGCCAATTGGGATACAATCCCATTTTGAGTTAAGTAATCCTTGAAAACCCCAAGAAGGTATTCACCACCACGATCAGATCGAATGGCTTTTATGCGTTTACCCAATTCATTCTCTACTTCAGCCCTAAAATCTTTGAACTTTTCAAAGGCCTCGGACTTCTATCTCATTAGGTACACATAACCATATCTTGAGTAATCATCGGTAAAAGTGATGAAATACTCATAACCTCCTTTTGCTTGGATTGACATAGGACCACCTACATCAGAATGCACTAGCTCTAGCAAATCTTGATCTCTTCTACCTTTTGCTTTAAAAGATCGTTTGGTCATTTTACCTTCCAAACAAGATTCACAAACTGGAAATTCATCAAAGTCCATGGGCTCTAAGAGTCCATCCTTGATTAGTCTTTGAATCCTATTTGAATTAATATGATCCAAACGCAAGTGCCAAAGATATGCATCACTAGTAGAAGGAAATTTTATCTTTAATGATTTTACATGAGAGTTATTATCTAATTCAGAATTATATAATTCATGCTTATCAAGAGTTAAAATATAAAGACCATCTACAATATTGCTAGAACAAATAAACACTTTATCCTTCTTTATTACAATATTGTCTTTCAGGATAACACAATATCCATGTTTACCTAAGTAAGTAGCAGAAATTAAATTCCTACGAACATTAGGTACATATAAATAGTCTTCTAATATTAGAATTCTAGATTTAAAACATAAATTAAACACTCCAATAGCTACAACTGAAATCTTGCTCCCATCAGCCAAAGTAAGAAACAACCCCCTTTCTTTAACCTTTCTAGTCTCCTAGAACCCTTGTAAGGAATTGCAGATATGATTAGTACAACTTGAATCCACACACAAGGAATTTGTGGGATTCTGTACCAAACATATTTCAAGAAGGAATGTATTAATCATATCTTTATTCTTGGTAGCCTTGAATATTGGACAATTTCTCTTCCAATGTCATTTCTCCTCACAATGGAAATACTTTCTTTTGATCTTCTTTCCTTTATCAGCAATCCCTAAGGCAATTTGTTTACCTTCTTGCTTGGTGAAGTCCTTCTTCTTCATCTTCTTCTTACCCTTGCCTTTCGACTTAGGTTGAGAAGTAGAAGTTTCACCAACATTGGCTTCAACATTGGAAGTACCAAGAATGCCTTCTACTGTTACCAATTAATTCATTAATTCAGACAAAGTATAAATCTTTTTGTTCATATTATAGTTAAGTTTGAATTTCTTGAATGATTCTGGTAGCGACTGGAGTATCATATCTATTTGGGATTTTCTATCAATATCTGCACCTAAAACTTTCAATGTATTTAGATTAGAGATCATTGTAAGACAATGCTCCCTCACTGAAGTACCTTCAGCCATTTTGGTATTATAAATTTGCCTCATGGTCTCTTGACTTGCAAAACGACCTTGCTCACCAAACATCTCCTTCAGACTTAACATGATGTCTGAAGTTAATTCTACATCCTGCATTTGATACTATAGAACATTTGAGATAGATACTAGGATGTAGCACTTGGCCATTTCATTAGAATTCTGCCAACGATCATATCGTTGTTTTTCCTCAAGAGGAACATCTAATGAAGGAAAGCTGGGACATGGTTTAGTAAAAACATACTTATGCTCTTCAGCAGTAAGAACTATGTCCAAATTTCTTTTCCAATCAACAGAGTTGGATCCAGTCAGTTTGTTTTGATTAAGAATAGTAACAAGTGGGCTAAATGATGCCATGTTCTAAATCTGAAAACAATAAACATGAATATAATCAATAAACTAGATATTATCTATTTAGCATATAAAAATATAGTATGGAACCTTAATAAAATCATAATATAATATATGCAATGACAACCCAATCTCGCAATTAATATTCCTTGGAAGCGAGGTCATAACAATCATTATGATTAGGCGAGAAACATTCTCATTATTAATGCTATCATGGTAACTCTTACCAAACAAAGATAATTTGTCATTTTCTCTTTAGCCTCTAAGTAATAATGACATAGCTCAGAAGGGAGGTTAATATTACACTTAGTCTAGTGTACACCATTGCCTAGAATCAATGTGAATCACCAAGTAACTCCACAGAAGCATGGTTGTTCTCAATGTTAAAACACATTTCATCTATCTTTAAGAAGTTTAACCTGTAGTACCAAGAATCAAACACCTTGAAGGGAGCAAGGCATATACGCCAAGGCAAGGTGCTTAATCACACTACTTTAAACCGACAATGGAGGCCGTGAGATGCAACCCTTGTATCTCTCTCCCACTAGATGTTTTAAAGAAAAGGTTTTTAATTATAAAACATGCATAGTCTAATTACACATAGTCTTAGTACTTTTACATGTGAAAACACTTAGAAAAATTTCTGATTTTATTTCTTTCGATCGATCGAATGTGCCCCTTGATTGATCAAAAAAATTAAAAAATTTGAACTTGACCTTCAGTCTTGTTCGATTGATACTCGATTGCCTCTCGATTGATCGAAAAATAGATTCGATCAATCGATTAGCAATCGAAAATCAATCTATTTAAAAGGTCTGATCATTGTCTTACTCGATCAATCGAGAATTGCGAAACTCAAATTTCTAGAAATTTTCTAAGGCATTTTTCTTCGTGTTTTCTTGAACAAAAAACTTTCATATGAACATGATGGTTAGAGAATGATATCAAAACTGAAATTCATTGATGCTAAAGTCTTAAAGATCAATTTAACATAGTTTCATCAACCATGCAGAAAATTAAATGCATAATCTTCAAACAACATGAAACTATAAATTCTAATTCCAAAATTCACAAAACATGTTATACAATTCGAAATTGATGATCGCTCTAATACCATTTGATGGAAATAAGTATGTACGCAACAAAAAATTAAAGGATCTACATCGTTCGAAATTGATAACATGTGTTAAGTAAATTTTAGAATTTGAGAACAAGAAAGAATACCTTGAAGCAGTGAATTTCAAAAACTGAAAATTGAAACACTTAGGAATACTTTTAATCTTCACTCCAATTCCACTAACGCCTAAGAAGTGTGGACTCTCAATTGGTTACAAAGGGATGATTAAAGAGTGACATACACTCACTTTCATACCATTACAATGTTGTTTTTCTCACACAGAAAATTCTGTATGTTTTTCCCTTTGTATCTAACCAATAATCTAATTGGGCTGGCCTTTTGAGCCTTTCCAATTGGGCTTAAGTGTGTGGCTTGGAGTGGGACCAAAAGGGACCAATAAGACACTAGCTCCAATGGGCTTTGGGATTTTCCGTCAACTCTTGACAAGTCCAAAGTTACTACTAACTATATTTAATACCACTATATAAATATAGTTGCACTCTAGGCCTTATCTATAAATTATATCCCAATACTTTATTATACATGCAACCCCTTTATAAAATATTTGTAATAATACAAAGTCATTAATGTAGACTGTCACTTTGTAAATTACTACATCTTAATCCTTAAGTACCCGGTTTAATCCTTTAATGTTATTCATTATATATTTATGAAATCCAATTGCATAAATATATACTCTAGTCTTACTAAAGTGGTTAGGCCTATCTTTCTGAATAACAAACTCATTAAACTTATCTCAAGAGAATACTTTATATCTCCGTTAAGAGACTATGAATTCCATCTTGAGAACACATGTTCCATCAACACTAAATGTGGCTGTCCAACATACTGAGGTTTTGACCATTACTATAGATCTCACTCCTGATATATTAAAGCGACCTACATCTCATGATCATATCCATTATTCTCTCAGGATTAAGAGTTCATGCAAATACAAGTCGTGAAATTTATTATTCATATGACAGTCCTTAGGAAAATAATAAATCTCACAACGGTCCAGTTCAATATGTCTTAACTTTTAAAACATATTAACACATCAATCAAAATTCTCCACTTCTACGATCAAGACAAATCATCGTAGTTGATATGTTATAGTCTTTGCAGATGAAATGCCCAATTTCATCACCGACTACGAATTATAATTCTGAGTTTACAAAAAACTTATGATTTATATCTTCTGTGATTTTTCACATAAATCACATACTATGCATCTCATGGACTAAATGATAATGTCCTAATATTCATGTCCTAATATTCATGCTACCATTATTTCAAATAATAATAAAACAAATTCATTAAACACAATATTAATTCATACATAATGCCATACACAATGTCAAACTTAATATCATACATAACATCATACAATAAGATTAAGGGCACTAATCCTAACAGCATTGTCCATTTTTATGCCAATTTTGGAGTAGCTCAGCTTGATATGATTTCTCTTTTGGACTGCTTGGGATTGAGTTGGGTTTCATCTGATCAACCAAAGTCAAATTACTAGTTTTAATCCTCAGTAATCATAATGAAAAGCTAAAGCAAAGAATCATATATATGACATATGAAATAAAATTAAAAAAAAAAAAGAAAGAATTGCAAGGTGGAGTTAGTACTTCTCTTCAGCTTCAGCTTTTTCTTTATTTATTATTTCGTTTCTTTTCTTTTTTAATAATCTCGCCCCCATTACTTGTATCAAGGTAATGAAAAAAAGAATTATAAAGGAAATAATAAACCATCTGATTTTTTTTATCCTTAATATCTAGCAAGGATGGCTATTTTAAAACAGAATTATAAAAAAAGGCAAGATGAAATGTGTATAATATGCAAATGCATGTAAAATATATTTGTGATTTTGAGATATCCTCAAACTTTAAATTATCAATTATATATGATCTTGTTTGCAGCAACTTAATCCACCAGTTCTTGAATATATATCTTCTTTCCGATAGATGCTTGTTGAGTTAAAAGGCTACATAAACCTCACAGATCTCACAAAAGTAACTTATAAGACTTTCAAGAACTTTTGAAACATATTTAGGGTTTTTCTTTTATACTAGGTAGTGTTGAGCACAAATCCTAAATGTTTTCACAAGCATTGGGCCTAATTTAAATTCTGCCGAAAACAATCTTCAATTGGTTGAGTCTTTTTTTTTTATTAGTCAAGCCTTGCAGAACCTAGACATGTTTTTTTTCTTAGTTTGCCAACTTATATAAAATTAGAACCTAAACATTTAGTCATAAATATTTAGAGCCTAACATGTTGAAAACATAAATAACATACAATCTAACGGTAAGATTTTCAAAATTTGTAATCATATTAATTTTTTTGGTGAAACTACACCATTGGTCCCTAAAGTTTTCCTATGAATGTAATTGATCTCTCAAGTTTCAAGTAAGTGTGCTATTGGTCCCTCAAATTTTAAAAATGGGTTGTTCTAGTCTTTTAAATTGCTTATATGGCTAACGGAAAAGTGACATGACATTTTTAATTTTGCTGCGTGTACTTACAAATTGATGTGGCATGCCACCTAAGTGTCTTATGTCATATCAGTTATTTAATTATATATAAAGTTGTAATGTAATATTTAATTGATCTTTATTTATTCTTATGTAAAAAATTATAATAATATAAAATGATTGGCTTCCTTCAGCCCCTCACTCTCGTCTCCTATTTTTCCTTTCTTTGCTTCACCATTTTCCAGCTATTTTGATCATGTGTCGGATTAATCAGAATAGTTTAACATTCTAATTGTAAATCGATCAAATTATATCAACACAATCCTAAACCACTAAAAGAAGAAATAAAGAACACAAAATTTGGTGATGAAGTAGAAAACTTTTGAAGCCGTTTTTCATTAAAAAAGAAAAAAAAAATTAAATAGTTGAAAAACTGTGTGGCTTCAACATCATTCTATCATGGTAAGGCTTGCTAGATCAAATTTGTATCGAAAGAACTAAGGACACCGAACGGAGAATTCAGAATTGAGTGTTTCCAGAGATCAACTCTAAATTATGTTCTTTGCTACAAGTGGAGTTTAAATTCAGATTCATTCCTTCATTAACCCTGTCTATCACTAATATGGAAGAAGTGCTGCTTCTTTGGCTTGGTGGTGCATAGTGTGAGTTTCTGTAATCAGGCTCCTAGAATTATTGAATTAGCTTGCTATATTTGTGGTTCCAATAGCATTCGATTACTTCCTGTCTTAGGCTGTTTGTTGTGCATTGCCAAGTGATTTTTTTTTTTTTTTTTATTAGGTAAACTATTTGGGATAATACACGAAGTAATAAAGGAAGAACAAGGATAACACAAAGATAAAACAAAAAATAGATCACTTGGAGGTACAAAATTATTATCCTTAGAAAATATTTGCCCCCACACTCTTGCTGCTAAAGGGTTACTGCAAACTTGTCCCTAGGATACAACTAAGTTACTGAGTTCTACTGATAGCAATTCTGGAGAATGACCATAGGATTTTTTGTGCTATTTTGTGAGTGAGCATAAGCCTCTATTTATATGCATAGGGTTATATTTTATCAAAAGGCATGTATGGAGAGTCAAAATGCTTCATACAACTGTTCACAAGGCTTGAAACCTTTTCAAACTTTTGGGACATTCATTAGAGAATTCTGTAGAAAATTTAGTTTTACGAGTTTTGAATGGTCGAGAGTTTCTTTCAAATAATCAAATAGGAATCGAATAGCGATCGAATCATCCAATGACTCTAGGATTATTTTCTTCATCATTTTGATCCATCAAGCAAAAGCTCCAACCAATCAAAAATCCTTTAGTTTGAATTTCACTTAGAAAATTCTATAACTTTAATTTTCACTTTATGAAACAATTCTCTCCAAACTCAAACATCATTATTACAACCTATCCATGTATGCACCTATATATATAACAATCCCCCACTAGGTTGTAATAATATATGTCTCACTTGATTGATATTCTATCATGCATAATGGAAGGTGTCTTTCAATTTAAACCTCCCCTTAGTGTAATTGCTCTAGAAATCAACATAGTTGATGGTGACTTGGTGCTTAAACCAAAACTCCTATGTGTTGAAATAAAAAACAACACACACATGAGAACATCCATAACACAATTTAGAAACCCAATATTGTTAGCACTATCATGGTCTTGCACTCTTCCTAGCTTAGTGAACTTTTACAAGAGAAATCATTTTACTCTTGTTAGAAGCAGCACAACTTCTATGTTCACAATGGTGAAGTTCCTTCTTATGTCCTTGTTACACAAAAATTTGTACTTTATGAACTTCATTAAGAGTGTAAAACTTGTCCTCAATTACATCATAACAGTCTTCAGTAATTCATCCTGAATGAGACATAAAATTAGTGCTCTTACTAACCACGTATCAATAGCTTGTTGTTTCCCTTTAAACCTGTTTAGATTAAATCAATTTGAAATTTGGTTCCCACTATTGGTGATTTTCTTAAAAGAATGGTTTTAGTCCCATTCCAATGGATGTTACCCTAACAATATCTTGAGACATTGCTTTGGTTAAAGGGTCTGCCAAATTATTATTTGACCTTACATAGACAATTGAAATAGTACCAGCTTCAATTAATTGTCTTATGTAATTATGTCTTAGACCTATACGTCTAGACTTACCATTATACATTTTACTGTATGCTTTGCCCAAGGTGACTTCAATATCACAATACACCAAAATGGCTAGTATTGGTTGTGGCCACAACTCTATGTCTAATAATGTATTTCTTAGCCATTCCACTTCCTTACTTGTTGCCACCAAGGCTATAAATTTTGATTCCATAATGAAGTGAGAAATACACATTTGTTTCTTTCATGTCCAAGAGATGGCACCCCCACCAAGAGTAAATATCCAAGCAGACATGCATTTGTTATTACTCACACTAGTAATCCAACTAGCATATGAATAACCTTCCAACACAGCTAGAAATTTGGAAGAAATTTGGAATAAAAGAGTCTCAAACTTATGGTTTTCTTTAAATAACCAATAAGTCTACCAATTGCTTTCCAATGATCCACACTTGGAGTATTTGTAAGTCTAGAAAATTTTCCCATTGAAAAAGATATGTTTGTTCTTGTACAATGCATAACATACATCATGCTACCAATAGCACTAGCATACTTGAGCTGTGCTATTGTTCTTCTAGTGTTCTCACCCAATTTTATGCTCAAATCAAAAGGTGTATTTGCTTCTTTTATATTAAGATGTCCAAATCTTTGAAGCACTTTCTCAACATAATAAGATTGACACAGTGCAAAGCCCTTACTATGTCTTTTAATTTTGATTCCCAAAATAGTATCTACTTCCTTTAAATCATTTATTTGAAACATAGAAGAAAGATACTTTTTGGTTTCACATACACCTTTCATAATTGTACCAAATATGAACATATCATCCACATAAAGGCATATAGTGACTCCATATTCCTTTGTAAATTTGGAATACATACATTTGTTAGCACCATTGTGCACAAAGCCATCCGACAAAATCACTGAGTCAAATGTCTCATGCCATTGTTTTGGAGCTTGTTTCAAACCATACAAGGGCTTGACTAATTTGCAAATTTTCTTTTCATTTCTAGGAAGTACAAAATCGTCAAGTTGTTCCACATAAACTTCCTCATCAAGATCACAATTTAGAAAAGCTGTCTTAACATCCATTTGTTGTACAATTAACTTGTATATGGATGCAAGAGCTAACAACACACGAATAGACGTGATCCTAGCTACCGGTGCATAGGTATCAAAGTAGTCTATTCCCTCCCTTTGTTTAAAGACTTTTGCCACTAACCTTGCTTTAAAGCTTTGAATTGACCCATTAGTATTGTATTTTCTTCTAAATACTCATTTACAACCAATTAGTTTTGAACTAATAGGTAGATCCACTAGGACCTAAGTATTATTGGATAATATTGAGTCCATCTCATCATTCACAGCTTTTTTCTAGAAAGCTGAATCTCTAGAAGCTATAACTTCCCCAAATGTTTTGGGATCATCCTCTGCGTTAAACAAAATGAGTATTTTATTTAGGACCACTTGTCTATTGCCTTCAACAAGGTACAATTGAGCTTGATAAGAAATGAAATTTGGACCAAAGTCCTTTTCTTTTCTTATTGTTTGACTCTTTCTTTGTCACTTGGTGAACCACTTTCAATCCTTTTAGTACTACCCAAAGTAGTATTAGGATTAGAGTCATCTTGTTTTGTTTAAGTATCAATGCATCAATGGAATCTTTACTGAATTTATTCTCAATAAGCTCAACATCTCTTTATTTTCCTAACTTTTTGATTTTCCACTTCATTTTTATAACGTTTGAACATGTCAAAGGTTCATCTTTATTTCTCATTAAATACACATAAGTAAATCTAGAGAAGTCATCAATGAATGTAATGAAGTATCTTTTACCTCCTTTAGTTAATACATCATTCAATTCACGTACATCAGAATGTACAAGTTCAAGCATAATAGAATTTCTATCTGACTTAGAAAAGGTTCCTTTGTCATATTTGCTTGAATAAAAATCTCACATTTCTTTTCATCATCATGCTTATATGAAATAATATCATGCTTTGACATAAACTTCAAGTATTTGAAATTTAAATGTCCTAATCTAACATGCTGATAGGCCAAAAACTGAACGACCCCTTGTGATAGAAATTAATTAATTAAATTAGCCAAGTTATTAATTAATCAATTTATCATGCAAATGTGTGGTAGCACAAAAAAAAAAAATCACCAAATAACTAAATATGTAGCGAAAATTAAATGACACGGTGATTCGTTTATGAATGGGGAAAAACCTCATGGCAAAAACCCCACCGGGTGATTTTCAGGTCACCATTCCTGAAACTCTACTATTATCACAATAAGCGATTACAAGTAAAGGAATCCCAAGTACCATACCAACCTATAGTTGAACCCTTACCCCAATACCCAATTGCACTTGTTCTTTAGTGACAGTTCTCACCTTTGATGCACGGCTCTCAAGTACGTGACTAACCAATGCGCAGATCCCAGTACGCGACTTCAACACCAACTTGAAGGATAGGTTGGCTGCAAAGTACTTCAGTTCTGTTTGGAAATTTAGACCCCAATTGATAGAATTAACAAGTTTTAAACCCAAGTTGTTAATTAGATTTATTATGATTAAACTTGGTAAAAACCAACAAAAAGTAATCCACTATAGTAAAGAGAAGTTTCAGATCTAGTATAAAACCTTTGTCCCTAGACTCTACAATCCCGTAAATGAACTCACAACAGAAACCTTTTACCATTTCAAAACCTCTAAACTCTTCAATATATGAATGCCACCCTTTGATGTTGCACGGATCCCAATACGTGACTAACTCCTTTGCACGAATCCTAGTACGTGATTCACTCATCAACTTAAGGAAGAAGAATGTTGGCTGCAAAGTTCTTCACTTCATCACCAATGAAGATCAAGAAGCACTTGGTTACAAAGCTCTGAGGCGCAAAGACGCAGTAACTTCATTCAGAGAGAATAAGGCATAGGTCACCTTTTGAATAGTAAATCTAACCAGAGTTAACAAAATTAGCTCTGAATTCCACAAACTTCTTTGATATGAATCTGTTTCAACATGAACCTCTAGTACACTTGATAGCAAAAGATTGGGTTGTAACTTGATTCCAATAGTACAAAGAGTGTGAGTGTGATCTCCAGTATAAGTTTGAAAGAGTAAAAGGTACAGAACCTCTTAGATCTCAAAAGGGTAGCTCTCCAAATCTCTAAAACGTGAATTATGGTTTTCTTTATATACTTAATGTAGTAGGACTAAAGCCTATGGACTAAAAATAAATTTTGTAGATTCATGCTTTGATCAATCAAAGCTACTAAAAACAGATTACTTTAATTTGTAGCTTCCTTGTTTTTGTATTTTTACTTGTAGCATCTTGAGTATTGTTTAATCAAACCAATAAATGCTATGATCTATACCTAGACAAGTTTGTGTTTACATGTTTGTCAATTATCCTCTATGTATAGAACCTAACATAATGTTAAATGCATATATTTTCTTCTATACCAAATATTTATGTAAATGAGTTTTTATGATTATTTTATAGAAAGATCTATATATATATAAGAAACCATTTATTTAAAATATAAAATTATTGCCCATATATAAGATGAAAGCATTTTTAATTACATTCAATGGAGAATATAAAAGGTATATTTTTATGAGGATTTTTTCTTAGGATTGATTTGGATATCGCTTATTTTGCTAAAACTGAAAACTTATTGTTAAAAGTACTATAGATAAATGTAAAAGTTAATTAAAATAATGCAGTGGGGCCCATGACTAGTACTAAAAGGTGCAGTAGGGTTCATAAATATAACAAAAATAAGCTAAATAGTGAAATAATTTTCATTTATGATCTGTATCCAAATGGAGGCTTAGAATCATTTTTGAAAGGATTATATAAAAGATAATTGTACACTTAAATTTATGGAGTTAATTAAAACTTTATTAATTACTGATGCAATTGGTCACTACAAAAAACGTGGGCCGTAGCCATGTTTACGAAAAATGTGGCTATAGGTCTCGTTGAATAATTTTTTTTAAGGAGGAACTATAGCTGCATTTTTAAAATGCGGCTATAGCTAACCTATAGCGGCGTTTTAAAAATGCAGCTATAGGTCCAGTCGAATGAATTTTTTCAAGGGTGACCTAGCTATGGCCGCGTTTTTCAAAAACGCAACTATAGGTCGAACCGTATAAATATATGACTAAAAGGGTGACCTATAACTGTGTTTTTTTAAAAATGTAGCTATATGTAAGGCCAAAAAAAAAAAAAAAAAAATTTCTTCAGCTTCCCACGTACGCCCCCCTTTTCCACCTACATCCCCACTTTCCCCACCTACCCCCACTTTAATCTTTTCTTTCATTTCTCTTTCTTTCCTTTCCCTTTCTTCATTCTTCACCCACTCTCTTTTTTCCTTTTTTATTTTCTTCTTCACATTTGGTTAACTCTTTTTTTTTTTTTTTTTTTTGGTGTTATTTTATGTTTAGTTAGTAAGAAAATGGAGGAGATGCTGAAAATTTTATGTTCCTTGAATGGAATTAGTGTTAGATTTGGGTTGGTTTTGTTGAATGAGAGAAGATTCATGGGTTTGTGTTCTTATATTTTGGAACACGTTGTGTTTGATTTTGAATTTTCTAGGTGTGTTTGTATTGTGAGTATGTTGTGTTTAATTTTGAATTTTCTAAGTTTGTGTTTGATTTTGAATTTTCTGGGTGTGTTTGTATTGTGAGTATGTTGTGTTTGATTTTGAAATTTTTGGATTTGTGTTTAATTTTGAATTTTTTTCATTTGAATTTTGAATTTTCTGGGGGGACAAAAAAAAGCCCAGAATTAGCCGCGGTTATAGGTTCGCAAACGCAACTCAAAGCTCAACATATAGCCGCGGTTAAAAAACGTGGCTATAGGTCTAACCTTTAGCCGCGGTTATAAAAACACGGCTATAGACCCACAAGGGGGCTGTTGCTACATAGTTTAGGCTTGGTTTGTAAACGCACATACAATAGCTATTTGGGATTGTTTTATTTTATTTTATTGTTTTTTGAAACCTAAACTAAATATAATTTATAACTATAAATGAGCCAAATCAAAACATGCACAAACCCTCTAGAGCAGGGGAAGGTGAGACCTCAATCAGAAAAACACCATTAGCTAGAAATAAGTCTAACATAAAAGAAAAATCCCTTAACAGAGAGCTACCATTACCTTGCCCTTGTCATTCCGTATCATTGCCCAATAACCCGAAGCAACAGGATCCGAGAATACAACAGCATCAAAGTGAGGAGGGATTGTGGATATTGGATAGCTATTTGGTTTCTGGTCGATAGACTAGTGCGTATACATGTTGTTTGCTTAGTTTTTATGGGCAGATAAATAAAAAAGAGAGAATTTTTTAATTCTTTCAGCTGGGTTATTTTTTATTTTATTATTATTATTATTATTATTTAACTAGGTTTTAACAAGAGATGCATTAGCCTTGACTGCTCTAAAATATTTTCTACGATAATGAGAATATTCATGACCATGTATTGAGGCTTAATCTATAAAGTTGAGGCCTGGCCCGACAGAGATCAACTAAAACGAAATAAACTATTCTAGCTAGAACCCCTGCACTTCTACACAAAGGCGGAATAGCAAATGATAAATTAAAATTTATACATAAAATTACTTATTGGCCCCATGAATTTTCTTTTTGTTGTACGGATTTTGTGTTCTTGGTTTGTTTATGAAAGTTACTGATTCATTAAAAAATACAAAGATAAAAGATAAAAAATTGTGCCTCCAAAGATATGTATCATTGAAAATTTAATTGGACCACAATAACATTTGAGTGATAACTATGTAAAAAACAAACGTATTTGCCTTTCTGAGACCTCTCGCATGTGTGGATTATTATAATTATCACAATGATTTTTTTAATTTTTTTTTCCAACTTGCTAATTTGCACATAGTGTTGAATAGCCAGGACCCCCAAAATAGAAATGGGTTCCAAAGCCTCTATTAATATTATTTGCAACTTCTACATTATAGCAAGATGGTCTTGTCGCATATTTTTCCAGACTTTGAGCCTCCACGTCTATGAACTTGCCACTGTTATCCATGTATCCAATATTTCGAAAATAACTTGCTTTTCCATAGCCTTCATTCCCAAAATGGCCACTCCCCATTTGAGTCCTTGTATGATGATCACCCAGTTCCGCATTGTAAACCTCTCCACCCCATTCAATTCTGCTAGCACTACTCACTAAATAGTTGAAGATGGTGCCGGGCCAATATCCAAGCACCTGATCTTGCACTTGGAACCACCATTTTCCATTCTCCTGAAGCATAATAAGTTCAAGAATTTAGTGAACATGGCATGTACACAAAATTTTATAGACTACTAAAACTCCTCCAGGCAATGCCAATTTTTCTTGGTAATGATTGGAATGAGATAATGGCTACGCATCAAAACGGTTTTACAAAGAGTCAAATTATGTTCCGCAAAGTCCTTGGCTTAGTATGTACATAAGATATTTATGGTTCCATATAATAAAGTTTTTTTTTTTTTTTTTTTTTAAATGACAAAGTTTGGCCACAAATTTGATTACAGCTTAAGGTTGCAACTTCACTCACCGTCTTTTTATTAGATGTGAAATTTAATAAATCCACCATTGGATTACATTTTTTTCATATATCCTCTTTACTTGCAAAAATTTCTAGAAGATAAAAAAAAAATTATTAACTATGCTGTCAATCTTAAGTTTAAATTTCAAGTTTTATAGTTTAAAATTATACATTAAAAAAAAATTATGAATCAAATAATAAATAATATCTTATTGACTTTTTGATATGTGTGTTAAAAACATAAAGAATATGAAATCAAATGGCTATATTTTCAAAATATATAGTTCTTTAAATTTTTTAAGTGGAAGTTATAGCATTGGGCTATAACTAAATTTTGTCATTTTTTGAATACCTAGTTCCATATAAAGACTTGATTATTATAAATGTTTATTAATAACAATCATAATTATCAAATTTCATATTTAAGCACAAACAAAAAGGAATAGAAATCAAATTTAAGTGCATTCAATGTCTTATCAACTAGTTATTTTTATTTAGTAAAAAAAAAAAAACTAGTTATATTTATAAATATTGACTTGGTAATTTTTTCTTGGAGTAATATAATTTTCATATAGTCCCCACCATTGACATCACTTTATATTAAAAAAAAAAAATCACTTTATATCCTCTTTAAATTTTTTTTTAAAAAAATCATTTTATCTCATTTTAGTAATGAAAAAATTGTGATTTTTTTTTAAATACATATTAGAATATTTGTTTTAGGAAATAAATATATGTATTACCTTGTATATGGTTATCCCTATATCGAATTGCTGTGCAGAGTACCTGGAAACAGGTTCTATGGGAGAATCAAGGGAAAAATTCTTGTTTACTTGCACGAAACCAGGACATTCTAGATTGAAGCATCCCGTACTTTGGTAACCATCACTCTTAATTACAAGAACAAGAATAAGTTAGTTCAAGAAACACTTGCACGAAATATTTTATTTATTACTAATTTTAAACATTGAAGGTAACTGACTTGATTTAAAAAGGCTGCACTTGATGATAGCAGGTGGATAGACTAGTTCAAAATTCTAATGCAAATTTAATCTTATTTTGGAAAAAAGTAATAAGTAAGCAAATTAACTCACAGTCCAAAATGTGAACAACTTTGTCTTATTTTCTGGTGAAGTAACCTGAAAATGAAATGAAATGCTTGTCAATATATTATATATACCGCAAACTTCTATTTTCAAAACTAATATCAGTTTTCTTAGGTACATTCAAATAGCACCAACTTTCTAATCATATCAAAGTTTTTGGTTTTAATTCATTAAAAAGAAAAAATGGTTTTAAAATTTCACTTTTGTTCATTTCTCTTGTACTCGTGAAGGAACAAACTCGCCTGCAAGTTGGACCTTCTCTTGTAATCGGGAAGGAACCATCCCTATCTCTTTAATTTTGCGTTATCTGTTGGGTTCTTGTGAAGTAGATGATAACAGTTCGTATCTCATTTTGCCTTTTGTGTAATATGTCCTGTTTCATTGCCCAAAAAAAAAAAAAAAAAATACTTTACTTAGTGAAACTTACCTTCCATCCAGCTTCGATAGTGTTTAATTCTTCATCAGGACCTGCTAAAACCCATATTTGAGCAAGACTAAATTCTCCATCATCAACGACAGGGTTCCATACATTTAATGATGCATGTGCGCCATAGATTTCGCCAACCCTGAAACTAACAATGGCATGCTAGTTCAAAATAGAGTAATTCGAGTGTAATCTATATATATAATAATAGGTGAAGCAGAGAAAAACTCAAGTAGAATTTCAAATTAGAGTTTCAATTTTGTGCCATGTGTCATTCCAATTGATCAATTAGAATCTGAAATTAGAGTCCAATTTTACTATACACGTGTACAAAGAAAATAATCAGAAGAATATAATATGATTTGGGGTTGTTTTCGAGAGAACCATTACTCTGATTCATTGTTTTTATTTATTTTTACGTAGGTTCATTATTCTCTTGGTTCAAACTTCAAAGTGCTTAGGGAACTATAACAAGATGCCAAATATGAAAAGTGGCCATGGAATTGAAAATAAATTTCAAAAAATTAATTAAAAATAAAAAATGAAAGAATATTGCAAGAGATTCACCACTTGGAAAAATTGAATTCCAATTAAAATTCATTGGAGTTGGTAATGAGATGAGATGAAATTAATAATACATTAAACACTCATGCTTTGGGAATCGGTAGTACCAATCTAAATCCATTGGACTTGCTTCGTGATAATACAACTAGGAAGGATGTATAAAAACATGCACAAATCCATCTCTCTGTAAAAAGAGATTTGAGAGAATTTCTTTTATTAGTCATGCAACTTCAAAGGTTTTTTCTTCACACAAATGCTCATCATGTTACAAAATGACCCATCGTAAAACTATAAAATGAGTACAACTCTAAGATTTTTTTTTAATTTTAAATTTTTTAGGCTACGAAAATTTCAATCACCAATAGAAATTGAAGATTCAAAAGCGTGAATGGATCTTTTGAATAAACATCGTCACCAAGGTTTATCTTTCTGTATAATATTTCCATTTAGTTTTGATTCTCTTAATTGATGTAGTGATGGGTTTGTGTGTATGCGCATACATTGAGTCAATATTAACATTTTTTGAAATTCTTTGGTCCTTGCTTGCTGATTGACTTCTCTTGCAGATATCAATCTTGCACAAAGATGGCTTTCAACCTATTTGGTGTGACCTTATTGAAAACAATATTTAGCACATGGGAAAAATATCCAACGTCTATATATATATATGTATATACTGTTAAGTTTTGTTAATAAAATTTTATGGTTAATAATATGAATTTAGACTTAACTGAACCTTTTAAACATGAATAAACTCATAATTAATAATATATCTATTCACATGCGGTAGCATGGGTTACATACTAGTTAGTTTAAAGTGTACGGTGCATCTTGATTATATATGTACAACTATCACGACATTTGATAAAAATGATATACCTCATGATTACTGATATCATAAAAGCTATGATTAAGTTGTGTTCTACGTGGTATCCATTTGACACCACGAGTGTATTCATCTTCTTGTGTTCGTCTTATGGGGACTGTTCCTTCTGGGTATTGTCCATTTTTATGCCAATTTTGGAATAGCTCAGCTTGATATGAATTCTCTTTCGGACTGCTTGGGATTGAGTTGGGTTTCATCTGATCAACCAAAGTCAAATTACTAGTTTTAATCCTTAGTAATCATAGTAAAAGGCTAAAGAAAAGAATCATATATATGACCTAAGAAATAAGAAATTGCAAATGTGGAGTTACTACTTCTCTTCAGCTTCAGCTTTAATTTTCTTTATTTATTATTTCGTTTCTTTTCTTTTTTAATAATCTCGCCCCCATAACTTATATCAAAGTAGTGAAAAAAAATAATATATAAAGGAAATAGTTAACTATCTGATTTTTTTCATCCTTAATATTTAGCAAGGATGGCTATTTTAGAAGAGAACTATAAAAAAAGGCAAGATGAATTGTGTATGATATGCAAATGCATGTAAAATTATGGATTTTCTTTTTCTTTTCTTTTCTTTGGGGAGTCGGGGGTGGTGGGGAAATAGTGGCAAATTCACCACAATACCATGGTTTTGAAACCTAGTTTGTTCAAAAGACTGACAAAGTGAAAGGTTTAAGATTTTTGATGTTGGACTAAGATTTAACCAAAGTCAAACCATAACATATTATTTATTTTTTAATAAATTAATTCATAAATTGCCTTTATATATAATAATTTTCCAATTTGGATTAACACAAAGCTTGTGGCCCAATGGTTGCCACACCAAACATGCATATCTACTAAAAGAATGCAATTTCAAGCTCTAAACATTTGATAGACTGAAACAGACCTTGTTGTTTGATTTTGTTTTCATTATTAGGAATAGCTATTCATTAAAATAACGTATAATTATTCCTTATCAAAAGCTCTAGATTCCAAAAAGCCATTGTTTAGTTGACACACTGCAAATTCTACCACTTCCTGCAGTCTATAATTGTTGACTACCCATGAATAAGGATATTAGATTGGCATATTTTCTAAAACCCCAGTAATATTTGTCACTAATTTTTACAATCAATTTTTTTTTGCTTTATTGTCGCTGCTTTAGCCATGATAGTAAATCTTAAAATTTGAGCACAATGCTTCGGTGATATTATATTACTTTTAAAAATCATGATGAGTTACAGAGATATTGGAAAGTATGCTTTCATTCTACCAATCAATCAATCAATAAAAACAAAGACCTTATGTGCTAGAGCATGAGTTTTTATCAAGTGGCGCATTGTATAATTTTTTTTTTTTTTTTTTCATTTGGGCTTCCATCTTATCTAAATTTAGCAGTTATATCAAAATATTAAGTAATGACATATGCATTTATTTTGATTCATTGATAAAATTCAAAGAATTTGTATATATTTATAATTTGAAATTCTTTGAATAAATACAAGTGGATCTAAAAAGTTGTGGGAAAGATAGGTGAAAGTTCAATATGTGTCTAAAACACTCTTGAACGTTTAGACCCTAAATTATAAAATATCAATTCAAGCTTATAATCAAACAACTAATATGCGAAACATGAACATAAGCCAATTATAGAATTGATAACTAATCTATGCCAAATATAAACACATTCACAACAGTAAATATAAGGCAAAGATAAAGGAAAGGAAGATGTAAACACACGGACAATACACGATGTGTTATTGAAGAGGAAACCGAAGACCTCGACGTAAAACCACTCCGCCGCCCTCCAAGCGGTCAAATAATCCACTAAAGAATGTAGTTGGGATACATGAACAGTAGAAGACCCTCCAAGCCTAATCTACCCAAGTACCTAAGCCCTCCAAGCTTCTTGCTCCAACGAGGTTACGTCGAACCTATTTCTTCTTTAACTTCCCGGATTCTGCTACTAGACCATAGCATCAACCAATGTATATTGGTTCCTTCCATACTGCTTCCCTTAAAACCAAATGAACCTTCTCACAGACGTAGATGTGGTGAGATAAGGATTTGGTCAATGGCCTCTCAAGGATGTGACAATGGAAAGGAAGAGAGTAGAGGAATTTATAGAGTCTCTAAGGTAAAGATTGGGGATGAGACAATTTTGTTTTTCTCTAGGGTTTCTCTCACAAAAATTCTCTCTGGAAGCTCTCTCAAATTAGTGGGTATAAGGGTCTATATATAGTGGTGTGTGTTTGGAATTCGAAGAGACTGTTTTTGCCAAATAGCGCTGATTGGTGGCTTGACCTCGCGGCTTGTTCAAGTCGCAAGTTCAAGTCACAATGGTAACGGTTTGGCCAGCCTGAGACTTTTGTCCTGTAGTGCGACAATTGGTGCGACCATTCAGCTCCCCATGTATGCATCTCACGTGCCTACAGTTGGCGGCTTGCTAGTCGCGAGTCAGCTGCAAGTCCTAACTGCAAAACTTTGCTTTCATACACATACTTGAGTTTTTCTTCACCTCTTCTCACACAGTACCCTTACAATAATCCTACCTAAATACAGGGTTACTAAGTGCTAAATTACAAGCAAATTGACATGGAATAAAGCAAACAAGATGGTTGACAAATTTCAACCTTATAATCTCCCCCATTGACTATTCCATGACAAAACCCTAAAACAAACTCTAGACTTAATGCATGGGTTGGGAACAATTGGAAAACTCACTCACATCTAATTCTAGAATCTGTGGAGTTTTAGAACTATAAGAACAAGTAACTCCTGAAACACAACAACACAATAAGTTCATTGTATGCAAAAACCTTGTAAAGCAAATGGAACAAGCACAATGGAATAAAGCAATAAACCATAGCAAGACCAAAACATGCAATCACTATAACCAAGTGATCATAATGCTCATTCACACTTGGAATGAACATCTAGACATTCAAGATGACAAACACAAGGCAAATCACTTGAATGATCAACACTCTACCAATGCACAATACATGAAGTATGTGCATCTAGAAAAAATCCTGACTTAACTGAATAACATCATCAATATATAAATGAACCAAGTATTAAACACATTCAAGAGTTATGAGTCTAAACCAAATAAGCAACTAACACCACAGAGTTTTAGATTAGTAAAAACAACATAAAGCCAAAAATTATCAAAGCTATGCACAAAACATCAAGTGATCAAGTGATAAAGAAATCTCCGCCTTTTGCTATGCTTTCTATTTCCATGTGTCTATCTCCCCATTTCTATGTGCATCTCCCCCGTTTTGTTAAGAATAGCTAAAAGCTATTGTTAAGCTTCTGTTGTATAACATCTAGCTGAGTCTCGATAGTGGTGAGTCGCATCTGAGTTTGATTGTGAAAGGAGTTGAGAAGCCGTTCTAGATCAGAAATCCAATGAAACACATTCTCGATGAAGTAACTTTGCCTGGGCATTTGAAATCCAGGAGGAACAGACAGAGTCCCAGTTGATTGAATAGGAGTAGCTGTAGCCTGAGAAGTTGGAGATGCATGTGTGGATGGCTCACTCTTAGGTTTCTTGGAGGAGTGACTCTTGCTTGCTTGGAGAGAGTACTGGGATATTAGTTGAGGATGGGGCAGGAGTCTCTCATCTGATGAAGGACTAACACCTTCACTAAGAACAATCATCATGACTAGACTGTAGAATGGAAGAATTGTTCGTGTTGCTGAACGGGCCGATGTTTTCCCAATGATTTGGAATATATGAGCACATATGTCAATAGGTGTACCAGTAATGAGTTCACACAGGAATTTAGCCCTTCCAAGATTTATGAAGGTAGTATTTGATAGTGGGTAGAGATTGGAGAACATGATCAGCTTTAAAGTTGTTAGTTCAGGTGAAAACAAAGCAGTGCTTATAGATGATCCTGTGCTTCCCACTTCATGTTCATTCCCAAGAACATGAAGGATGTCTTGTGCCTGAAATTCCCAATCATTGTATGGAGTTTGATCCACATCTTTTGGTCTGGTGATGTGAAGAACTTTAGCAATGTAGTCTGCATTTATGGAAAATTCTTTTCCTCATACCTAGCATTTCAACTTGACTCCTGTGTATTTGGCATTTGAAAAGAATTCCTTCACCAATTCTTCAGATGGATTCTCAAAATTTCCAAATAGATCTGCCCAATCTCTTTCTTCAAAAATATTAGGGATAGATGTTGTCCCTAGTGTGTCAAACTTGACAACTCTTTCCACAATGGGAGAAGACTCTTTGAAGATGTCAGTGTAGGTCTTTCAGTCAATAGGAGTCCTAAATCTCTCAATGGTAAAGTCCTTGGATGACTTAGACGATAATCGTGTCCGTTTAGCAATTGGAGTTGACGGTTCATTAGTTACAATGCCTTTCCCTCTGGATGAACAACAAGTTATCTGCAACAAAGTCAACACACAGAAAAGAACCAAAATACAATATCACCAGAAGCAAAATATCAGAGTGAATAGTTTCAGTGTGACAAGAGATTTCACAAAATCAAAACAACAGTAACAACTTAGAGACAATAGGGCAATGTGTAACACAAAGACACAAATGACGAAAATGCCAGGAACAAGGTATGAATGGAGCAACACATTCATGAACCACAGTAAATAGCACAGTCTCTCAAAAGATACAAACATGAAAGCGCACACATATAGTGAGAACCAAAGTAAGGGCAGGGCAGGAACAACAAAACACTGCATTCATAAACCCTCAAACAAAGTTCAAGCCCATTAAATCTTTAACAAAACAGAAACAATACACAAAGCCATTCTCAACATTTTAGGCAAACCCATGTTAGAACACAATATATTGCAGAATACAGATGCAACATTCAAATCACGAAACTAAAGATCAAAACAGTAAGAATGAAGCAAAGGAAGTAAAACCCATACCTTTTTCTTGGTGTTTGATGAAGACATGACGTAAAAATGGAATATTTTTCAGTAAGACTTGAAGTGTTTGAGAGAGAGAGATGAAGAAGACAATGAATAGTCACTGATATTTGAGGGAAAACTGAAAAACAATTTTTAAAACTGTCCATAAAACGCAAAACACGCGTTTTTTGCGATTGGATCAAATCGCTAGTAAGTCCCCAGGGTAAGCCAAGAAACACTATGAAACAAGATTTTCAAAAACTCTTCTAAGTGTTTTTTGCAACTAGAAGGTCTACTTGCAAGATGGTCGCCAGGGGAGCCGCGAAAATCTTTGTGTACCCCTCGCGACTGGACCTTCCACCCTAGAACAAGTCACCACACTGAGCTGCGAAAACCACAAAAATTCAAATTTTTGAAAATTTTCTAAGTCTTTTTCGCGACTACAGCCTTGACTTGCCAGTGACCCATGAAAACTCTCGGAGCGAGCTCGCGACTTAGTTGCCAAAACAGGGCAACTGTTTTTGAAATTTTTGACTATTTTGTAAAAACAAAAATCTTTCCAAAAACAAACTAAAACACTCAAAAATCTTTTTTTGTTTGATCAATACAGATTGAGCTTGTGAAAACACATTTAATCAAGTACAATCACATAAATGAATATGGTATTCATTGAACATAAACTTGTATGTTGTGTGTGGATATCAAAAATGAGATAGTCCTTAGTTTAATGTGAAGTTTCAATGATCAATTCAATCAAGGCATACACAACTAGCACTAGATAATGTGATCTATCTCAATTATAGAAACATACACATATGACCTCCCACAAGCACCTAATAACAATTCTTTGAAGCTTTTCACTTGGCTCCATATTCAATATATCATTTGTTTGAGCAAAGAGAATCTCATTGTGAGATAGATGCCTGAAATTTTTGATATTTCAATTGATGAGTTAGCTTTTGGCTTTTTGGGCATCAAACATTTTATTTTGGTCACTTTCCCTTTTTCCTAGTCGAATATTAGTATGTGCGACAGACTTTTGCAGCTCTATATCTCTTTTCATTTGGAGATTTACATTTAGAGAGCTCTTTTAAGCATAAAAATAAAAAGTGGGAAGATATATAGGCATGAATCTATGCATGTCTCAAGATCAACAAAACCATTCACTAATTATTCATGACAAGGCTGAAGATTTATTTACAACAGTCACATAGATTTCAGAATTTCTTCCACAATGATATGAGTGCATGAGAGACAGGCTAAGCTCGTTAAATGCACAAAGCCATAAGTACAAAGGTACAAGGCAAAACATGCTTTGAGACAAACCTCAACAAAACTGATCAAACTTTTTGAATTTTCTACTTTTTATGTGTTTTTGGATTTTTGACACAAAAGCAGTAAGAGATTGATCAAAAACATAACAAAAATGTAAAAACTTTGAACCAAAGATAAACACACACACAAAATAACAACTTAAATACTAGCAAAAATCACACAACCAGGCAAATTTGCAAACATGGGAAGTATTTATGCATGGACATGTTGTAATGCTTATGCATGAGTACCCTTTGTCACCCACACGTCACATACGTTTGGGGTGATATCCTTGACGGATTGGTACGAGAGTTGGGACTATCAAACTTTCGTGTGAAGCTTTCCAGGCAATTGGTAAAGGCACCAATCATCTTCATCATGTCCATCATTCCTAGATCACGGTTTTGACTTCTTAGTTGCTTACCATCCCAAGACCTCATGTCATTTCTTCTTCCTCATGACAGAGGTGCACTTGCATTGTTGTCTGCTCTCAGCTTTTAATAGTTGGGTCTAGTATGTCCTTACAATCTGCAATAGTGACAAACATATTCCGTTCTCAGACCCTGTTGTGATCTTGGAATTGATCTTTCTCTAGCTCTATATCTAGATTCTGATTGATTACGAGACTTATTTATCAGCCGTTGATCAGCCACATTCTTCTTCTTCTCAGCCTTAATTTTCTCAGGACTAGACCTATCCACAGTCGTCTCCTTAACCGTCACAAACCTCACTTCTTTGGTGACCTTGGCTGACGAGCTACTTCCTCCGGTGTATCCTAAATTGGACTTGTCTGAGGCATGTTTCTAAGATGAAATAACATCATCCAGTTTCTTGGAGGAGACTCTATCTACCTTGGCATGAGTTTGCACTATCTCTTGCTCAAGAAACCTCACTTTTGTGTAAGCTTCTGATAGTTCACCATTAAGTGCTTCAATCTCACACTTTGCCTCCTTGTATCTTACCAATAGACTTTTGTAATCTTCCTCATCTCTCTTCATCTTCTTCACAGCCGCCTTTGCCACTTTTCTATATTCACCCGATTTCTCAAGAAGTAAGGCATAATTCTTTTGAAGACTAGATGTATCTTCTTCTTCTTTAGCCTCTAATTCTTCAACAATCCCAATGGACTCCAAATCAGAATATTCGCCAAGTTCCTTCACAAGTGAACCCAAATCATCTGATGACTCCACATGTGCAATGGTCATGAATGCGGAGTAATTTCCTTCTCCATCACAACCCTCTTCAGAATAAGAATTTGAAGAGTCTATATCACTTAGCATTGTGGCATACGCCTTGCCTTTCCCTCTCAAGAAATTTGGACACTCCTTCTTAAGATGCCCATGGCCATTGCATTCAAAACACACAATGTCTGAAGGAAATTGAAAATCCTTCCCTTATTTCCTCATAATCTCTTTTTTATCACCTCTTGGAGATGAAATTTCCCTCTGTTGAATGGTTTCCCACTGTTCTTCATCTTCAGAAATTTTTGAAAGTTTTTTGCAAGATATGCTACTTCCTTCTCCACTTCATCTTCTTTGGAAGGATCATCCATTCTTTCGGTGATGGTTCTAAGAGCAAGCGATTTACTCGTCTTGTGGGAAGGTAGTCCAAGCTCATATGTTTGGAGAGACCCAATCAGCTCCTGAATCTTGATCTCATCTAGGTCTTTACTCTTTTCTATGGCTGTGACTTTTGCTCTAAAGCTTTCCGGCAAGGACCTCAAGATTTTTCTCACCACCTTAGTATCTTCAATCTTCTCACCAAGATTGAGCTTAGCAATGACAAATTTGTTGAGCTTCCCATAGAATGAATCAAATGATTCATCTTCACCCATCTTGAGCTCTTCAAACTTGGTGGTAAGCATTTGGAGCTTTGTTTCTTTCACCTTTTTAGTACCTTCATATGTAGTCTCCAAAATCTCCTAAGCTTCTTTGGCTATGATTATATGAGAGATCCTGTGAAATTCATCAGGAGACACACTACAAAAAATAGGATTTAAAGCTTTACTGTTAGCATTGGCTGCTGCAAAAGCTGCCTTATCCTAGGTGGATTTTTCAGCCTCTGCCCTGGTCCAACCTATTTCAACCGCATCACGCATGGTGTCATCAATAGAGCATAGGAATGCCCTCATTCTAACTTCCCAGAAGGCATAATTGTTACCATAAAAAAATGGTGGAACATTTAAGGATTGAGACCTATCAATCTCAAAAAGGGTCAAGGATCACACTCAGGTATTTAAACCACAACAAGTGTATCCGCTCTGATACCAACTGAAAGTTCAATATGTGTCTAAAACATCCTTGAACATTTAGACCCCAACTTATAAAATATCAATTCAAACTTATAATCAAACAATTACTGTGCAGAACATGAACATAAGCCAATCACAAAATTGATAACTAATCTATGCTAAATATAAACACATCCACAACAGTAAATATAAGGCAAAGATAAAGGGAAGGAAGATGCAAACACAGGGACAACACACGATGTGTTATCGAAAAGGAAATCAAAGTCTTCGGTGTAAAACCTCTCCGCCACCCTCCAAGCGGTCAAATAATCTACTAAAGAATGTAGTTCGGATACATGAACAGTAAAAGACCCTTCAAGCCTAATCTACCCACGTACGTAAGCCCTCCAAGCTTCTTGCTCCAACGAGGTTACGCCAAACATATTTCTTCTTTAGCTTCCCGGATTCCGCTACTAGACCATAGCATCAACCAATGTATATTGGTTCATTCCAAACTACTTCCCTTAGCTCCAAATGAACCTTCTCACAGACATATGTGTGGTGAGATAAGGATTTGGGCAATGACCTCTCAAGGATGTGACAATGGAGAAGAAGAAAGTAGAGGAATTTGTAGAGTTTCTAAGGTAAATATTGGGGATGAGACAATCTTGTTTTTCTTTAGGGTTTCTGTCACAAAAATTCTCTCTGGAAGCTCTCTTAAATTAGTGGGTATAAGGGTCTATATATAGTGGTGTGTGTTTGGAATACAAAGAGACAGTTTTGCCAAACAGGGCTAATTGGTGGCTTGACCTCGCGGCTTGTCCAAGTTGCGAGTTCAAGTCACGATGTAATGGCCTAGCCAGCCTGGGACTTTTGTCCTGTAGTGCGACAGTTGGCGCGACCCTTCAGCTCCCCATGTGTGCATCTCATGTGTCTGTAGTTGGCGGCTTGCCAGTCGTGAGTCAGCTGTGAGTCCTAGCCGCGAAACCGTGCTTTCTTGCACATACTTGAGCATTTCTTCACCTCTTCTCACACACTACCCTTATAATAATCTCACCTAAATACATGGTTACTAAGTGCTAAATTACAAGCAAATTGGCATGGAATAAAGCCAACAAGATGGTTGATAAATTTCAACTTTACAATAGGAATTAAGAAAAATTTTCAATTTTATGCATAAGACTAAGTTTAATGTAGAATTTCAAGAGTCAGATTCAATGAATATCAAGTAATATGATTATTTGTCTCCATATTTGTCTAATATAAATCCCTATTTTCTTTGGATTTAAAATTCAAATTTCCATAATTTCTCTCACAATATCTTTAGTTCCCTTTCTGAGAGGAATGTTAACTTCCAAAATATTATGTTCGTATTTAATATTTTGTTTATATTTTATGTATTCGTTTTTGCAGATGTTGCATTGTAATGTGGTTAGGATGGTTTTTTCATATTATGTGCTAATTTAGATTTTGGGTTTTCTGTATGATGCATATACTTGGTAAGGATTTCTAGTATATTTGGTTTTTTGGCTGCTATTAGCTTAATTAAAATTTGGAGGTTAAATTGTGATATTATTGCGTAATTATGATATTATTGTTTTTGTTGTTGTGTCATGAAATTCTAGCAATTTTTATAACTAATTGATTAAGATATCATTCTTTCAATTTTCACCCTATTATAATTAAGGTCTCAAAAAATCGAACTTTTCTTCAATTAAAATATTAATGGGCCTTAATTTTATCTCATATCAATTCTAAAACTAAAGAAAAGCTACTTTTACTAACATAAAAATTATAGGTGTTGATATAGTAGAGATAGATACTTTAGTGGCATAACAAATGTAGAAATTAACACTATAAAATCTATATATAAAGCATAAATCATACAATAAAGACACCTAAGAACCACCAGGTTTGTAGATGACAATGTAAACATAATACGGTGACATTTGTTGGTTGCATGAATTAGACGAATTTTTCCCCAATTTATTTAGTTTGAATTTTTCCCCAATTATCATGAAATCAGTGGATCATAAATAATTTCTTACTAAATTTATTAAAATGCACTATGCATCGTGTGGGAAATCCACTAGTTAAATACAAATCTAGAGATCTATTCCTATGTTTTTACCAATCAATTGAATAGTAATATTTATTCAATTACACCTCTTATATTACTTGTAATATCTATTCATATTCCTATGTATCAAACGTGACCTTAGTTTCTAGCCTTCAACTTTCCCAAGATCCCAATTGAACTTAACACTATGTTTGGCAAAATGGAGGGTGAGAGAAAGGAAAAGAAATCGAGAGAGGGCAAAGAGAGGAAATGGAAGAAAAGAGAAAATTTTCATCCTTCATGTTGTTTGGTTAAGAGGAAAAAGAGGAAGGAAATGGTTTCAATTTTTTTTTTTTTTTGAAAAGTAAAATTTAAACTACCTATTTCACTCTTTTTCCATTTCTTTCCTATTTGGAAAAAAATTAAATTGTGGATTTGGAGTGTAACAAAATCCTTCAGTTTCATATATCTCCCCGGTTTCATTTATCTCCCCTTCATTTCCATCCAACCAAACAATGAAAAGGTTTCTTTCCCCTCATTTGTCCCTCAATCCCTTTCCCTTCGACCTCTTTTCTCTTGAACCAAATATAGTCAAAAAGTCTTGAAGTGGTCCTCGTTCCTCAGCGTCTTTGTTTTTATTCTTTCTTTCTTTTTTCTTTCCTTTAAATTACAAGAAAATTACATGAAAATTGAAATAACCCTCAAAGAAGAACTAAAAAATTACAAGTTATATGAAATGTTTGAGTGAACAACAACAGCGACAGAATTAATTAAAATACTGGTATAAAAATTAAAAATCAAGTAAAGAAACCTGAATAATATGATTTTTGAGAATTGGATGATCAAAAGCAGGTTATTGGTAAATATCAACACAATCAATTGTATCACCATCCTCGCCCTGTAAATTCATTACAACCTTAAATAAGATTGGAATATATGTATATATTGAATCAAATTAAAAGGAAGTAGAAAGAATTATTTAGTTTTCATTATAACCTCAACGGTTTTGATGGTTCCCTTTTGCTTAATGAAGCCTTTATTTTTCATTGTTTCAATCCTTCTTCCATCAACAAAGCTATCATCTAACACATAAGATAAAGCAAACTAAAAACACAAGAAGCATTCTAGTTTATTGTTAACGACGTAAGCCATGGGAAACAAAGCAGCAAAAGTCACTTATTTTTTAATAACACTTCTGTCTAAAAATTGATACTTCCACATATGGTACAAAATATTATGGAAATTAGGCTTTGAATAAACCACGTGTGCATGCTCACACGTCTATATACAGTAGTCTACGATTCTGTTAAATGGTTTATGCCTTTCCAAAACATGCAGATTCTCTTCAATTTATATTAATATATTAATTTATTATCATGCATTAATTATTTAAATTCATTTATTTTCATGTATTTATTCTCCGTAAGTGCTGCACTAATGATTTATATAAAATGAACTTCAAGGATTTTCTTTTTAAACGTCTATATATGATAGTCTAGGATTCTGTCAACTGGTATATGCCTTACAAAAACATACAGAATCTCTCCATTTAGCTTTCCACCTCACCATCGCGCACCCTTGTTATGTTGATCACTCCACAAGTATAAGTGCTTGTAGGGTGGAAAGTAAGAACCGGAATTCAAGTTTTTAAGAGAGAGCTTCACACACATATATAATTAGATTACGCTAGAGTAGAATTTCTATATTGTATTAAAAAAAAAAAAAAAGCTTTCCACCTCATTAACATCAAATATATCAATTTATGACAATATATTAATTTATTACTATGCATTAATTAGCTTTCTTTCAAAATTTCAAGATGATCAAAGTTCATATCTCAAGTTTTTGAATTCAAAATTTTGCATATTAATATGAGTTTTGAATAGTAAATAACATTTGATTGATATAAAATATAACATAAGTTTTTTTTTTTTTTTTGAAAATTTGATACTTACATTGGGAGTGGGAGTATTTGAGCCATTCATGTTTCTATTGGAAATACCAAGAGGGGCCAATTGAGCAACAAGGTTCTTTGAAATTTCATATGAGTGTTAAGAACATAATGACCATTTCGTTTTTCTATTGGTGGTTAAAGCCCAAGGCTACAACATGTTTGTAGCTAAACCTTTTCTTATTAAAAGAACAAAGTTTGGCACCAAATATGTTTGGAACCTCGGGCTCCAACCACCAATAAGAAGATGACAATTGTCTTTGTCATGTGTAAATGTGCAATGCACGTACTCAATTAACTCAACCAACTAAGTTGGTCTTGTGCATTACACATAATGAGACACATGTTATTTTTCTATTGATGATTGAAGCCCAAAACTGCAAACATGTTTGAAGTCAATCTATTTCCATATATTAATTAATTTTCATGCATTTTTTATAAGTAATTAATTATCATGTATTATTATTTTTTATATAACTAATTAATTATCTTGCATTCATTAGGTAAATGCATTTACTTTCATTTATTTTTACTATAAGGTTGAAATTTATCAACTATCTTGTTGGCTTTATTCTGTGCCAATTTGCTTGTAATTTAAGCACTTAGTAACCCTGTATTTAGCGGGGATTATTGTAAGAGTAGTGTGTGAGAAGATGCGAAGAAAAGCTCAAGTATGTGCAAAGAAGCAGAGCTTCGTGGCTAGGACTCGTAGGTGGCTCGTGGCCGCAAGTCGCCAACTTCAAGCACGTGAGATGCACGCAGGGAAGCTGAAAGGTCATGCCAGCTGTCGTACTACAGGACAAAAGTCCGAGGCTGGCTAGACCGTTACATCGTGACTTGATTTCCCGACTTGGACAAGCCGCGAGACCAAGCCGCCAATTTACCCTATTTGGCAAAAACCTGTCTCTTCGTATTCTCATCTCACCTCACTATATATAGACCCTTATACCCACTAAATTGAGAGAATTTCCAGAGAGAATTTTGTGAGAGAAAACCCTAAAGAAAAACAAGATTGCCTCATCCCCAATCTTCATCTAAGAAACTCTATAAATTCCTCTACTCTCTTCCTCTCCATTGTCATACCCTTAAGAGGTCTTTTACCAAATCCTTATCTCACCACACTCATGTTTGTGAGAAGGTTTATTTGGTGCTGAGGGAAGTAGTTTGGAAGGAACCAATATACATTGGTTGATGCTATGGTCAAGTAGCAGAATCTGGGAAGCTAAAGAAGAAATAGGTTCGGCGTAACCTCGTTGGAGCAAGAAGCTTGGAGAGCTTAGGTACCTGGGTAGATTAGGCTTAAAGGGTCTTCTGCTATTCATGTATCTCAACTATATTCTTTAATGGATTTTATCACCGCTTGGAGGGCGGCGGAGAGGTTTTACGCCGAGGACTTCGGTTTCCTCTTCGATAACACATCATGTGTTGTCCGTATGTTTGCATTTTTCTTCCCTTTATCTTTGCCTTATATTTACTGCTGTGGATGTGTTTATATTTGGCTTAGATTAGTTACCAATTCAGTGATTGGCTTATGTTCATATTTCACACATTAATTGTTTGATTATAAGCTTGAATTGGTATTTTTATAATTTAGGGTCTAAACGTTCAAGGGTGTTTCATACCCATATTAAACTTTCAATTGGTATCAAAGCGGGCACACTTGTTGTGGATTTAATACCTAAGTGTGATCCTTGACCCCTTGTTGAGATGGATAAGTCTCAATCTCTCACTGTTCCACCATTTTTTGATGGTAATAATTATGCATTTTAGAAAGTCCGAATGAGGGCATTTTTGTGTTCTATGGATGAGGCTGTGTGGGATGCTGTTGAAATAGGTTGGACAAAGCCGGAGGATGCCAAATCCACTTGGGACAAGGCAGCTCTTGCGGTGGCTAATGCAAACAATAAAGCATTGAACGCCATTTTCTATAGTATCTCTCCAGAAGAATTTCATAGGATTTCATATATTACTGTTGCTAAGGAAGCATGGGAGATTCTAGAGACGACTTATGAAGGAACCAAGAAGGTGAAAGACACCAAACTTTAGATGTTGACCACTCGCTTTGAGCAGCTAAAGATGGATGAGGATGAGTCTTTTGACTCTTTTTACAGTAAGCTAAACGAGGTGGTCATTGGCAAATTTAATTTGGGGGAAAAGACGGAGGAGTCTAAAGTTGTAAGGAAGATCTTTCGGTCACTACTAGAAAGTTTTCGTGCCAAAGTTACAGCCATTGAAGAGAGCAAAGATCTTGATGACATCGAGGTTCAAGAGCTGGTTGGTTCTCTGTAGACATATGAGTTGTCCCTGCCTTCTTAGAAGAAGAGCAAATCACTTGCTCTTAAAACAATTGATGAGAGAGTGGCATCACATGACCCTTCGGAAGAAGATGCAGTAGATAAAGATGTGGCGTATCTTGTAAAAAACTTCCGAAAATTTTTGAAATTCAAGAATGGTGGGAAACTTGGTGACAAAGGAAAATTTCAGATTTCTGGGAGGGAGAAGAAAGAATTCTGAAGGAAGGATGATAGGGATTCCCATCATCTCAAGGAATCACTTGCTTTGAGTGTAATGGACACGAACACTTCAAAAAGGAATTTCGCAACTATTTGAAGTCCAAAGGAAAGGTCTATACCACTACTCTGAGTGACTCAGATTCATCAAACTCTGACTCGGAAGAGAGCTGTGACGGAAAAGGAAATTACTCTGCATTCATGACCATTGCTCGTGTGGAGACCTCAGAGGATTTGGATATTCTTGTGAAGGAGATTGCTGAGCATTCTGATTTGGAGTCTATGGGGATTGTTGAAGAATCAGAAGATGAAGAGGAGGGAGATTCAATTGATCTTCAAAAGAACTACGCCCCACTTCTGGAGAAATTGGGTGAGTATGCAAGAGTGGCAAAGGCGGCTGTGAAGAAGATGAAGAAAACTGAGGAAGATTACAAAAGTCTTCTGGCACGATACAAGGAGGCAAAATGTGAGTGATAACGCCTTAAAATGTGTACTTGTTATATATTTATGTGGGCGTTATCTCCTTATTACTATACTTAATTTGTATAATTAAGCCATGATTTGTATTAGTCCCTATTATTTATCTTTACATAATTTCTTGAATAAGATGCTATTCATTGTGTAATTTTCTACTTTCAGGAAATCATGTGAGAAAGATAAGTTTATAGGAATTTGTGAGAGAATGGAAGCCAAACTAGAATTAAAGTGGAGCTAAAGGACCAAGCCTAAATGTCTAAGGAGGTGCAGCTGGAGTGCTTAGATCATCTAACATGATTGGAAGCTTCAAATAAGGAAAGAAATCAAAGAGGCAGAATCTGAAAAGGAAAAATCTGATTTGAGCACTGATCAGTATTTTAGGCGTATCTCTCTTCTCAAAAATCCAATTGACACAAGACCAGATGGGTTGGAACCGTGACTTAAATATCTACAACTTTCCAGGTTTTGAGTTTTCCGAAATTCTCAATTTTTGAAGGCCAAAATTAACTCACAAGTTACTAATGTAAACCTGGACGGAAATTTAAATAGTGAAAAGTTTTATTTTCTTTGGACACTTAGACATTAGGGTTTTAGGAGGGAGACGGGGAGAACGAATTTTGGCAAAGAAAACCTTGTATTTTTCTTTCTCTAATGGCAGCCTAAACTCTTTGCTAGGGCTAGGGGTTATGTTTCTTCTCTACGGTATGAATATTCAATGTGATTCTTTCTATGATTTTATCAATGACATATTTGATTGTTCAATTAGATTTCTTTTGATGTATTAGTTCTTCCATGCTTTCAATAAGTTCAATCATGGCTTTCTTATTGTTTAGAGGAATTTCTAATAGTTTCAAATAGAAATCATGTTTTAAAGTGAATGAGTTTTTCTGAAAACTTTTCTAACCGCATTATTAATCGAGATTATCATGCATTCTTGAATTGTCTTAGTTCAACCGAATCATAAGTTTTTAATTGTATAAGAACAATCAATTATAAAATATATATTTTCTTAGATCACAAAGAATTTCATATCGATATAGGGAAACACCCCGATGCCCTAGTATTTACATTATTGATTTAAATCAGTTTTTATTATTATTCTTGTTAACAATCACCAAGCAAAAGTATTTTTCTTCTTCACCCAAATTACTGTTTAATTATATTGTCTTTGAATTTACCCTGCTCCTTGTGGTTCGACTTCGGTACTCCGAGAATTATATTGCTACGATCTCCTGCACTTGGGAGTGAGCAAGCAGTGAAATTGAAGCACTTAATGGTGAGCTATCAAAAGCTTACAAAAAAGTGAGATTCCTTGAGCAAGAGGTAGTGAAAGCTCATGCCAAGATAGATAGGGTCTCCTCCAGGAAGTTAGATGATGTTATTTCATCTCAAAAACATGCTTCAAACAAATCCAGATTGGGATATGCCGGAGGAAGTAGCTCATCAGCAAATGTCACCAAAGAAGTGAAGTTTGTAAAGGCTAAGGAGACGACTGTGGATAGGTCCGGTCCTGAGAAAATTAAAGCTGAAAAGAAGAAGAATGTGGCTGATCAACGAGTATTACATAAGTCTAGTAATCAATCAGAATCCAGATATGGAGCTAGAGGAAGATCACTCCCAAGACAGCAGTAAGGTCCTAGAACGGAGTATATTTGTCATTATTGCAGATTACAAGGACATACTAGACCCAACTGTCAAAAGTTGAAAGCAGACAACAATGCAAGTGCACCTCAGTCACGAGGAAGAAGAAATGATATGAGGCCTTGGGGTGGTAAGCAACCAAGAAGCCAAAAACGTGATCCAAGAATGATTGACGTGATAAAGATGATCGATGAGTTCACCAATTGCTTGGAAAGCTTCACTCGAAGGTTTGATAGTCCTAACTCTCGTACCCGATCCGCCAAGGATATCACCCCAAATGCACGTGACGTGTGGGTGACAAAGGATACTCATGCATAAGCATTATAACATGTCCATGCATCAATTCTTCCTATGCTTTGTGGATATGATTGGTTTTATGTTTTGTGTTTTTGAGTATTGATTTTTAATTTGTGTTCTGTTTGCATTTAAAATGCTTTTACATTTTCTTCATTCTGATCAATCTTTTATTGTTTTTGTGTCAAAAATCCAAAAACACATAAAAAGTAGAAAACCTAAAAAGTTTGATCACTTTGTTGAGTTTTGTCTCAAAGCATGTTTTGCCTTGTACCTTTGTACTTATGGCTTTGTGCATTTAATGAGCTTAACTTGTCTCTTATGCACTCATATCATTGTGGAAGAAATTCTGAAATCTATGTGACTGTTGTAAATAAATCTCCAACCTTGTCATGAATGATTAGTAAATAGTTTTGTTGACTTTGAGACATGCATAGACTCATGCCTATATATCTTCCCACCTTTTATTTTTTATGCTTAAAAAAGCTCTCTAAATGTAAATCTCCAAATAAAAAGAGATATATAGCTACAAAAGCCTGTCGTACAAACTAGTATTCGACTACGAAAAAGGGAAAGCGATCAAAATAAAATGTATGAATGATGCCCAAAAGGCCAAAGGCTAGCTCATCAATTGAAATATCAAAAATTTTAGGCATTTATCTCTCAATGAGAAATTTTTTTTTTGCTCAAGAGATGCAAATGATATGTTGAATATGGAGCCAAATGAAAAGCTTCAAAGAATTGTTATCAAGTACTTGTGGGAGGTCATATATGCATATTTCTATAATTGAGATAGATCACATTATCTAGTGCTAGTTGTGTATGCCTTGATTGAATTGATCATTGAAGCTTCACATTGGACTAAGGACTATCTCATTTTTTATATCTACACACAACACACTAGTCTATGTTCAATGAATGTCATATTCATCTGTGTGATTGTACTTAATTAAATGTGTTTTCACATGCTCAATCTTTGTTGATCAAACACAAAAAGATTTTTGAGTGTTTTAGTTTATTTTTGGAAAGTGCTTTGGTGTTACAAAAATGTCAAAATTTCAAAAACAGTGTTGCCCTGTTTTGGCAACTAAGTCGCAAGTTGGCCCAGTCGCGAGATCACTCAGAGATTTTTTGTGGCTAATTGGCGAGTAATTGCTCTAATCGCGAAAAAGACTTGGAAAATTTTTCTAAAATTGAGTTTTCTAGTTTTCCCTGGTCAGTGTGGCAACTAGTTCACGAGTGGAAGGTCCAGTCGTGAAAGGTACTCAGGGAATTTTGCGGCTCATGTCACGACTATCTCACGCGTAGACCTTCCAATTGCAAAAAACACTTAGAGAAATTTCTCAAGTTTCTTCTCTTCACAGTGTTTCGCGGCTTAACCTGATGACTTACTGGCGACTTGATCCAGTCGCGAAAAATGCGTGTTTTGTGTCTTAAAGAAAAATTTTAAAACTATTTTTCAGTTTTTCCCTCGAAGTTTAGTGTCTATTCATCTTCTTCTCAAAATCTCTTTCTCAACACTCCGTGTTTTTTTGAAAAAGCTCTTAAATTCTGCATCATGCCTTCATCACACATCAAGAAAAAGGTATGGGCTTTCTTGTCTTCACTTCATTCATCATGATTTCATTATTGTTCTCTTGAATCTGTGTGTTGTGTTGTTGGGTTATGATTTTGAAGGGCTCGAACATGGGTTTGTATATATTGTTGAGTTTAGGTGCGTGATGCTATTTGCTCTTGTTGCAATGACTGTTTTGGTTTCTTTGCTCACATCAGGTCACTTATCCTTAGTCTGAGCATTGATATTTGTCAGTTTGTTTTTAGGCACATGAATGTGGGGTTTTCTGCAATTTTTACTGTGTTTCTAAATTTATCTGTTTGGTTGTGGTTTTGGTGATTATGGCTACCATTTGTTTTTGACTCTTAGGTCACCATATCTTGTAGGTGTTGCAACATTTTTTTTTCTGCACTATTCATACCAAATGGGTCTTGACTCACTGTTTTTAAACAAATTTATCTGAAGTTGTTATATCCAATGTTTGGTTATCAACTGCTAACTTGTTATATCCAATGTTTGGTTATCAACTGTGCTTATTCTATGTTTGTGTCTGGTCAGTCTTTTTATCACTGTGTAACTAACTTGTTACTAATGTGTGTGCATTTCCCCATTCTGTGCTATGTCTTGTTTGGGCCTTTTCTGCTTGTTTATAGATGGCTGCACTTCCTTCAAAGAAGAAGACAACTGCTAAGAAAGCTGACAAAAGAATGAAGATGGACCCTAATCTATTTAGGTCTGTCAAGCAATTTAAGAGATACAGAGATTTCTTTATGAAGGGTACCATTATCCAAGAGATATTTGTTGACTTACATGATTTGAAGGACACTTTCATTCCAGGGTGCTTTCAGGGAAGAGGATGGGAGAAGTTGTTGAGTGATCTACCTGCAGTTTATGATCCCTTGATAAGGGAATTCTATGCAAATGTAATCATAAAGGATGAAGAGATGAACTGCTGGGTTAGAGGACATGAGTTCACCTTAGACGCACATGACATTGATAAGGTCCTTGGTCTTCAGGGTTTAGAGGAGTATGAATTCATCAACTTTAAAGACAAGATGATGTCCTTAGATACGGTCTAGGCTCGGATTGGTGGTACTAATGAAGGGAAATGTCTCAACACTAATGCCTTTCCTGCAGACATGAGATGTTTGACCACCATCATGATGTTCAATTTGTATCCTATAAGAAAGATGACCACTCTTACTAATTCCAGAGCTATATTTCTCATGGAGATTAAGGAGAAAGTCATCATTAACATCAGCTCACACATTTATGACACCATCTTGGACGAGACTAAAACTACTACCAAGGCAAAGTTGGTCTCTCGTAGTCTCCTCATGAGGATCTTCAGATCGAAGGGTGTTAGAATTCCTCAAGATATCAGTCCCTTTACTCCACTGTTAGCAATAAACAAATTCACCATCACAAGGATACAAAGTCGTCTTCCAGGTGGTGAAGAGCAAGGGGATCCAATGGAGACTGAAGCAGAAGATGCAGAACAATCAGTCACACCCAGAAGCAGAAGAAAGAAGAGTAGAGCCTCAACTTCATTAGCAGCACCTCCTCCCGATGCATTTCAAATCATCATGGAAAGACTTGATGGACTCAGAGAAGTTCAAAGTCAGCAAACTGAAAGGATGATAGTAATGTAGGATTAGATTGATGTGCTTTCAGCTAAGATTGACAGCCTCTCCACCAACCATGAGCAGTGACCCTTTGGCCATTCCGGTCAAAAAGGAGGAGTCTCACTATGGGGCAGCTTTTGAGGGGGAGTGCTTATTTTGAGGGGGAGTCTCACTATTATACACTGTGTTTATGTTGTTTGTGTTTATAATTTTGATACTATGCTTGGATAACTATTGTTGTTATAGGTTTGATACACTGTGGTTTAAGTTTGGTTTAATTATTATATATTAGTAGTTGTTTATTTCATCATATATATAGTATGATGTTATTCAGCTTCAGTTCTTTATGTTGTTGCTTTGTACCTATGTTGCTTTTGTAAGCTTTAAGAGTTTGTTCTTATGCACAATTGTAGGCCTTTGTGGTTTGTGCCATGCTTTATGCAGCCTTTATGCTTTGTTAAATCAGTACTTCCAACTAAATGTCTTGCATTTTCTTCTAAGTACTGTCACTTTTGTGCTCTTGTAGGATTTTTCCTAGATGCACATACTTCATGTACTGTGCATTGGTTGAGTGTTGGTCATTCAAGCGATTTACCTTGTGTTTATTATCTTGAATGTCTAGATGTTCATTCCAAGTGTGAATGAGCATTGCGATACTTGGCTATAGTGATTACCTGTTTTGGTCTTACCATGGTTTATTGCTTTATTCCATTGTGCATGATCGCATTGTGCTTGCTCTATATGTATTACAAGTTTTTGTATACAATGAACTTATTATGTTGTTGTGTTTCAGGAATTACTTGTTCTTATGGTTCTAAAGCATTGCAGATTCTAGAGTTAGGTGTGAGTGAGTTTTTCAACTATTCCTAACTCACGCGTTAAGTCTAGAGTTTGTTTTAGGGTTCTGCACGGAATAGCCAAAGGGGGAGATTGTAAGGTTAAAATTTATCAACTATCTTGTTGGCTTTATTTCATGCCAATTTGCTTGTAATTTAAGCACTTAGTAACCCTGTATTTAGGTGAGATTATTGTAAAGGTAGTGTGTGAAAAGATGTGAAGAAAAACTCAAGTATGTGCAAAGAAGCAGAGCTTCGCGACTAGGACTCGCAGGTGGCTCGCGGTTGCAAGTCGCCAACTTCAGGCACGTAAGATGCATGCAGGGAAGTTGAAGGGTCGCGGCAGCTGTTGCACTACAGGACAAAAATCCCAAGCTGGCCAAACCATTACGTCGCGACTTGATTTCACGACTTGGACAAGCCATGAGACCAAGCTGCCAATTTACCCTGTTTGGCAAAAAACTGTCTCTTCGTATTCTCATTTCACCTCACTATATATAGACCCTTATACCCACTAAATTGAGAGAGCTTCCAGAGAGAATTTTGTGAAAGAAAACCCTAGAGAAAAATAAGATTGCCTCCCCCAATCTTCATCTAAGAAACTCTACAAATTCCTCTACTCTCTTCATCTCCATTATCATACCCTTGAGAGGTCTTTTACCAAATCCTTATCTCACCACATCCACGTCTGTGAGAAGATTTATTTGGTGCTGAGGGAAGCAGTTTGGAAGGAACCAATATACATTGGTTGATGCTATGGTCAAGTAGCGGAATCTGGAAAGCTAAAGAAGAAATAGGTTTGGTGTAATCTCGTTGGAGCAAGAAGCTTGAAGGGCTTAGGTACCTGAGTAGATTAGGCTTGGAGGGTCTTCTGTTGTTCATGTATCTCAACTATATTCTTTTGTGGATTTTATCACTGCTTGGAGGGCGGCAGAGAGGTTTTATGCCGAGGACTTCGGTTTCCTCTTTGATAACACATTGTGTGTTGTCCATATGTTTGCATCTTTCTTTCCTTTATCTTTGCCTTATATTTACTACTGTGTATGTGTTTATATTTGGTTTAGATTAGTTACCAATTCAGTGATTGGCTTATGTTCATGTTCCCCACATTAATTGTTTGATTATAAGCTTGAATTAGTATTTTTATAATTTGGGGTCTAAACGTTCAAGAGTGTTTGATACCCATATTGAACTTTCATTTACCTTCCATTTATTTTCATATATTAATTCTCCATAAATGTTGCACTAATGATTTATATAAAAGGTACTTCAATGATTTTTTTTTTTTTTTTAATAAAGTTTTATAAGAATGCTTATTGTTAGAAAGAAAATTTATTTTATTTGATATATGATATTTTTCCTTATGCATTCATTAGGTAAATGCATTTATTTTCATTTATTTTTACCTTCCATTTATTTTCATATATTAATTCTCCATAAATGTTGTACTAATGATTTATTTAAAAGGAACTTCAATATTTTTTATTATTATTTTTTTTAATAAATTTTTATATGAACACTTATTATTGGAAAGAAAATTTATTTTATTTGATATATGATATTTTTTCTCATCTTTAGTTGCTTTAGCAACAATTAAGACGATAACTATCATAATGAGACAAGTACCATTTTCCTATTATTCATTTAACTGCAAAGCTCCAAATATGTTTGGGATCAAACTAATTCCATATATTTATTAATTTTCATTCATTTTTTTAAGTAATTAATTATCATGAGTTAATATTTTTATATAAGTAATTAATTATCATGCATTCATTAGGTAAATGCATTTATTTTCATTTATTTTTACCTTCCATTTATTTTTATATATTAATTCTCCATAAATGTTGCACTAATGATTTATATAAAAGGAACTTCAATGTTTTTTTTTTTTAATAAAGTTTTATAAGAACACTTATTATTAGAAAGAAAATTTATTTTATTTGATATATTATATTTTTTTCTCATGCATTCATTAGGTAAATGCATTTATTTTCATTTATTTGTAGCTTCCATTTATTATCATATATTAATTCTCCATAAATGTTGCACTAATGATTTATATAAAAGGAACTTCAATGATTTTTTTTTTTTAAATAAAGTTTTATAAGAACACTTATTATTAGAAAGCAAATTTATTTTATTTGATATATGATATTTTTCCTCATCTTATTTGCTTTAGCAAAAATTAAAACGATAACTATCATAATGAGACAAGTACCATTTTCCTATTATTCATTTAACTGCAAAGCTCAAAATATGTTTGGGGCCAAACTAATTCCAAATATTTATTAATTATTATTCATTTTTTTAAGGGCGCGTTTGGTACACTAAATGTAGATTATATTAGGAATAGTAATCTTTATTACTAGGAATAGAAGACATTGTAATGGAATAACTATTACTATTCATAAGTTTGGTTGTTACACGTGAAAAACTTGTAAAAGATGATATATAAGAAAACTTTATATTTTTGGAAATATATTAATTTTAAAACCTATTATATACACTAAGGAATAGATATTACATCCATTTTAAAGAGGAATAGCTATTCTTCAATTTAAAGAATAGTTATTCCAATGTAATAATTAATCCATGTAATAAAGTTGTAATCAAATAACCGAATTGATATTACACATGAATAACTATTCTATTACAGGAGCTATTACAATGTACCAAACGTACCCTAAGTAATTAATTATCATGAATTAATATTTTTATATAAGTAATTAATTATCATGCATTTATTAGGTAAATGCATTTATTTGTATACCTACCATTTATTTTTCATATATTAGTTCTCCATAAATGGTGCATTGATGATTTAAAATTATACACACACACAAACTTGAGCAATGTTATGCCACTCACTACGTCATCGATTAAATATTCATATTTCAAGTATATTTTTTTTTAATTTAAATTATGCATACAATATTTTAAATGCATATATTTTCTTGTACTGATTATCAATAGGTGGTATACCAAATATTTATGTAAAATCAGTTTTTATGATTATTTTGTAAGATTTATATAAGAAACTATTGATTTAGAATATAACATTATTGCTAAAATTGAGTTTCTTTGGAAAAAATTAAAACAAAGAACAACAAAAGATAAAATCATTTTTAATTACATTCAATCTAGAATTTAAAAGATATATTTTATGAGGAATTTTTTTCCCATAATCATTTTTAAAAGGATTATATAGAAGATAAGTGTACACTTAAATTAATGGAGTTAATTAAATCTTTGTTAATTTACTGAAGCAATTGGTTCATGTACTTTTTTGTTTTGTTTTTGTTTTTTGTTGTTTTTTTTTAAATGGGACATGTACTTTTTTGGTTTTTTTAGCAAAATGGGGGTTCATATACTTGATCATAATTAAAGTTGATAAACATTATGAGTTATAATATCATACATGGGACATAATATTAATTCTTACAAAATGTAATAAAATGCACCAGATATATATAGTTGAGAGATTAGTACGTAGCGGAATCTGGTAAGCTAGAAAAGATAGGTTTGGCGTAATCTTGTTGAAGCAAGAAGCTTGGAGGTCGTAGGTATCTTAGTAGATTAGGCTTGGAGGGTCTATTGTTGTTTATGTATCCTAACTTCATTTTATAGTAGATTATTGGCTGTTTGGAGGACAGCGGAGAGGTTTTACGCTGAGGGCTTCGATTTCCTTTTCGATAACACATTGTTATATTATCCTTGTGTTTGCATCTCTTTTCCCTTAATCTTTGCCATTTAATTTCTACTGTGGATGTGATTTTATTTGGTTTAGATTGTTTATCAATTCTTGTCTAAGCTTCTAATCATTTTTCGCACATATATTGTTTGATATAAAGCTTGAATTGGTATTTTGTATTTTGAGGGTTTAAACGTTTATAATGTTTTCAACGCTATTTGAACTTTCAGTCCATTATTGAAAAATTTTATAAGATCAAAGATCAATAGCTATATTATTAATCAGATTTTATTATTTCAAGTTTTGTAGTCTAAAATTATGTTATACATAAAATGTAAATTTATAGATTGAATAGTAAAAAAATCTAATTGATACAAAATTTGATATGCGTATTAAAAATATAAAGAACATGCAATTCAATTATTAGAATTTTAAAATATGTAGTCATTAATTTTTTAATCAGAATTGTAGCCATTGGCTATAACAAAATTTGTAACCAAACTTTGTCCTAATTTTTGTCCCTTATGGAAAATGACAAGTTTGAAAACAAACTTATTTGTAGCTTAAGTCTACAACTTTCATTAAAAAAATCAATATGATTACATATTTTAAAAATCTAATCGTTGAATTGCATGTTCTTTATGTTCTCAATACCCATGTTATCTAATAAGATATTATTTACTATTTGATTTATAAATTTATTTTTTATGAATGCTGAATATTTTGCAAGCATGGATGATATAAGAAAAAAAATGTAATCAAATGGTAGATTTGTCAAAATCTATATATAAATAAAAGATATTAAGTGGAGTTGTAGCCTTAGGCTCATTCCAAGTTTTTTGCCAAAATTTTTCCTTTAAAAAATAATTATTCCTATATAAATTTCGACAAAATTTAGTTACAAAATTGGTTGTAGTCTAAGGCTATAAATTTACTCAATCAAATATATACTACTACATATTTTGAAAATCAAACCATTGAATTGCATATTCTTTATGCTTTTAATACATATGTCAAATTTTGTATCAATTAAATATTATTTACTATATGATCTATAAGTTTATATTTTTTGCATAATTTTAAATTATAAAAACTTGCAATTTAAAAAAAAAAAAATTATTGATGACATAGCTATTGATCTTTAATTATTAATAAATTTTACAAGCATAAAAGATACAAGAAGAAGATGTCATTCAATAGTGAATTTGTCAAAGGATAAAGTTTACCTACAAAATTGGTTATAGTAAAAGGCTATAAATATTTTTATTGGAGGTGAATTTTGACAAATCCACCATTGGTTTATATCTTCATCTTATATCCTCCATGCTTGCAAAATTTTTAGAAAATTGAAGATCAGTAGTTATCTCATCAATAAATTATTCAAATTGCAAGTTTTTGTAGTTTAAAATTATGCATAAAATATAAACTTATAGATCATATAATAAATAATGTCCAATTGATATAAAATTTGACATGTGTATTAAGCGCACAAAACACACACACAATCTAATCGTTAGATTTTCAAAATATGTAATAATATTTATTTTATTAGATAAGGTTGTAGTTTTAGGCTACAACTAATTTTGTAATTAAATTTTGCCCTTTATTAAAATTCACTTCCAATAAAAAGATATTGAGTAAGTTTGTAGTTTAAGACTATAATCAATTTATATCTAAAATTTATCCTATAAATTTTATTAAATAATCATATAAGATCCTTTTTTATAAATTATTAGTGCACCAAATTAATATAGAAAAATTAACATATGGAAATAAATGTATTACCTAATTAACATATTACAATTATTTAACTAATTAATATATGGCAATAACTGTATTATTATCTAATTAACTTATTAAAATTAATTAATACATTGACAAGTATGAGGAAATGGAATCCTATATATATGATTAGAACACTTGGTTCCTTTCAGGAAATACACCGTTTGGAAAAATCTTAAATGATTTGTGTTCGAACTCCACACACACATGCGATTTTTTCAACCCTAATTTTCCGAAATATTTTTATGTCATCTTTTTTGGAAAATGTCCAGCTTTAGACAGAAGTGTTATTAAGAAAAGTTACTTTTGCAGCTTTGTTTCTCCATGGCTAACATTATTAACAATAAACTCTCATGTTTCATGTTTTTCTTGTTTGCTTCATCTTACGTGTTAGGTGATACATTTATTGATGGAAGAAGGATTGAACCTATGAAAAATACAGCCTTGATTAAGCGAAAGGGAACCATTAAAACCATTGAGGTTATAATGAGTGCTAAATGCATCTCTTCTTCTTTTTTTTTTTTTCCTTTCTTTTAATCAAAATGATATGTTTAATATATATATATATATATAATTTATTGTGATATAATCCCATGCTTGATTAAGGTTTAGTGAATTTTTACAGGGAGAGGATGGTGATATAATTGATTGTGTTGATATTTATCAACAACCTGCTTTTGATCATCCATTTTTCAAAAATCACACTATACAGGTTTCTTTACTTGACTTTTAATTTAATTTAATTGTTTTGTATTTTTAGTAATTTGGTTACCTTATTATTATTCATTTATACATCCCCTACAATTCATAGTTTTATAGTTCTGTTTGGACGGATCATTTCAAATTTCAGGTAATAGTCTTCTACTTAATGAAAAGAGAAGAATATAAAACGTACCGTTCTTCTTTTTGGAAAGGGCGTTTTTTTAATTTTTTTTTTGTTTAAAAAAAAATCCATTTAATGGCTTCTATTTCAAAGAAAAAAAAAAGAGAAACGGAAAAGAAAAATAAAAACAAAACAGTCGAGAAATTGAAGACCACTTTTAGACTTTCAAGCTACATTGGGCTCTCACTAATGTTATGGCTGGAAATAACTTCCCAAGTAATTCTATGAAGAACAAATTTTAGATTTAAAATTGGTTGTAAATTAATACCATAATTTTACTTTAAAAAAATTAAAATTATTACATATTTTAAAATTCTAATTGTTAAATTACATATTTTTTACACTCTCAATATATATGTCATATTTTGTGTCAATCGAATATTATTTATTATATAGTCTACAAGCTTATATTATATGCATAATTTTAAATTAAAAAAAAAAAATCTTCAACTAAAAATGTATGTTGCTTACATTTGCACATCATGCTATTTTATTAGGTTAAAAAAAGTTAGATATTTGAATTTTTCCTTTAGGTTTGTTATTTATTTATTTTTTCTTACATTTATTCCTAAATAAAATAAAAAGTTATGAGGGTTTGACTTTGATATTTAAAAAAAGAAGAAGAAGAAAGTATATGTAGAAAAAAGCGAAGCAGAAGAGAAGAAGTAAACTAATAAATTTGATTAAGCAGATGCAATATCATAGGTCACAAGATTTCGCTGCTGTAGCTTTTCATTTCGATTACTGTGGATTAATACTAGTAATCTAATAAATTTGATTAAACAGATGAAACCCAGCTCAATTCCAGGTGGTGTGAAAATGAATTCCTCTCAAGCAAAGCTGTTTCAAGATTGGCAATGCCCAAAAGGAACAATCCCCATAAGAAGAGAACAAGAAAATGAATACCCTCGTGGTGTCAAATGGATACCTCGTAGAACACAGCTTAATCACAGCTTTTATGATGCCCATCATCATGAGGTATATTCATGTCAAACTGTATTTTCTAAAGTTTAAACTAATTACACTCGTATTTAATCTATTATCATTTATAAATTAAAATTTCTTTCTGACATATATGAATAATATTTTGAATTAGTATGCAATTGTTTATCGTGAGGGTGTTTTCTATGGAGCACGTGCATCATTAAACGTATGGAGGCCTGTCGTTTATGATACAGAGTTTAGTCTTGCTCAAATATGGCTTTCTGCAGGTCCTGATGAACAATTAAACACTATTGAAGCTGGTTGGATTGTAAGTTTCAGAAGATAAAGTTCTCTTTTCAATTATTAAATACCAATAAATTAAATATATTAAATAAGAGACAAAATGAGTGAGGAACTATTCTCATCTGCTTCACAACCCAACATGGCATGTGACAAATGAGTTTGTTGCAGTATTAGCCTCACTGGTTACAACTAAAAATGACAAAAAATGTAACTTTAAAATTGTATGTTTTTAGACCCCTTAAAACATAAGTTACTTAATCTAGTTATTTAGCCAAGTGATTACATAGATAAATTATTTAGATCTAGGTTAACACATTCAAATTATATCATGTAAATAATGCAAAAATATAAAGAACACACGATATGATAACTCAGGAAAACTAAACTGATAAAAAATATGGGAATGATTTAACCTAACTATCCTTAAAGTAAAATAGATCCACTATGAAAAAATTGAAGTTCGTACAGTAAAATTTAGACCACTAACATCCTATTGTTACCTCAAATAGAAAACTTACTACCACGACCACGTGACAGCTCCGAGTCCACGAACTATTTCTTTCCTTGATCCACTGCAACCACAAGTACTCCCACTTGTGACTTTGAGACTCTACTCAAAGGTTTTAGATCTTCTTTAAATTCTTTATGCAGCAATTGAAGCAATCACCAAGTTCTTGAAATGAATCTTGATCTTGATAACCTTAAGTATGTATGAAAGTAAACACCTTTAGATCTCTCAAGAGATTCAACAAACAACACATCAAAGACTTCTAAAACGTAGCTAGGATTTTTCCTTTCATATTTGGAGTAAAACATAAAACACTACGCGTCAAACTAGGCTTGGGCTAAGTTGGAAAATTTTGCAGAAAATTAATTTGCATGAGGTTCGATTGATTGAGCCTAATTTTCAATTGATCGAGCCTTGCAAATTTAGACTAATAAATCCTGCAATCACTCGATTCCAACTTTACAAATAAACACACTTTGAGCAGCCTAAATCTAGATTCTAAGTTTTGATCATAGTTTGTCAATACATTACAAATTAAAGTTCTAATACATTTAGTTCCTAAAATCTTAAAACCTAACAAAGACCAATGCCTTATATTTGAGAGAACTAGAACCAAATACTTTAATATGATCAGAAACTTGTGTTATTCAAATGAACCCAAGAAAATTAATATAAATTTTGAAAATATAAATTTAAGGTCTATGTAATAAATTGATAAACATCTCATTTCATTGTTACAGGTTAATTTTCTTGACAAAAATACCAGGCTTTTCATATATTGGACAGTAAGTTAATTTGATTATTCCCTACCAAAATAAATATAAATTTGCATTAGAACTTGTGCATACTTTTTAAATCAAGACAGTTGCATTTTCCATTTACAGAAATAAAATATTTTGTGCTAAGTGTTTCTTTAACTAATTTATTCTTTTCCTAATAATTAAGAGCGATGGTTACAAAAGAACGGGTTGCTACAATCTTCATTGTCCTGGTTTTGTGCAAGTAAACCACAAATATGCCCTTGGTTCTCTCATAAAACCTCTTTCCAGCTACTCTGCTCGGCAATTCGACATATGGATAGCCATATACAAGGTAATAGATATTTATTTCCTTAAAAACTATTCAAATCCAATAAAATATTGCAAAGACAACCGTTTCAAAAATAACTAGTTTATATTCTATGCAATGCACTAAAATGCGAAATATAATATAATTGTTATCCCTTTTTAATTTGTAGTCTATATATATATATATATGAAATATGTCAATTATAGTTGTTATTAATAGATATTTATTATAATTAAATTTTTTGAACAAGGCTTAAGTACAGTACTTAGGTATTGTTCCTTAATTTCCTTTCATAAAATTCTGTCATGTGGCTTTTTTTCATGGGATGGAAGTATATTTTTTAGTTAAGTAGTTATATGATTAAATTTTAAGATAAAAACCAAAGGAATAGCACCTGAGATACTATATCCAAATTTTTATATGGAACTATATATCTAATAGATTACCTAATTAAATTGGAAATTGTGTAGACCTCAAGATTCCCATTTTACAATTAAGTCACTTTGAAGCGAAACTATCAATTAGTCTCAAAATAAGTGATTAGCCTATTGAACTAAATGTGGGTTCCAATTAGCTTAACCGAAAAAGTTTATGAGGGTTGAATAATAGATTTGAAGTTTAATTTTCGCCTACACAAAAAAAAAAAAAAATTGGTTTGACGATAAAGAGTTATCATCAGAAACGGTCGTCATAGGTGGAAACTCTTTAAGAAAAAAAAAAAAAAAAAAAAAAAAAAAAAAAAAGATGAAACCTATTGAACTAAGCATGGATGATAAACATAACATGCTAAGCACATAAAGCATATTAAATGAGCAATTTATAGAAAATTAATTATAGGACCAAATCAAAGATAACACTGGATGTGTTTTCAAAGAGAAAATCCTGAGAAATGATCCTCAGGTGAAATAAACCGCTCTACAACTAGTGCTCAAATGATCCCCGGATGATAAATAGTTGTAGTACAATATGACACACTAAGCCACCTAAATAGTGCTTCACTCTTGTACCTGAGCGCTTTGAGTTTCTGCTAGCGACCAACTTTGCAGAAGTCCTTTCTCTATCATATTCTTCGGATCCACAACAAAGCACTAGTTACATCTTCAAGCCACGATGTTTAAAATGGAAGATGATTCCCACACCACCAATTTACTCACAACACTAAAGTATAGTAATGATTGGCGATGATAACCTCTCAAGGATTTGGCCACGGTGAGAAGGAAAAGTAGATAAAATTGATAGTGTTTGGCCCTTGTGTATAGTTCTCTCAACTCTCAGATGGGGCAATAGGTTGGAACTGGAGAGAGACATGTAATTGAATTTTCTTAGGTGCAATCAACTCGTGAGTTCAAATTTCCCACAAGTTTGAATCTTGATTGCTTTTCAAAAGTCTGCCACGTTCGAGTTTCACGAGTGTGAATTCTAGTCTCCTGGAGTATTACTTTTGACTCTAAACACCTAACCCAAACACAAATGGAACCCCCAAAGACAAAAATACAAAGTCTTTGAACTATGTTACAATCAAATTTGGCACTAAATATGCTAACATCAGACATTTATTTTGGTTATGTTTGTATATGAGATTATATGTCCTACTATTAAAAAATATGGTTTATTAAGATTCTAATGGAGGGTTATAATATATAATATTATTTTCTTTCTCACCTTTAGATCTTACAATCTACAATTAAAAAGAGGTGTAACACTAGTGAAATTATACTAGGATTAACTCAAACCCATCTTATATACATTAACTATAGATTTCTATATTTTTTTATTTCCTAGTGTTTTTCTTTCCAATATTACTTATGTACATTGTATGATAAGAATACAAATTCTCCATATCACTTTTTGTAATCTACTATATGTTTTACCAATCATAATGTGCTGTGTATAGATTTTTTTTTTTTATTTTAAACTTTGGCTATTTTTTAAAAAGAAGTCAAATAAATACAGAACAAGTTGTGAATGGAGGAATATAGAGTGAAAAAAAAAATATTACAGAATATTTGTATCGTAAGACAAGGACTCTCGGGAAAATGCTGTAACTCTTTGTAAAAACCTTTTCTTTCTCAACCATTATATAATTCCAATCATTAATAAGCAAACCTGACATTGCCTAGGGGAGTTTTAGTAGTCTATAAAATTTGGTGTACATACCTTGCTCACTAAATTCTTATACTTATTATATGCTTCAGAACAATGGAAATTGGTGGTTACAAGTGCAACAACAGGTACTTGGATATTGGCCTGGTTCCATCTTCAGCTATTTAGTGAGTACTGCAACCAGACTTGATTTTGGTGGAGAGGTTTACAACTCAGAACCGTCTGGTCATCACACAAAGACTCAAATGGGGAGTGGTCATTTCGGGAATGAAGGCTATGGAAAAGCAAGCTTTTTTCGAAATATTGGATATATGGATAACAGGGGCAAGTTCAAAGACGCTGAGGCTCAAAGTCTGAATACATATGCAACAAGACCATTATGCTATAATGTAATAGTATCAAATAATACGCTTGGTGGCTTTCGAACCCATATCTATTTCGGGGGTCCTGGCTATTCAAAACTATGTGCAGTATAGCAAATGGGGGGAAAAATCTTTAATCAATAAAAGTTCATATATCGGAGAGACCTTAGAAAGACAAAAACGTTTTGATTTCCATAATTATCACGTAATGTTGTGTGTCTCAATTAAAGTTTCACTAATATCTTTGGAGGCACAACATTTTTAAATGAATTAGTAACTTTCATAATCAAACCAAGAAGAATAGAAAATCCATACAACATTATAAAATAAAATATATATAAAAAAATTCACTAGGCAATGCACAGCAACCCGCCTAAGACAAGAAGTAATCGAATGCCATTGGAACGACAAACATAGCAAGCTAATTCAGTAATTCTAGAAGCCTCATTATCCGTTAGTTAGACCCCTTAAAATAGATTGTTTAACCTAATTAATTAACCAAATTGATTATTAGATTTATTATTCAGATCTAGGCTAAACAATAAAAGATATCATGCAAAGCGGAAAAGTACAAAATACACAAATATGATCACCTAGGAAAACTAATGAAATCAACCGTTTCAAGGTAAAAACCTAGGGAGGATTTGACATAGCTATTCTCAAGGTAAACAAATTCACTATTAGAGAATTGAAACTTTTACAAAAGATTTAACCCTAAACCTATTGCTACCTCCAGTAGTAACTTACTAATATAACCATGTGCAAGCTCTGACTCCATAGACTCTTCTCCCTTGGATTTTTTGCAACACAAGCTCCCATGTTTATGACTTTGAGATCCCACTCAATGATTTTAGATCATCAAATGTTGATCTTTGTAGCAGCAACTAGATTCCATCAACATTTGATTGTAGATCTCGTTTCGGCAAATACTTGTGTAGTTAAAAGGTACAAAACCTTTCAGATCTCATGGGAGTAACTCACAAGTCTTCCAAAGGTCTCCAAAACATAGCTAGGGTCTTCCTTCTATATTTGGAAGTGTTAGACTAAAATCCTAAACGTTTTTGTGGGCTTGGGCCTATTTTAAAATTCTATAGAAATTATTTTTTTCTGTGATTTTCGATCGGTCAAATCTAATTTTCAATCGATCAAGCTTCACAAATTTTGACTTCTCTTTCCTATAGTTTGAATGTTCTTGAATCTTGAAATATGCAATCTTGAGCAATGTCTAACACTTAATCTAGATATGTTTTTGTTCTCGGTTTGCAAACATAACAAAATAGGACTCTAAACATTTAATCCTAAATCTTTAGAACCTAACAATCTACCCCTTTGGCAATTTGTGACAAAATACACGTATAAATGAATTGCTCAACTCAAGAACTAACCCAATTTTTCAAAGTGTTTCCCTAATACAATTCTATCACAAACTACTAACTACTAGTTGCTAGAACAGACGGTAGTTGTTTAAAGAATTTACTTGTAAATTCCTAAAACATTGAAAACAAACCTAATAGGCCAAAAACAAACTGACTCCTTGTGATGAATTAATATTAATTAGCCAAGTTTCATTAATTAATTAAATTAAAATGCAAACGCATGGTAGAACAAACAAATCACTAATTAAACTAAGTATGTAGTGGAAAATAAATTAACACGGTGATTTGTTTACGAATAGGGAAAACCTATACAACAAAAGCCCCACCGAGTGATTTTCAAGTCACCACTTCCGAAATTCCACTATTATCATAACAAGCGGTTACAAGTAAAGGAATCCTAGTACCTTATACCAACCTACCGTTGAACCCTTAGCCCAATATCCAATTGGACTTGTTTTGTAGTGACAATTTCTTCTTTTGATGCACGGCTCCCAGTACATGACTAACCAATTACGCGAATCCCAGTACACAACTTCAATCACCAACTAGAGAAGGTTGTTGGCTGCAAAGTTCTTTAGTTCATCCATGATGAAGATCAAGAAAATGTTTGATTACAAAATCCTATGGTGCACAAACACAACAACTTCTACAAGAATGATGAATTAGGGTAAAAATTTGTCTCCAGTCACAATTTTCTTGAAAAAACTTTGCTCAACACTTGTGCAACTTGTGTCTTCTTTGACGACCCTTAAAATAATCCTTTTATATGTCTAAGAAAGCTCAAACACATAATCACGAATTAGAGTTAAAACAAATCTAAAATTCTGTTTTCCATAAACCTCGACAGATGCCTATCTATCGAGCTGCTATCAAGCCACGGGGCTAGAACAGGTTTTTAAGCTCGATAGATGGCTAGTTGTCGAGCTGTAATGACAGGCACTTCTTCAGCTTGAATCTTGGACAAACTTGCATGTCTTCAACACTTGATCTTGAAACACTGTTTCTTGAAGTATTAAACACATCCTAGATCTACCCAAATACAAGTAAAGTGCATTTTGTCAAAGGATTAGCCAATTACATAAAGTAATGACATATGTTCCTAACAAGTGAATCACATATGTCTTAACAATCTCCCCCTTCGGCAATCCATGACCAAACTATAACAAATAAATGAACATATGAGAGAAGTCATAAATCACTCAACTCATACTCACTTGTTGAATACAATAAAATCTATCCTAACACAAACTCTTGAAAAACTTTACAAGAAGAGAGCTTATGGCAAGTCGACTTTGATAACCTGTATTTCTGAAACACTTTAAACAAAACTCATCAAAGCATCTTTGTGTGAAACAAAAATAATAGATTGCATACACATAATAAGAAGCATGTGCAAAAAAAGAGAAAAGAAACAACGCATGTAAGGGTAGGTGAAAAAAACATACATCAACATATAAAGAAAATAAGTACAATGTATGTCAATAATGGTCACAAGAAATAAATGTATCTAAAGTAGATAAAAGAAAAAGATACAAGTAATCCTCACTACATCCCTCAAAGTATCAACACTCCCCTTAACAAAAATGTCCTATACAAGTATCAAGATACTCTACCCTCAGGACACGGAGCACATCTGCAACAAGCTGCGGTGTGACAGCAATGTGCGTATATCGAACACGACTATGAAAGAGAGGTACTGAAGAATAAAGTCCATGCATGTTGAAGTAAAACTCCTGGATTAACATGGATGGACATGTGACTAAGACATCGCAAAATGACTCCCAATCCTGACTGTGAATGAAATCGGGTAGGTCAGTGTTAGCGAAGTCCGCCAAAATGACTCAGAGTTCCGAATGAACACCTCATCGAGAAAATTTTTTCGAGAAGTCCTTTTGGGTATCCTCATCATGGAACCAAATATGAAAAGGAGTAGGATCAGAGGAAGACAATGCCCTGGAACAACGAGGGTTCCTAGACAAAGCTGACTTATGTTTAGGTGTCATAGATATGACTAATGTAAACAGAAAAGAGAGGGAGAGAGAAAGGCAATCAAAAAAGTCCCAAGCAGTTCAAATATATCAAAATATATTAAAAAGAGAGTACATATGCATGGGAAATGCATAAACATGTGACATACAAAAGAAATTGCATCAAGGGCTCATCCCAATTCAATCCTACCAGCACACAAATAATTTGAACACATCTAAATGCATGATAATACTGTTATAATGCTAATGTGATGCAATGCATGAGATTTGAAACTCATTTAAGTAAAAACACATCCCAAAATTGCAACAATAACTCATCAATTTTGAAAAACCCCAAAATTTTTCAAAAATCCCTAAACCTAGTTTTCAAAACATGAAATGCATGTTAAAGGAGAGAAACAAGACTTACCAAGTGAAAGAAAAACCTTGAAAACACTTGAAAAAAACTTGGAATTGAGGTTTGGAGTGAGAGAGAGTGATTAAGGAGCTGAGGAGACAAAGCTATCGAGAGAAAGATCAAGAGAAATGAAGTTTGGATCACACAGAACCTATTTATAGAACCTTAGTAATTCTCAACAGATAGAGGTGTCGAGAGGTATCGAGACATCTGTCAAGCCAAGTGTCAAGAGAACAAAATGTCGATAGATGAAGCTGTTGAGGATCTATCGAGGGAAAAATCAACCAAAGGCTAGAAGAATCTCAATTGATCCACCATGTGTCAAGAAGCTATTGAGGAGACAGAAGTTTTCTCGATCGGTCCACCAGCTGTTGAGGAAGGGTCAAGATTGCGATAAGAAAAAGCTTAAGAGTTCAATAGACAACCAGGTGTCGAGGAGGTGCCGAGATTGCTTAAAAACAGTTTTTCAAAAAGGGAAACACATAGATATGAATGCAATTAGGCATGCAACTCAACCAAGGATCCAAACAACAATTTAAGCTCTCTAAATCATCTATCAACAACAATTTTAAGCACAAAGATCCCAAAAACACACATTAAAACATATAAACCTTGTGATGGCCAAATCACATTATACCTGCACATGTATCAAGAGTAGCAAAGAATATTGCATGTTGTGTGTGAAAATCATCGCAAGATTGCAAAAGTATATACATGTTATGACGATTTCAAATATGAGAAAAATAACTTTAACTTACACATAATCATAACTGTTTGATGGGAACTATCACCTTCGAAATACATCCTATAGCTCCCACATCTCCTAAAATATAGGCTTGCAATCATATATAAAGCATTTTTATTCTTTTTGTTTTCTTTGCATATTTTTTCTTTTTAAGCAAATCATACATGGGCATATAAGAAATAGAAAAGAAATACCCAATTATGTTAAGCATTTGACATTTCAATTTTGCTATGCCGAAGCATACAAATGTCATTGACATTGCATTTTTGCTATGCCAAAGCATACAGATGTCATTTCATAATTGGCAAAAAACAATGATGAGATGATTATTTATGCCTTTTTCTTAGGATTTTCTAGTCATTCCTGTCAAAAAGAGTGATACGAGTATTAAGTACAAGAGATAACTTAATCTTACTCATCACAAACAAGAGCCACAAAGCTCACTTGCTTAGTTGTGCATAGAGATGCTCATCTAAGTTACAAAAGATATAAAGTTTAGAAAACTTTGTTTCAATGGCCATCTAAGGTACACAAGTACCAATGTACACAAAACACACACTATTTTTGTATTTTTCTGATTTTTCAATTTTTTTTTTAAATTTTTATATAAAAAAAATTGAAAACAAACAAAAACATGTTAAACAAAGCAAAAAAAAAAAAAATATATATATATATATATATATAATGACTCACAACAAAAGCAAAACACACAAGTTATGCAACAACAAAAACAAGAATAAAGAGAGGAAAGTGATAGAATCACTTGGAGTCCTTTCTTTCACACCTTGGAAGAACCTTTCCTTTGATTAAACCCTTGACCTAGTGGTGTGAGGGAGGAGTTGAAACTATTCAAGTTCGAAAGGAACATAAGGGCTTTGAGAAGATCTCTAAGAGGAGCAAGAGAGGATTGAAGCTAATTCTGGCTTCCAGATACTATCATGTCGTTGCTCTGTTGAGTGGCTAACCACTTATAGCTTGGTTAAGTATGACTGGCAACTCCAAAATGATGACAGAGATGCTACTTCTTTTGTTTAGGCTTTCGAAAGTTAGCCCTTCTAGTCCTAGGGTTTTTAGCTTCCTTCTTATCTTCCTTAGAAGTGCTCCTAAGATAGATTTACCCTTGTCTATGTTCTCACTACTAAATCAGTTTTAAAATCATTGTTCTCAATTTCAGCATTATTACTAGGAGGAACAAAAATAGTTGTACTAGTAGAAGTAATATTAGAAGAAAAGAGATCATACCCTAAACCTGTACGATTAGAAGCAGATTTTTGAAGACTAGGCATCTCATCAAGCTTCGCTCTTGAAGTCTTCTCCAATTAAGCTCTGACTTGAAACAGTTCCACTTCAAGCTTCTTGGTCTTCTCAGCCAAAAATTTGTTTTCAAATCTCAGTACTCCAATAGTCTAATTGGTTTCATCAAACTTTGTGGAAAGCTCTTCATGATCAAGATCCACATTGAATATTCAAAATGTGTGTAAAACACCCTTGAATGTTTATACCATCAAATTACAAATTACTAATTTAAACTTATTAACAAGCAACGTACGTGCGAAAAATGTAAATAAGCTAAATCAGAATTGATAACATAATCTAAACCAAATTAAATCACATCGACAGCAGAAATAAAATAGCGAAGATTAAGAAAAGAGAGATGCAAACACAAAGACAACATATCGATGTATTATCGAAGAGGAAACCAAAGTCCTCCATGTAAAACCTCTCTGCCACCCTCCAAGCAATCAATAATCCACTAAAGAATGAAGTAGGATATATAAACAGCAAAAGACCCTCTAAGCCTAATCTATCCAGTGTACCTAAGCCCTCGAATCTTTTTTCTCCAACGAGGTTACACCGAACCTTTGTCTTCTTTAGCTTACTAGATTCCGCTATAACCCATAGCATCAACTAATATCCATTGGTCCTTTCCTAACTGCTTCCCAAGCACCAAAAAGCCTTCTTATAGATATGGATATAGTGAGAAAAGGATTTGGCTGTGTACCTTTAAAGGATGAAACAATGAAAAGGGTGAGAGTAGAGGAATTAAAAGAAACAAAGATGAAGATTGTGGATGAGTCAATCTTGTTTTTCTCTAGGGTTTCTCTCTCAAAATTCTCTCTGAAAGCTCTCTACATTTCGTGGATATAAGGGTCATTTACACTAGAGTGAGAATGGAATGCGAATAGTCAGTTTTTCCAAAATAGAGTGGACTGGTAACTTGGCCTAACGACTTGAATTAGTCGCGAGTTAAAGCTGCAAGCTAATTAAATGGCCAGTCTGGACTTTTTGTCCTATAGTCCTCTAACTGGCGTGACTGTTCAGCTCCCCTGTATGCTTCACACGTGTGCCAGTCACAAGCCACTTTCTGAGTGCACAAACTTGAGCTTTTCTTCCCACTCTCTCATGCACTACCCTTAAATGATTCCCACCTAAATACAGGGTTTCTAAATGCTGAAATACAAGAAAATTTGGCACGAAATAAAGCCAATATAATGGTTGATTAAATTCAACCTTACACACATCACTGAGCTTCTTGGTAGCTAGCCTATAGAGTTTCTTATGCTTCTCAAACACTTTGTATAATTTCTCATAGGCTGTATAGATATCATCTTAATCATCCATCTTCTTGAACTTAGACTCCACCAAGTCCTCTTCTTCGTCCACGTCTTCAGCAATCCCCTCAGTAGAATTGATAGTGGCAATGAAGGCACTCAAGATTCCATCATTCTTATTTTTAAAATCATCCTCAGGTTCGGTGTCGCTCAAGGTAGCAGCAAGTTCCTTGCTCTTCCCAATGCTCTTAAGATATGTACGACACTCCTGTTTTATGTGACGAAAGCCTTGACACCTAAAGCACTTAGGTCCTGTGGGAACAATGTACTAACTGCCATCCTTAGCATCCTTCTTCCCTTTGTCTTGGCTCCTGAACTATGAAGAACTGGATTGCCTACGATCCTTGTCAAAGCCCTTCCCATTGGCATTCTTCATAAACTTCTAGAGTTTCTTGGTGATATAGGACTTCATCTTCAAATCATCATCATTTGAAGACTCATCAATGTCACTATTCTTGGCCTTCAATGCTATGCTCTTGCCCTTACCCGACTTGCCAATTCTTGTTAATCCTATCTTGTAGGTTTGCAAATTACTAACCAGCTCTGTCAAAGAAATCTTGTCGATATCCTTTAATTCCTCAATTGCCATAATCTTCACATGGAATCTCTCAGGTAGAGATCTGAGCACTTTCCTCATAATCTTGGGTTTAGAAATAATTTCCCCAAAATTGAAAGCTAAGTTCACTATGCCCTTGAGCTTGACAAGAACTCATCGAACAACTCATCCTCCTCTATCTTGATTTCTTCAAAGCTTGTAGTGAGCCTCTAAAGTTTTGAATCTTTGACAGCCTTGGTTCCCTCATAGGTTGTCTAGAAAATGATCCATGCCTCCTTAGTAGTTTCAGTAGAGGCTATCTTCTTGAACTCCTCATTAGTGAATGCACTGAATAAAGCATTCAATGCCTTGCTGTTGAAGTTTGCCACCTTGATCTTGGCATCATCCCAATCGACTGGCGCTTTCTTTAGCTTGGTCCAGCCTATCTCAATAGCTTGCCACACTTTCTCATCTAAAGATTGCAAAAAAACTCTCATGTGTACTTTCTAGTATGCATAGTTAATGCCATCAAATAGAGGTATAATTAATAACTATCCTCTATCCATGACAAACAAGGGTCAATGAATCAACACAGCAAAGGTTAACCCTAATCAGAGTGTGCCTACTCTGATACCACTTGATAGGCCAAAAACGAATTGACCCCTTGTGATGAATTAATTGATTAATTAGTCAAGTTTAATTAATTAATCAAATTAACATGCAATTGCGTGGTAGCACAAACAAATCACTAATTAAACTAAGTATGCACTGGAAAATAAATTGACGTGGTGATTTGTTTACGAATAGGAAAAACCTACACGGTAAAAATCCCATTGAGTGATTTTAAGGTCACCACTCCCAAAATTTCACTATTATCATAACAAGAGGTTACAAGTAAAGGAACCCAGTACCTTATACTAACCTACAGTTGAATCCTTACCCCAATACTCAATTGGACTTGTTCTATAGTGACAATTTCTCCTTTTGATGCACGACTCCCAGTACGTGACTAACCAATTGCGTAGATCCTAATACGCGACTTCAATCACATACTAGAGAAGGATGTTGGCTGCAAAGTTCTTCAATTCATCCACGATGAAAATCAAGAAGATGCTTGGTTACAAAACCTTACGGTGCACAAACACAGTAACTTCTATAAGAATGATGAAATATGGCAAAATTCTGTCTCCGGTCATAATTTGCTTGAACAAACTTTGTTCAACACTTGTGCAACTTGTGTTCTCTTTTGACGACCCTTAAAATAATCTTTTTATACGGTGCACAAACACATAATCACGGATTAGAGTTAAAATAGATCTGAAATTCTATTTTTCATAAACCTCGACAAATGCCTATCTATCGAGCAGCTATTGAGCCACGAGACTGGAACAGCTTCTTAAGCTTGATAAATGGTTAGCTGTCGAGCTTTGATGACAGACACTTCTTCAGCTTGAATCTTGGACCGACTTGTATGTCTTCAACACTTGATCTTGAAACATTATTTCTTAAAGTATTAAACACATCATAGATCTACCCAAATACAAGTAAAGTCTGTTTTGTCAAAAGATTAGCCAATTACATAAAGTAGTGACATATGTTCCTAACAAGTGAATTACATATGTCCTAACAAAACCATAAACATGTGTGAAAATTACAGTATAAATCAAAAATAAAAGCTGAACTTGAATTCACAAAACATAGAAAGATAGACAAATATATCAAATGAATAACATCATCAATGAACCATCATAGTCAATAATAACAACATGTTTGTGAAACAAGAAAAAAAGATGTCCATCAAAAAATGAAACCTACATCAAAATGAAAGTAAACAAAACAACTCTCCCCTTAAATAACAAAACTCTCTGCCCCTAAGTACAAGAGAAATCTCAAACCTACTCTCCCTTTTTGTTACACATTACCAAAGGCAACCATCAAGGATTAGAGGGTGGAGGAGGTGGAAATGCACTCCTAAACTTAGCAAAATCGGCTCTCAGGGCAGTAACCACAATATGTAGCTCATCAATAAACTATCCATAACCTGCCTGAGTAGTTAGAACAGTCTCCATCATGGCATGGAGTGAGAGAGAATGAGGAGCAGAAGGACTAGCAGCACCAGCCTCGAGATCGAGCAGTAGTAGGATCAACATAAATCTTCTCAACAGTAGGGTCCACAACAGCAGATTGAACACCAATAGCAGGAGCAATAGTAGAAAAGGGACTCTAAGAGCATCAAACATTGTTTTCTTTGTAATGTCAAACTGCACACCTTTAATCCAAGTAGTCAAGTAATGACCACCTAAATCTTCAAGATGAATAGAAAGATTCAAGTAGAATTCTCTAATCAAGGCAACATGTGGAGAATTAGATACCTCACATAAGGACAACCAGTTCCTAGATTCTATATTCCTACAAATAGAAGGATCTAACTCATCTAGGATTAGTTGTCTTTCCCCCCAAAATAGTCCTAAACTTGTTCACTTTTTCGAAATATTTCTCATTCTCAGCCTCATGAAACCTAATCCTATCAAACTCAACAGGAGCAGAGGAAGAAGCTATGGATTTCTTAGCTTTGGTTTTGTACTTTTTACCAACCTTAAGAGCCAGATCTCACACTTCGCCTCCTTGTATCGTGCCTGAAGACTTTTGTAATCTTCCTCAGCCCTCTTCATCTTCTTAATGGCTGCATTAGCCACCTTAGCATATTCACTGGTCTTCTTAAGGAGTGAGTTGTAAGTTTCTTGTAATCCCATTGCTTTTTCAACTTCCTCATCTTCAGACTCCTCAAATATTCCAATAGACTCCTGTAAAGTTGTTATTTACAACTATGTATTTTGTTGGCTTTTATTGTGTGCCAAATTTGATTGTAATTATTATCAATCGTTTATACCTTGTATGTATTGTGGGAATTGATGTAAGGGTTGTGTGATAGAGAGTGTGTGAAGACTTAAGCAATTTGGAGGCTGAAGGATTCTCACGGGTATGTCGTGACTTAGCTTCCCGCGAAGTGAAGCATGTGTCTTGCACATGCTGGAATGCAAAGAGTCAGGCCAGGTTGAGACAGCTATCTCTCGCGAGTATCTCGCGGGTAAGGCCTTCCTGCGAGACACTCGCGGGACATGCTATTCTGCCAGCCTGTACTAACTGACTTACACATTTTGCACCTATCCTAAATAAACCCTCATTACCCATAAATGTTGAGGAATGCTTCAGAGAGAAAACCCTAGCCAAACATATTTGGAATTAGAGATTGTCATCCCCACCTTTCTCTATACAATTGCTTGTGGTATCTCCTCAACCCTTCCCTCTCCATTTCTACACCATTGAGAGGTTGATAGCCCAAACACTTACCACACCCATTGAGAGTGTTGAGTGACGTTTTGGTGCTGCTGGGAAGCATTGGAAGAAGTTTGGAATGGCAGATGCAACATGGAACTTGTTGCGGGATCCGGGATGTTAGACAAGACACAGTTCCGAGAAGCCTTGTTGGAGTAGGAGCTTGGAAGGCTTAGGTACATAGGGTAGATTAGGCTTGGAGGGTCTCTTGCTTACTCATGTATCCCAATTGATTGTCTAGTGGATTGATTTCCACTTGGAGGGCGGTAGAGAGGTTTTTCACCGAGGTCTTCGGTTTCCTTGTCGAAAACACGTCTCGGTGTTTTTCTGTGTTTGCATCCTTCTTCCCTACTCTTGTATAATTCCATTATACTGCTGTGTTGCATAGTTTATGGATTAGAGTAGCTTACTTGTTCATCCGCTCGCTTTTACACTATTCTGCACTTTGTATTAAAGTTGTGTAAAATCTATCGAGCCGTAATTTTAATTGGGGGTCTAAATAGCTCTTGTGTATTTAACACATTTTCAAGCTCTCAATTGGTATCAGAGCAGGTACACTTGCTGTGGTTCAAATACCTTAGTGTGATCCTTGACCCTATTTGAGATGGACTGGTCTCAATCGCTCAATGTTCCACCATTTTTTTATGGGAACAATTACACATTCTGGAAAGTCAGAATGAGAGCATTTTTATGCTCTATAGAAGATACTGTTTGGGATGCGGTAGAGCTAGGCTGGACTAAGCTGGAGGCACCTAAGGCTAATTGGGATAAGGCAGCTCTAGCAGCAGCCAATGCTAATAGTAAAGCTTTAAACGCTATTTTTTGTGCTATGTCTCCTGATGAATTCCACAGGATCTCTCATATGACAGTTGCCAAAGAAGCTTGGAAGATTTTGGAGACCACTTATGAGGGTACAAAGAAAGTTAAGGACACAAAGCTTCAGATCCTTACCACCAAATTTGAAGAGCTCAAGATGGGTGATGATGAACCATTTGATTCATTCTATGGAAACCTCAATGAAATTGTAATTGCTAAACTCAATCTTAGGGAGAAGATTGAAGATGCTAAGGTGGTGAGAAAAGTATTGAGGTCTTTGCCTGAAAGTTTTAGAGCAAAAGTTATAGCCATAGAGGAAAGCAAGGATTTGGATGAGATTAAAATTTAGGAATTAGTTGGGTCTCTCCAAACATATCAGATGGGACTGCCTTCCCATAAGATGAGAAAATCACTTGCACTTAAAACCATCAACGAAAGGATGGATGATTCCTTCGACAAAGATGGGGTGGAGAAGGAAGTAGCATTTCTTATAAAAAACTTCCGCAAATTTCTGAAGATGAAGAACAGTGGGAAATCATTCAACAGAGAAAAATTTTCATCTTCAAGAGGTGATAGGAAAGAATTTACAAGGAAAGAAGGGAGGGAGTTTCAACCTTCTTCAGAAATTGTATGCTATGAGTGCAATGGCCATGGACATCTAAAGAAGAAGTGTCCAAATTTTCTGAGGGGAAAAGGCAAAGCTTATGCCACGACATTCAGTGATTCAGACTCTTCTGATTCTGACTCGGAAGAGAGCTGTGATGGAGAGAGAAACTACTCCGCATTCATGACCATTGCTCATGTGGAGTCATCGGATGATTTGGGCGCACTTATGAAGGAGCTTGGCGAGCATTCTGATTCAGAGTCTATTGGGATTGTGGAAGAATCAGATGTTGAAGAAGAAGAAAAGAATACAGCTAATCTTCAAGAAAATTATTCCTTACTACTTGAGAAGTCGAGAGAGTATACCAGAGTAGCCAAAGCAGCTGTAAGGAAAATGAATAAAGCTGAGGAAGATTACAGAAGTCTCTTAATCAGATATAAAGAGGCTAAGTGTGAGATTGAGACACTAAATGGCGAGTTGTCTGAAGCCTATACGAAGGTGAGGTTTCTTGAGCAAAAGGTAGTGCAAGCTTATGCCAAGATAGAGAGAGTCTCCTCTCAGAAGTTAGATGATGTTATCTCATCTCAAAAACTTTCTTCAAATAAGTCCGGGTTGGGATACACCAGAGGAAGCGGCTCATCAGCTAGAGTCACCAAAGAAGTTAAGTTTGTAAAGGCAAACGAGACAGTTGTAGAAGAGCCCATTCTTGAAAAAGTTGGGGATGTGAAGAAGAAGAATGTGGCTGAGCAATGAATGGTGAATAAGCCCCGAAATCAATTTGTGGTTAAACATGAAACCAGAGGAAGATCTCTTCCAAGATCACAACGGGGTCCTAGAACGGATTATGTGTGTCACTACTGCGGATTGGAAGGACATACCAGACCCAATTGTCAAAAGCTAAGATCAGACAACAGTTAAAGCGCACCTCAATCACAAGGAAGGAGAAATGACATGAGATCTTGGGGTGGTGAAAAACCGAGAAGTCAGAATCGTGATCCCGATATGATGGACGTGATGAAAATGATCAGTGCCTTCACCACTTGCTTGGAGAGTTTCACCAGAAGGTTTGACAGTCCAAATTCTCGTACCCAATCCGTTAAGGATATCACCCCAAACGCACGTGATGTGTGGGTGAAGAGGGGTACTCATGCATAAGCATTTTAACATGTCCACGCATAAATTGTTTCAATGTTTAGGGACATTTGCTGTTGCATCTCTTCATGTATTTTTTTTTCGGCTGTTTTTGTTGATCTTTCTTTTCCTGTTCTGCTTTGGGTGTGTTCAAAAATTTCAAAAAACACATAAAAAATAGAAAATCCAAAAATTTTGATCACTTTGTTGAGTTTTGTCTCAAAGCATGTTTTGCCTTGTACCTTTGTACTTATGGTTGTGCATTTAACGAGCTTAGCTTGTCCCTCATGCACTCATACCATTGTGGAAGAAATTCTGAAATCTATTTGACTATTGTAAATAGATCTTCAACCTTGTCATGAATGAGTAGTGAATGATTTTGTTGATCTTGAGACATGCATAGACTCATGCCTATATATCTTCCCACTTTTATTTTTGTTTTATTTTTGTTTTTATTTTTGTTTTTTGCTTAAAAGAGCTCTCTAAATGTAAATCTCCAAATGAAAAGAAATATAGAGCTACAAAAGCCTGTCGCATAAACTGGTGTTCGACTAGGAAAAAGGGAAAGCAACCAAAATAAAATGTATGATGGCCAAAAAGCCAAAGGCTAACTCATCAAATGAAATATCAAAAATTTCAAGCATCTTTCTCTAAATGAGATTTTCTTTGCTCAAAAGTTGCAAATGATATGTTGAATATGGAGCCAAATGAAAAGCTTCAATGAATTGTTATCAAGTACGTGTGGGAGGTCATATATGCATGTTTCTATAATTGAGATAGGTCACATAATCTAGTGCTAGTTGTGTATGCCTTGATTGAATTGATCATTGAAGCTTCACATTGAACTAAGGACTATCTCATTTTTGATATCCATACACAACACACAAATCTATGTTCAATGAATGTCATATTCATTTGTGTGATTGTACTTGATTAAATGTGTTTTCACATGCTCAATCTTTGTTGATCAAACCCAAAAATATTTTCGAGTGTTTTATTTGTTTTTTAAAGTGATTTTATACTTTCATTTTTTTTTTTTTTTTTTTTTGCTTTTGATTAAAAAAAATGCATGCTTTTATGTTTCTTCAAAAAACTGGTTCAAGGGTTGTTTCGCGAGAAGCTCGCGACTTAGAGCTTCCCGCGAAAAGGAGTTGAGGGAATTTTTTATTTTATCATGTCACACAGAAACTTTTGTGACCGTCTCGTAACTAACAGCTTCTCGCAAAATGCTATTTGGCTAAAATTGGATTTTTCCAATTTCAGACAGAAGCTACCGCGACTAGCTCGCGACTGGTTCGCGACCTAATGCTTCTCGCGAATATTTTGTGCTTTAGTGGCCCTTCTCGTGACTGTTTCGCGACTGTGTCGCCATTCCCTAACCCGCGAAAAATGTGTGTTTTCAGTTTTTATAAGTTGATGTGACAAGTTTTCAAAATCTCACACTTCCCTCGCTCAACCTCTCTCGAACTCTTTCAATCCAAAAACACTATTCCATTCAAACTCCTTCAATGCAAGCACTTTTTTTGCATTTTCTTCTTCAAGGTATGTTTGTTAATCATTTTGTTAGGGTTTTAATAATTGGGGATTTTCGAAACTTTGGGTTAGTTTTCAATATTGGGTGATTTCTTCTCAAATATTTTGATTGGGCTGTGTCCCATTTGTTGTTTCTGCATCTATGTTGGCCCCTTGTGGCATTTTACCATGTATTGAGGGTAGATTTTCCCATGTTCATGCATTATTCATGTTATATTTACATTTGTGCCTGCTAAGTGTTTGTCAAAATGTCCGAGTGACATTTTTGTGCCAATATGACCTTATTGTACTTGGTTTGGTCATTCATTGTCTGTTTCACTCACTTTGCTCATGTTGCACACTCTTGGTACACAACTAGGCACATTTAGGCACCCTCATGCATCTCATGCCGCATACACTCATCAGCACATGCACACAGACACACACACTTGCACTGTCTCTTAATTTTCTGCATGGAGGTTAAGCTTTATAGGTTGAAGTTGTTAAGCATGTTGTTAAGAGTCAACCATGCTATGTTTTCAGTTAGTTTAAGTATGTTTTGGAACTAACTTGAATCTAATCAAGTTTGTCTTCTGGTTTGTGTTTGTGTATTTTTTTGGCTTGTGAAATTGTGCAGATGTCTCCCACCAAGCATGCAACTAAGAAGAAACTGACCTCAAAGTGAGCCCAAACTGAGTCTGATCATTTCAAGTCTATCGAGGCTGATATGAAGTACAATGACTGCTACAAGGACAAGACAATCATCATGGAACGGGTAGTCCAGTTGGAGACTCTTGAGGACACTTTCATCCCTGAAGTGTTCAAAGATAGAACTTGGAACAAGTTGCTGAAGCCGACTAGAGTAGTCTATTCAGAGATTATCAAGGAATTCTTCTCCAATGCCACTGTTAACGGAGAATGTATTGAGTGCTGGGTAAGACACAAGGAGTTTATGATTACAAGAGAGAGCATTCAAGATTTTCTGGAAACTCATCCTCCATCTCAGCCAATCACAGTTGCTTATGAGGACAGAATGGGTCCTACTGATGAGATAATTAAACTCCTTGGTGGTGAATCGAAGAAATCATCCATGAACACCATCAAGTTCTTTCCAGAAATGAGGACACTAAGCTATGTGATGATTCACAATCTCTATCCAGTCACCAATCTTACCACTCGCTCTGCTTCGAGAACAAGATTTCTGTATGATCTCTTTATACATAAGGAGATTGACATTTGCGGTCATATCATGCATGTCCTGAAGAAGAGCATCACAGAGCAGAATTCACGGACTGTGATGCCATTTCCCTCTTTGATCATGGGATTGATTGCCAAGGCAAAGCTCAAGCTACCCAGTGGCCTCACGGTTGTTCAAAGAGACTATCCCATTGGTAGTCATACACTAACTAGGAGCACTACACACATCAAGGGTTCTAAGACCGGTGTGCATACCATACCGCCACCACGACGGGTTCAGCAGGATAAAGGTGAAGGTACAGAGGAAGAGATTGATAGGTTCACCTCCGCTACTGAGCCCTCTGCACAGCCATCATCTTCAGCTCCACCACAAGGCTTAAGCAAACTTGATCAGTTGCTTGCTAAAATGGATCAGATGTTTACGATGCTTGACTCCCATGTGCAGTACACCGTGGACCAGTTTGCATACCTTCAAGGACAAATCACCGTGCTCTCTTCTCAAGTACAAGACTTATCTATGGAGCACGGCTCGAATTCAGACTCAGATCAGTTCTGACCTTTTGGCCATTTCGGTCAAAAAGGGGGAGAAAATTCTGAGGGGGAGCTAGAGAAGAGCTTGCACAACGTTAGGGGGAGCATAGTCTAGCAACTTAGTAACATTGGTTATTGGTTTTTTAGACGGTTTTTATTCAGTATTGTTTAGTTTTTATAATTGTTTTATGGCTTTTGGTCTAAAGCTTTGATACTATGCTTTATTTAAGTATTATTTCAGATGCCTATTTGATGATATTCTCTATGCTTTGTAGCATACTTTGCATGTACCCATATTGCTTTTGTTAGCTTTAAGGGTTTGTTTCATTACATGTTTGTAGGCTTTTATGGTATGTGCCATGCGTATTCAATACATTGTTTATGTAGCCTTTTTGATTGTGTTATTGAAGTTCAATGTCACACATTTTACTTCAGTACATCACTCTTGTGCCCGTGTAGGATTGTTCCTAGATGCATATACGTTTTATGCATTGGTTAAGTGATGAACACTCTTGTGCCCAAGTAGGATTGTTCCTAGATGCTAATACTTCAAGTATTTTGCATTGGTTGAGTGTTGGATTTGCAAATGATACTCTTCAAATGAGTTTATCATCTTGCATATCCGGATGTTCATTCCTTGTGTGAATAAGCATAGTAATTGCTTGTGTATAGTGATTACTTGTTTGATCTTGCCATGATCTAGTGTTTCTATTTTATTTTGCTGGATCATGCTTTTATTGCTCCATATGCTTTTCAAGTTTTCTGCATACAATGATATTAGTTTGTTGTTGTGTTTTAGGAGTTACTTGTTCATATGTTTCAAGAGCTTATAAGAATCTAGAATTAGGTGTGAGTGAGTTTTGCCTTTGTTCCCAAACTCACATTTAAGTCTAGAGTCTGTTTTAGGGTTTTGTCACGGAATAGCCAAAGAGGGAGATTGTAAAGTTGTTATTTACAACTATGTATTTTGTTGGCTTTTATTATGTGCCAAATTTGATTGTAATTATTATCAATCGTTTATACCCTGTATGTATTGTGGGAATTGATGTAAGGGTTGTGTGATAGAGAGTGTGTGAAGACTCAAGCAATTTGGAGGCTGAAGGATTCTCGCAGGTATGTCGCGACTTAGCTTCCCGCGAAGTGAAGCATGTGCCTTGCACATGCTAGAATGCGAAGAGTTAGGCCAAATGGAGACAGCTGTCTCTCGTGAGTATCTCGCGGGTAAAGCCTTCCCGCGAGACACTCACGAGACATGCTGTTCTACCAGCCTGTACTGACTGACTCACACATTTTGCACCTATCCTATATAAACCCTCATTACCCACAAATGTTGAGGAATGCTTCAGAGAGAAAACCCTAGCCAAACACATTTGGAATTAGAGATTGTCATCCCCACCTTTCTCTATACAATTGCTTGTGGTATCTCCTCAATCCTTCCCTCTCCATTTCCACACCATTGAGAGGTTGATAGCCCAAACACTTACCACACCCTTTAAGAGTGTTGAGTGACGTTTTGGTGCTGTTGGGAAGCATTGGAAGAAGCCTGGAATGGCAGATGCAACATGGAGCTTGTTGCGGGATCCAGGGTGCTAAACAAGACACGGTTTCGAGAAGCCTTGTTGGAGTAGGAGCTTGAAGGGCTTAGGTACATAGGGTAGATTAGGCTTGGAGGGTCTCTTGCTTACTCATATATCCCAACTGATTGTCTAATGGATCGATTTCCACTTAGAGGGTGGCGGAGAGGTTTTTTACTAAGGTCTTCGGTTTCCTCTTCGAAAACACGTCTCGGTGTTTTTCTGTGTTTGCATCCTTCTTCCCTACTCTTGTTTAATTCCATTATACTGCTATGTTGCGTAGTTTATGGATTAGAGTAGCTTACTTGTTCATCCGCTCGCTTTTACACTATTCCGCACTTTGTATTAAAGTTGTGTAAAATCTATCGAGCCGTAATTTTAATTGGGGGTCTAAATAGCTCTTGTGTTTTCAACACATTTTCGAGCTCTCAACTCCAAATCAGAAAGTTCTCCAAGCTCCTTCATAAGTGTACCCAAATCATCTGATGACTGCACATGTGCAATGGTCATAAATGCGGAGTAGTTTCCTTCTCCATTACAGCTATCTTCAAAGTTGGAGTTAGATGAGTTAGTATCACTTAAGGTAGTAGCATAGACCTTTCCTTTTGATTTCAAATAGTTTGGACATTCCTTTTTGAAGTGTCCATATCCATTACACTTGAAACACATAATGTCCGAAGGAGATTAAGAATCCTTCCCCCCCTTTCCTCTTAAACTCTTTCCTATTACCTCTTGAAGATGGAAACTTCCCTCTGTTAAATGGTTTCCCACTGTTCTTCATCTTCAGAAATTTGCGGAAGTTTTTCGCAAGATATGCTACTTCCTTCTCCACTCTATCTTCTTCGGAAGGATCATCCATTCTTTCGGTGATAGTTTTAAGAGCAAGTGATTTACTCATCTTATAGGAAGGTAGTCCGAGCTCATACATTTGAAGTGGCCCAATGAGCTCTTGAATCTTAATTTCATCCAAAACCTTACTTTCCTCTATAGCTGTGACTTTTGCTCGAAAGCTCTCTGGTAAAGACCTCACAATTTTTCTAACCACCTTAGTATCTTCAATCTTCTTACCAAGATTAAGCTTTGCAATCACAATTTCATTGAGCTTCTCATAAAACGAATCAAAGGGTTCATCTTCACCCATCTTGAGCTCTTCAAACTTGGTGGTAAGCATTTGGAGCTTTGTGTCCTTCACCTTCTTAGTCCACTCATAAGTTGTCTCCAAAATCTCCCAAGCTTCCTTGGCCATTGTCATGTGAGATATCTTGTGGAATTCATCTGGAGACACACCACAAAATATAGCATTTAAAGCATTACTGTTAACATTGGCTACTGCAAGAGCTGCCTTATCCCAACTAGATTTAATAGCCTCTGACCTAGTCCAACTTATTTCAACCGCATCCCACACGGTGTCATCAATAGCATAGAAATGCCCTCATTTTAATTTTCCAAAAGGTATAATTGTTGCCATTAAAAAATGGTGGAAAACTGAGAGATTGAGACCTATCCATCTCAACAAGGGGTCAAGGATTACACTCAGGTATTAAAACCACAAGAAGTGTACCTGCTCTGATACTAATTGTAAGTTCAAACTGTGTATAAAACATCCTTGAACGTTTAGACCCCAAATTATAAAAATACCAATGCAAGCTTTATATCAAAGAATTAATGTGCGGAACATGATAACAAGCTTATAACAGAATTGATAAACAATCTAAGCCAAATATAAACACATTCACAACAGTAAATATAAAGTAAAGATAAAGAAAAGGAAGGTGCAAAGACATGAACAACACACAATGTGTTATCAAAGAGGAAACCGAAGTTCTCGACGTAAAATCTCTCCGCCCCCCTCCAAGCAATAAATAATCCACTAAAGAATGTAGTTGGAATACATGAACAGCAGAAGACCCTCCAAGCCTAATCTATCCAAGTACCTAAGCCCTCCAAGTTTCTTGCTCCAACGAGGTTACACTGAACCTATTTCTTCTTTAGCTTCCCGGATTTCGCTACTATACCATAGCATCAACCAATGTATATTGGTTCCTTCCAAACTACTTCCCTTAGCACTAAATGAACCTTCTCACAGATGTGGGTGCGGTGAAATAAGGATTTGACTAAAGGTCTCTTAAGAATGTAACAATGGAGAGGAAGAGAGAAGAGGAATTTGTAGAGTCTCTAAGGTAAAGATTGGGGATGAGGCAATCTTGTTTTTCTCTAAGGTTTCTCTCACAAAATTCTCTCTGGAAGCTCTCTCAATTTAGTGAGTATAAGGGTCTATATATAGTGGTGTGTGTTTGGAATACGAAGAGTCAGTTTTTACCAAACAGGGCTGATTGGCGGCTTGGCCTCGCGACTGGTTTGAGTCGCGAGTTCAAGAAGTGAGATAACGGCCTGGCCAGCCTAGGACTTTTGTCCTGTAGTGCGACAGCTAGCACGACCCTTCAGCTTCCCATGTGTGCATCTCACGAACCTGCAGTTGGCGGCTTGCCAGTCGCGAGTCAGCCGCGAGTCCTAGCCGCGAGTCTTTGCCTTCTTGCACATACTTAAGCTTTTCTTCACATCTTCTCACACACTAACCTTACAATAATCCCACATAAATACAGGGTTACTAAGTACTTAAATTACAAGCAAATTGGCACGAAATAAAGCCAACAAAATGGTTGATAAATTTCAACCTTACAAAAACAACTCATTTCTATAAAAATATGGTCATTTATCTCCATTTTATTATCTTTGAATTTAATGGTGAAAGAGGATAATGTTTGCATGGTTACCCTTGTAGGGTGTCAACCCTTAGGGTGTGGGTAGGATTTTAACATCCAAGGGAACCTTAGTTCACTCTCTAGGTTATAAGGATATGGAGCAAGTAAAGTAAAATAAAACGCGGTGGCATGCACCTATAACAAGAAACAAACATACTTTTTCGTTGACTCATTTTGAAAAACAGACCAAGCTTCAGTAATCCTATCTAGGTTTGGATGTACACTCAGTCAAATCCTCATAGGTAGTCATGCTAGCTAAGCTTACTATATGGGAAATGCTCATGGGTGCCACCTCGAATCCTAGAGAATGGGGATCTTGGTCATCGTATTCTACCACTCATAGAGGTTGAGAAAAAAAGTGGAGCCAAGGGTAGGGATTTTAACTCGCCTCCTTGACTACATAGGTAACTACAAGGAGGTTGTCTACTTTGCTCCAAAACTATCTAAGGTAAGAGGATCTCACCATCCAGCTTCACCTCAGGCCCGAGTTCGACCCATAAAAATGAAGGACATTCCATGCTTTCTAAAAATTTAAAGGGGAAAGCTTTTTGGCAAGCAAGTACTAAATACATATACAAAATGTTGCATAAATTAAATTTCTATCCTATGGTTTTGGCACAATAGGGAAAGAAAATAACATACAACATACAAACGTGTGAGCAAGATATGTACCTATAAGAAAAATAAAGCATGTATATGTATGTACAAAAGTATAAGTCAAAAGCCAAGAATAAAATTTATTTAACAAAATGTTAAAGTTAAATTAAATTAAAAATTCTAGGCCTGAACTCACTAACCATCCCAGCGAAATTTCCATGCCATGGACCCTCGGAAAAGAGAAACTCCTTACCATATAGTTCACACGATTTTGTTTATGTTTCGGTTTACGCACACACATTGGTGGCTCATAATCCAAAACGAGGCAATAGGGAGTTTGTAGACTATGCTCCGCGCCTTAATTTTGGTGGAAAGAGTTAGAACCAAACGATATTCACGCATCCACACAAATGGGGAGTGGCCATTTTCTGGGTGAAAGTGATAGAAAAGCTTGTTATATTCGGGATATTAGGTTCTTTGACGAGAATAGAATATTTGTAAGTTCCGATCCCTCAACATTTCAGCTACTTGTGACAAAGCCTACGTGCTATGATTTAATTCTTATTGCTCAGAATTACATTGATGGAACCGATATCCATTTTGGGAGTCCCGGGTACCCAAATGCTTGCTGCCCAAACTAGCAAAAGACTAAAGAAAAATAAATTAAGAAAGAAAGACACCCCAAATTATATGAAAGGTTGGAATATTTTAGGAAGGAACTTTAGGAATGAATGAATGAAAGAGGCAGCAAACCCCCATTGTGCTGGACTCAAGTCACCAACAATTAATGAGTCTACATTGATATAAAGTGCCCTCTCTTCTTCTTCAAGCATATCTATAATTATCAAAGGTGTAAGGTTTTAAAGTTTGGAACTTCCATTTAATAAATCATGTGTCAAAAGTTACTAATCAGTACTACTAATTGATAAGAAATTTCTTAAATAAATAAATATTAATTATACCACATTTAGAAAGTAAGTTATTTTATTGTTATAGGCGATTTCATTTAATTGGTCAATTGATTTCCTTTTTCTTTTCTTTTTTTATTGATTTAAATTTTCATTATCTTTGAGATATTTTGAGTTTTCAATTTATTCTTTATTGTTACTATTGTCTTCCTTTGGCTCTTCCAAGGATCTTGGGGTGTGTCCTTTTCAGTTTCTTTCCTCGTATTGGTCTTAGTGATCTTTCAAAGATACCCTCCTTGTTTGTCTATGGGTTGGTTGTGTCAGGTTTGGATCACAGCAGGTTCGGGATCAAGGGACATGTCCTCGACCAACGCAACTTAGGTAGTCTAGAGGTCGAATTAGGTTTGGTAAAGATTTCAATAGATCAACGGTACAAGAAGAGAAATGGTAGAGATCAACAAAGAGAGAAAGAAGAGAATGTTAGCTTTTTGTCAGAAACGTTGGATCAAATTTCAAGAGGAGAACTTTGATAGGCCAAAAATTGAATGACCCCTTGTGATAAAACCAATTAATTAATTAGCCAATTTATTAATTAATCAATTTATCATGCAATTGCGTGGAAGCACAAACAAATCACCAAAAACTAAATATGCAGTGGAAATTTAAATGACACAGTGATTTGTTTACGAATGGGGAAAAACCTCACCGCAAAAACCCCACCAGGTGATTTTCAAGTTACCACTCCCGAAACTCCACTATTATCAAATCAAGCAGTTACAAGTAAAGGAATCCCAAGTACCTTACCAACCTATAGTTGAACCCATACCCCAATACCCAATTGGACTTGATCTGTAGCGACAGTTCCCACCTTTGATGCACGGCTCCCAAGTACATAACTAACCAATGCGCGGATCCCAGTACGCGACTTTAGAACACCAACTTAAGAAAGAAAGGTTGGCTGCAAAGTTCTTCAGTTCATCCTACACGATGAAAATTAGGAAGATGCTTGGTCACAAAACCCTATGGTGCAAATACACAGCAACTTCTTGAAGGAAGATGAACTAGGTCAAAAACTTCGTCTTTTGATCACAATTTGCTTGAACAGAGATTGCTTAATGAATTTGCAAGTTGTGTCACACTCAATGGCTCTTAAAATAATCTTTTTATATGTTTAGGGTTTGGAGAAAAGAATGCCCAAAAACATATTCACAGATCCCAAGAAAATCTGATCAGAAAATCTAAATTTTTAAATCTCGACAGATAGCAGGTGTTGAGGTAGCTATCGAGAAGGTGTCGGGCTTTAATGAAATTGCACTCCAGCTTGCTTTTTCTTGGACAGACTTGATGACTTCAACACTTGACCTTGAAATCTTATTTCTTGAAATATTAAAAAAACTTAGAACTACCCAATTACAAGTAGAGTGGGTTTTGTAAAAGGATTAGCCAATTTACATAAATAAGTGACATATGTTCTGAACAAGTGAAAACACATATGTCCTAACAATCTCCCCTTTTGGCAATCCGTGACAAAACCACAACAAACAAATGAACATATGAGAGAAGTCATAAATTACTAAACTCATATTCACTTGTTGAATACAATAAAATCTATCCTAACACAAACTCTTGAAAAACTTTGCAAAAAGAGAGTTTATGACATGTAGACTTTGACAACCTGTATTTCTAAAACACTTTAAACAAAACTCATCAAGGCATCTTGTGTGAAACAAAAATAATAGATTGCATACAAGGTATAAGGAACATGTGTATAAAGATAGAAAAGAAACAACACATGAAGAGAGAGGTGAAAGAAACATACATCCACATATATAAAGAAGTATAAGTACAATGTATGTAAAAATGGTCAAAGGACCTCAAATACAAGATCAATGTATCTAAAAAGTAAGAAAAGAAAAGATACATATAGAACCCCACTACATCCCTCAAAAAAAAAAATATCAACACTCCCCCTATCAAAATGTTCTATACTAACTCTCCCCCTAAGATAACTACTCTCATATCTCAAAACTACTCCCCCTTTTTGTCACGAGTGACAAAGGGTAGAGTGTCATGTAGACATCTCATCAGTAGAGCTAGCATCCCCATCATCATCATCGTCATCCTCCTTATCATCAGAATCTGAAGCTGCCGGAGTAGGTGGTGAAGGAGTAGCCTTTGGAGCAAAACCACCCATGGTCGCCTGCCGTCGTACAATTCGACCAACTCGAACATTCACCTGATGCAACTCAGCAGAGAGTGTATCAAGGCAAGTGTCCATGCACTGTAGCTGTGCCATAATGTCTTCTAGAGATACATCACCTGTATAGGAAGAAGGAGCAGATGTAGATGGAGCGAATCTAGATGGAGCAGATCTGGACGAAGCCGAACGGGAGGGAGGAGTGGCATCCGCCTGTCACGACCTGAACTGCGCCACACTACTTTTTACGGCTGCGGCATCTATGGCAGATATGTGTGTGAAGTGGTCAGACACAGGAAAGGGAATGGAAAAATGGCGTAAGATCCTCGTGATAGCAGAAGGAAAGATGAGCTTATCACGGGACGCCGAATCAAGATGAACATCTATGATAGAAAGAATGAAGTGAAAAGGAAAATTTATAGTAAGATGCTCTAACAAAGATAATAAAAATCTAGCACGAGGCTTAGTGATGGAGTTTTAGTGAGAAAGTGGATGGAGTACAAAAGTCATCACCATGTTAAGAAATCTAGGACCTTTAGCGAAAGGCCTACATGATGTGTACTGATGCTCTCCCCAATCAGCAGGGCACTAACAAAAGACAGAGATGAGCTCATCTTTGGACACAGTCCTTAGGTGCTCACAAGAAGGATAGTCAGGAAACTCTATCCTAGGAACCTTAAGCACATCCACAACTAGCTGCGGTGTGACAGGAATGCACGTACCTCGAACGCGAGTGAAAAAGAGAGGTACTAAACGATCTATCCCGTGCATGTTGGAGTAAAACTCCTGAATCAGTACAAGGGGACAAGTGACCAGGATGTCACACAGTGACCCCCATCCCCTACTGTGAATGACAGTGGGAAGGTCAGTGTCGGCGAAGTCCGCCAAAATGACTTGGCATTCCGAATGAACACCTCGTCGAGAAAAGTTCTTTGAAAATGCCTTGTGGGCATCTCCATCACAGAACTGAAGGTTAAGAGGAGCAGAGTCAGAAGAAGAGGAAGCTTCAGAACGTAGAGGGTTCCGAGTAGGAGTGGATTTACGTTTGGGTGCCATAAACACTACTAACGTAAAAGAATGAGAAAGAGATAGAGAGAAAGACAATCAGAAAAGTTCCCAAAATAGTTCACATATATCAAATATATTGAACAATAAGTACGTATGCATGGGAATGCATGAGCATGTGACATGCAAATCAAAAAGGCATCATGGGCTCAGCCCAATCCAATCCTACCAACACACAGCATAAAGCACACATCTAAATGCATGTAAATGTGATTCCAATGCACATGGAATGCGATGTATGACATTTTAAAAGCATTTAAGTGAAAAACCAACCCAAATTTCAAGAACAACTCCTCAATTTTGGAAAACCCCAAAAATTTCAAAAAGTCCCAAAACCTAGGTTTCAAAACATGCAATGCATGAAAAAGGAAGGGAAAATGAACTTACCAAGTGAAGGAAATTAAGGGAAGACCAAAAATGATGAAGATTTGAAGATTTGAGTGAGAGAAACTTGTTTGGGAGGTGAAAAGTCTTCGGATAGATCGAGAGAGATTGACATAATAAGAGAAAGATCGTGATCGTAGCTTATATAGGCACCTTAGTATTCTCGACAGCTGAGGTGTCGAGAGGTATCGAGGAAGCTGTCAAGAAAGGTGTCGAGAATTTTGCCTTCGACAGCTGAAGGTATCGAAAGGTGTCGAGGTGCAAGATCAATTTCAGATAAAAGAAGCTCGATCGATCGACAAGGTGTCAAGGATGTGTCGAGGGGACATAAACTTTCTCAATCGATCCATCAGGTGTCGAAGAGGTGTCGAGATTGCAATAAGAAAAAGTCTTGAAAGGCTCGACAGATGACCAGGTATCAAGGAGGTGTCGAGCAAGCAGTTAAAAACAGTGTTTCGAGAAGAGAAAAACACAGACATGAATGCAATCCAACAAACACCTCAACTAATGATCCATTCAACATATAAAGCTCTCAAAATCATCTCTCAGCAAGAATTTAAGCACATGGATCCTCAAAAACACACACATACACACTAAACAAGTCTAACCAATTTTATTTTTCAAAAACAAGTTAAGACAATTTAGTGAGCATACATTAGCACATGTAAACACTTGTGATGGTCAAATCATATTGTACCTGCACATGTATCAAAAGTAGTAAAGAATATTGCGTGTTGTGTGTGAAAAACATCGCAAGATTGCATATGTGTATGCATATTATGACGATCTGAGATATGAAAAAATAACTTTAACTCACACACAATCATAACTGTTTGATGGGGACTATCACCTTCAAGGTACATCCTATAACTCCCACATCTTCTAGAATACACGCTTGCAACCATATTTAAAGCATTTTTAATCTTTTTGTTTTTTATTGTCTTTGCATATTTTCTTTTAAGCATTTCATACATGGGCATATAAAAGAGAGAAAAAGAAATATCCAAGATGTTAAGCATTTAACATCGTACTTTTATTATGCCGAAGCATACGAATGTCTTTGACACTGCACTTTTGCTATGTCGAAGCATACAGGTGTCATATTATTATTGGCGGGCAACAGTGGTGAAATGGTTATTTATGCCTTTCTCTTAGGATTTTCTAGTCCTACCCATCAAAAAGAGTGATACGAGTGTTAAGTTTAAGAGATAACTTAATCTTACTCATCACAAACAAGAGCCACAAAGCTCACTTGCTTAGTTGTGCATAAAGATGCTCATCTAAGTTACAAGAGATACAAAGTTTAGAAACTTTGTTTCAATGGTCATCCAAGGTACACAAGTATCAAAGTACACAAAACACACACTGTTTTGTATTTTTCTGATTTTTCAATTTTTTTTATTTTTTATATTAAAAACAAAATAAACAAAACTGAAGGTAAACACACAAAACATGTTAAAACAAAGCAAAGCATAAAACTAGATTAACTCAACAAAAATGCAAAACACAAGTAATGCAACAAACAAAAAAAAAAAAAAAAAAGGGAAAAGAAAGTAATAAAATCACTTAGAGTCTATTTTCTTCCACACCTTGGAAGAACCTTTCCTTTGATTGAACCCTTGAACCGGTGGTGTGGGGGAAGAATTGAAACTGTTCAAGTTAGAAAGAAACATGAGGGCTTTTAGAATATCTCCAAGAGGAGCAAGAGAGGATTGAAGCTGATTTCGACTTCCAAATGCTATCATGCCATTGCTCTGTTGAGTGGTTAGCCACTTATAGCAATTTGGTCGAGTATGACCGGTAGCTCTACAATGATGACAAAGATGCTGCTTCTTTTGTTTAGGCTTTTAAGAGTTAGCCTTCTTAGCCCTAGGATTTTTAGCATCTTTCTTATCTTGTTTAGGGGGTGCTCCTAAGATAGATTTACTTTTACCTAAGTTCTCATTAGCTAATTCAATTTTGACATCAGTGTTCTCAATTTCAGTATTATTAGCAGGAGAAACAAAAACAGTATTGCTAGTAGAAGCAGTATTAGAGAAAGAAAGACCATACCCCAAGCCAGTTCGATCTGAAGCAGATTTCTAATTTCCAAGCATCTCATCAAGCTTTGCACTTGAAGTCCTCTCCAATTGAGCTCTAACTTGAAACAGCTCAGCTTCAAGCTTCTTGGTCTTCTCAGCTAAAAAGTTGTTCTTAAATCTCAGTGCTCCAATAGTTTGATTCGCCTTATCAAACTTTGTGGACAACTCTTCACATTCAAGTTCCACATCACTGAGCTTCTTGGTGGCCAGCCTATATAATTTCTCATGCTTCTCAGAGAGCTTGTAAAGCTTCTCATAGGCTGAGTGGATATCATCTTGATCATCCATCTTCTCGAATTTGGACTCCACCAATTCTTCTTCTTCATCCACTTCTTCAACAACCCCGTCAGTAGGATTGACTGTGGCAGTGAAGGCATTTAAGATTCCGTCATCCTCAGTGTCGGAATCATCTTTAGGCTCAGTGTCACTCAAGGTTGTAGTAAGTGCCTTACTTTTCCCAATGCTCTTGAGATTTGTTAGGCATTCCTGCTTCATGTGATCGAATCCATGACATCCGAAGCATTTTGGTCCTGCAGGAACAATGTACTGACCGCCATCCTTAGCATCCTTCTTCCCTTTGTCTTGACTTTTGAATTAAGAAGAACTGGATTGTCTGCAGTCCTTGTCGAAACTCCTCCCATTGGCATTCTTCATGAACTTCTTGAACTGCCTTATAATGTAGGACTTCATCTTGGAATCTTCATCATCAGAAGACTCCTCTGTATCACTGCTCTTTGCCTTCAAGGCCATGCTCTTGCTTTTACCAATTTTGTCAATCCTGGAAAGTCCTAGCTCATAGGTTTGCAAATTTCCAACCAGCTCAGTTAAAGAAATCTTGTCAATATCCTTTGATTCTTCTATTGCCGTAATCTTGGCACGGAATCTCTCAGGTAGAGATCTGAGCACTTTCTTTAAAACCTTAGGTTCAGGGATGGTTTCCCCAAGATTGAAGGCTGAGTTCACTATGTCCTTTTACTTGGCATAAAACTCATCAAATGACTCATCCTCCTCCATCTTAATTTCTTCAAAGCTAGTAGTGAGCCTCTGAAGTTTTGAATCTTTGACAGCCTTTGTTCTTTCATAGGTTGTCTGGAGGATGATCTAAGCCTCCTTAGCAGTTTTAGTTAAGGATATTTTCTTGAACTCCTCATTGGTGACTGCGCTAAATAGGGCATTTAACACTCTGTTGTTGAAGTTAGCCACCTTGATCTTTGCATCATCCCAGTCAGCCAGTTTCTCTTTTGGCTTAGTCCAACTAATCTTTATAGCTTGCCACACCTTCTCATCTAAAGACTGCAAGAAAGCTCTCATGCGTACTTTCCAGTATGCATAGTTAGTGTCATCAAATAAATGAGGTATGATTAATGACTATCCTCTATCCATGACAAACAGGGGTCAATGGATCACACAGCAACGATTAAACCTAATCAGAGTGTGCCTGCTCTAATACCACTTGATAAGCCACAAATTGAATGACCCCTTGTGATAAAACCAATTAATTAATTAGTCAAGTTATTAATTAATCAATTTATCATGCAATTACGTGGAAGCACAAACAAATCACCAAAAACTAAATATGCAACAGAAATTTAAATGATACGGTAATTTGTTTACGAATGGGGAAAAACCTCGCGGCAAAAATCCCACCGGGTGATATTCAGGTCACCACTCCCGAAACTCCACTATTATCAAATCAAGCGGTTACAAGTAAAGGAATCCCAAGTACCTTACCAACCTACAGTTGAACCCTTACCCCAATACCCAATTGGACTTGATCTGTAGCGACAGTTCCCACCTTTGATGCACAACTCCCAAGTACGTGACTAACCAATGCGCGGATCCAGTACGTGACTTCAGAACACCAACTTAAGAAAGAAAAGTTGGTTGTAAAGTTCTTCAGTTCATCCTACACGATGAAGATTAGGAAGATACTTGGTCACAAAACCCTATGGTGCAAATACACAGCAACTTCTTGAAGGAAGATGAACTAGGTCAAGAACTTCATCTTTTGATCACAATTTGCTTGAACAGAGATTGCTCAATGAATTTACAAGTTGTGTCACACTTGACGGCTCTTAAAACAATCCTTTTATATGTTTAGGGTTTGGAGAAAAGAAGGCCCAAAACATATTCACGGACCCCAAGAAAATCAGTTCAGAAAATCTGAATTTTTAAATCTCGACAGATAGCAGGTGTCGAGGTAGCTATCGAGAAGGTGTCGAGCTTTAATGAAATTGCACTCCAACTTGCTTTTTCTTGGACAGACTTGATGAATTCAACACTTAACCTTGAAACCTTGCTTCTTGAAGTATTAAAAACACTTAGAACTACCCAATTACAAGTAGAGTGCGTTTTGTCAAAGGATTAGCCAATTTACATAAATAAGTGACATAAGTTCTGAACAAGTGAAAACACATATGTCCTAACAAACTTCCACTTGATCCAATGCCATCGTGTTTTCTTGGCCCCACACTATCAACCAACACATTGGTCGAATCAACTGAAATCCTAGTTGAACGGTTTCTTTTACAAGCAGGGACAGACGTAGGATTTTAAGTTAGGGGGAGCTGGAGATAAGCAAAAAAAAAGAAATTTCAAATACGTATCCATATAGTATTAATAAATTATCAACCAAGACAAATACCCAAAAATCATTGTTTCTTAATATATTAAGATACAATCATCTACAAACAAAAATAAAAGACATGAAACACTATTGCTTCTTCATACAATCATCTATGAAAAGGAAACTCGACACTCTTTCAAATCTTCAAAATATCTATGATTGAATCCAAACTAAATGTCGAAGCTATATCCTTTTCAATGTATAACATCAAAGAGCTCGTCAAAAAATCATCTTCCATTTTTTTTTGAAGGTTAGTTTTGACAATTTTCATAGTTGTTAAAACATATATGTTTTAACTTGATTAAGAACATATGTCACTTAGTTATGTAAATTGGCTAATCCTTTGACAAAACACACTCTATTTATAATTGGGTAGTTCTAGGTGTTTTTAATACTTCAAGAAACAATGTTTCAAGGTCAAGTGTTGAAGTCATCAAGTCTGTCCAAGAGAAAGCAAGTTGAAGTGCAAAGTTTTTAAAGCTCGACACCTGCTCAATAGCTACCTCGACACCTGCTATCTGTCGAGATTTAAAAATTTAGATTTCCAATCTGATTTTCTTGGGATCCATGAATATGTTTTTGGGCCTTCTTTTCTTCTAACCCTAAACATATAAAAGGATTGTTTTAAGAGCCGTCAAGTGTGACACAAGTGGCTTTAGCATTGAGCAATCTCTGTTCAAGCAAATTGTGATCAACAAACGAAGTTCTTGACCTAGTTCATCTTCCATCAAGAAGTTGCTGTGTATTTGCACCATAGGGTTTTGTAACCAAGCATCTTCTTGCTATTCATCATAAAGGATGAACTGAAGAACTTTGCAACCAACCATTTTTCCTCAGTTGGTGTTCTGAAGTCGCGTACTTAGATCCACGCATTGGTTAGTCATGTACTTGGGAGCCGTGCATCAAAGGTGGAGACTATCACTACAGATCAAGTCTAATTAGGTATTGGGGTAAGGGTTCAACTGTAGGTTGGTAAGGTACTTGGGATTCCTTTACTTGTAACCGCTTGATTTGATAATAGTGGAGTTTCGGGAGTGGTGACCTGAAAATCACCTAGTGGGGTTTTTGCCATTAGGGTTTTCCTCATTCCTAAACAAATCACCGTGTTATTTATTTTTTCGTTGCATATTTAGTTGTTGGTGATTTGTTTGTGCTTCCATAAAATTGCATGATTAATTAATTAATTAATTACTTGACTAAATTAATTAATTAGGGTTAATCACAAGGGGTCATTCAGATTGTGACCTATCAAGTGGTATCAGAGCGGGCACACTCTGATTATGGTTTAATCTTTGCTGTGTTGATCCATTGACCCCTGTTTGTCATGGATAGAGGACATTCTTTAATTATACCTCCTTTATTTGATGGCATTAACTATGCATACTGAAAAGTACGCATGAGAGCTTTCTTACAGTCTTTAGATGAAAAGGTGTGGCAAGCTGTAGAGATTAGCTGGACTAAGCCAACAGAAGAACCGGCCGATTGGGATGATACTAAGATCAAGGCGGATAACTTCAACAGTAGAGCGTTAAATGCCCTATTTAGCGCAGTCACAAATGACGAGTTCAAAAAGATATCCTTAACTGAAACTGCTAAGGAGGCTTAGACCATCCTCCAGATAACCTATGAAGGAACAAAGGCCATCAAAGATTCAAAACTTCAGAGGCTCACTACAAGTTTTGAAGAAATTAAGATGGAGGAGGATGAGTCATTTGATGAGTTCTATGCCAAGCTCAAGGACATAGTGAACTTAGCCTTCAATCTTGGGAAAACCATCCCTGAACCCAAGATTGTAAGGAAGGTGCTCAGATCTCTACCTGAGAGATTCCATGCCAAGATTACGGCAATAGAGGAATCAAAGGACATTGACAAGATTCCTTTGACTGAGCTGGTAGGAAACTTGTAAACCTATGGGATAGGATTATCTAGGATTGGCAAGTCAAGTAAAGGTAAAAGCATGGCCTTGAAGGCAAAGAACAGTGATACAGATGAGTCTTTCGATGATGAAGATTCTAAGATGAAGTCCTACATCACTCGGCAGTTCAAGAAATTTATGAAGAATGCCAATGGAAGGAGCTTCGACAAGGACCGTAGGCAGTTCAATTCTTTTCAGTCTAAAAGCCAAGACAAAGGGAAGAACGATGCTAATGATGGTAGTCAGTACACTGTTCCTACAGGACCAAAGTGTTTTGGATGTCATGGGTTCGGACACATGAAACATGAGTGTCCTATATATCTCAAGAGCGTTGGGAAAAGCAAGGCACTTGCTGCAACTCTAAGTGACACTGAGCCTGAAGATGATTCCGACAATGAGGATGACAAAATCTTAAATGCCTTCACTGCCACAGTCAATCCTACTGAAGGGATTGTTGAAGAAGTGGATGAAGAAGAAGAACTAGTGGAGTCAAAATTTGAGAAAATGGATGATTAAGATGATATCCATTCAACCTATGAGAAGCTTTACAAGCTCTCTGAAAAGTATGAGAAATTATACAGGCTGGCCACCAAAAAGCTCAGTGACGTGGAACTTGATCATGAAGAGTTGTCCACAAAGTTTGATGAGGTCAATCAAACTATTGGAGCACTGAGATTTGAAAATAACTTTTTGGCTGAGAAGACCAAGAAGCTTGAAGCAGAGCTGTTTCAAGTCAGAGCTCAACTAGAGAGGACTTTAAGTGCAAAGCTTGATGAGATGCTTAGCAATCAGAAATCTGCTTCGGATCGAACTGGTTTGGGGTATGGTATTTCTTTCTCTAATACTACTTCTACTAGCAATACTGTTTTTGTTCCTCCTACTAATAATACTGAAATTGAGAATATTGATGTTAAAACTGAATTAGCTAGTGAGAACTTAGACAAGGGTAAATCTATCTTAGGAGCAGCCCCTAAGCAAGATAAGAAAGATGCTAAAAACTTTAGGGCTAAAAAGGTTAACTCTCAAAAGTTTAAACAAAAGAAGCAACATCTTTGTCATCATTGTGGAGCTGCCGGTCATACTAGACTAAATTGCTATAAGTGGTTAGCCACTCAATAGAGCAACGGCATGATAGCATTTGGAAGCCAAAATCAACTTCAATCCTCTCTTTCTCCTCTTGGAGATCTTCTGAAAGCCCTCATGTTCCTTTCGAACTTAAACGGGTTAAATTCTTCCCCCTCACCGCCGGTTTAAGGATTCAATCAAAGGAAAGGATCTTCCAAGGAGTGGAAGAAAAAGGATTTTAAGTGATTTCATCACCTTCTTTTCTCATATTGTTTTTCTGTGTATTGCATTGCTTGTGTGTTTTATTTTTTTGCTGAGTCAGTCTAGTATTTGCTTCTTTTTGTTTAACATGTTTTGAGTGTTTACTTTCAAGTTTTGTTTATTTTGTTTTTGATATAAAAACAAAAAACAAAAATTGAAAAATCAGAAAAATACAAAAACAGTGTGTGTTATGTGTACTTTGGTACTTGTGTACCTTGGATGGCCAATGAAACAAAGTTTTCTAAACTTTGTATCTCTTGTAGCTTAGATGAGCATCTCTATGCATAACTAAGCAAGTGAGCTTTATGGCTTTTATTTGTGATGAGTAAGATTAGGTTATCTCTTAAAACTTAACACTTATATCACTCGTTTTGACGGGTAGGACTAAAAAATCCTAAGAGAAAGGCATAAATAACCATCTCACCACTGATGCCCGCCAATCATAATATGACACCTGTATGCTTTGGCATAGCAAAAGTGCAGTGTTAAAGACATTCGTATGCTTCGGCATAGCAAAAGTGCGATGTCAAATGCTTAACATCTTGGGTATTTCTTTTCTCTCTTTTATATACCCTTGTATGATATGCTAAAATAAAAGAAAACATGCAAAGAAAATAAAAAGCAAAAAGAATAAAAATACTTTAAATATGGTTGTAAACGTGTATTCTAGGAGATGTGGGAGTTATAGGATGTATCTCGAAGGTGATAGTCCCCATCAAACAATTATGATTGTGTGTGAGTTAAAAGTTATTTTCTCATATCTCAGATCGTCATAATATGTATACACATATGCAATCTTGCGATGTTTTTCACACACAACACGTAATATTTTTTGCTACTCTTAATACATGTGCAAGTACAATGTGATTTAGCCATCACAAAGGTTTTACATGTGCTAATGTATGCTCACTAAACTATCATAACTTGTTTTTAAAATATAAAATTAATTAGACTTGTTTAGTGTGTGTGTGTGTGTGTTTTGGATGATCCTTGTGCTTATATTTTTGTTGAGAAATGTTTTTGAGAGGTTTATATGTTAAGTGAATCTTTGGTTGAGATGTGTGTTGGATTGCATTCATGTCTATGTTTTTCCTTTCTCGAAAAATTGCTTTTTCACTGCTAGCTCGACACCTCCTCGATACTTGGTCATCTGTCAAGCTTCTCAAGTTGTTTCTTATCGCAATCTCGATACCTCTTCGACACCTAATGGATCAATCGAGAAAGTCTCTGTCCCCTCGATAGATTCTCGACACCTAATGGATCGATCGAGATTCACTTATGCTGTTTGAGTCTTCTTTCTCGACACCTGTCTCGACACCTTCTAGATTAATCAAGATATCTTTTGTCTCCTCGATACCTTCTCGATACCTTCGCAATCGATCGAGCATCACGTATCTAAATTTCTTCATGCATCTCGATACCTCTCAATACCTTCAACTGTTGAAGGCAATTTTCTCGATACCTTTCTCAATAGCTTCCCCAATACCTCTCGACACCTCAGCTGTCGAGATTTACTGAGGTGCCTATTTAAGGTTCTGTCGCGATTTTCTTCTGTTCTCACTCGATCTCTCTTGATCTCTCCGTGTCTGTTCATCTCCCTTTCACTCTCCTTTCACTCAAATCCTCCAACCCTCTTGGATCTTGATCATTTCTTGCTCAAATCACTTGGTAAGATCTCTATTCTCTTCCTTTTTCATGCATTGCATGTTTGAAAACCTAGTTTTTGGGATTTTTCATAAAAATTTGGGGTTTTTCAAAATTGTTAGAGTTTTTCTTGAAATTTTGGGTTGGGTTTACACTTAAATGTTGTTAAAATGTCATATATTGCATTTCATATGCATTAGAATGATATTTACATGCATTTAGATGTGTGCTATATGTTGTGTGCTGGTAGGATTAGATTGGGCTAAGCCCATGATGATATTTGTGTTTTGCATATCACATGATCATGCATTCCCATGCATACGTACTTGTTATTCAAGATATTTGTCATTTATGAACTGTTTTGGGAAATTTTCTGAGTGTCTCTCTCTCTCTTTCTCTCATTCCGGAACCCTCTACGTTCTGGAGCTTCTACTTCTTCTGATACTGCTCCCTTTAACCTTCGGTTCCGTGATGGAGATGCCTATAAGGCATTTTTGGAGAACTTTTCTAAACGAGGTGTTCATTTGGAACGCCAAGTTATTCTGGGGGACTTCACCGATACTGACCTTCCCTCTGTCATTCACAGTAGGGGATAGGGGTCACTGTGTGACATCCCAGTCACTTGCCCTCTCGTACTGATACAGGCGTTCTACTCATACATGCACGAGATTGATCTTTCAGTACCTCTCTTCTTCACTCCCGTTCGAGGTACGCACATTCCTGTCACACTGCAATTAGTTGCGGATGTGCTTCGGGTACCTAAGATAGAGTTTCCTGATTACCCCTCTTGTAAGCGTCTGAGGACTGTGTCCAAAGATAAGCTCATTTCCGCTTTTTGTGAGCGCCCTGCTGATTAGGGTGAACATCAATTCACATCATGTAGGCATTTTACTAAAGGTCCTAGATTCATTAACATGGTGATGACTTTTGTTCTCCATCCTCTTTCTCACTATAACTCTATCACAAAGTCTCGTGCTCGATTTTTGCTATCTTTGCTAGAGCATCTTACCATAGACTTTCCTTCTCACTTCATCCGGTCCATCATAGATGTGTATCTTGATTCAGCGTCCCGTGATAAGCTCATCTTTCCTTCTGCTATCACGCGGATTCTACGCCATTTTTCCATTCCCTTTCCTATGTCCGACCACTTCACACACATATCTGCCATAGATGTCGCTACCGTAAAACGTAGTAAGGCGTAGTTCAGGTCGAGACAGTTAGGTGCCACTCCTTCCTCTCGTTCGGCTCCATCCAGATTAGCTCCATCCACATCTGCTCCTTCTTCCTCTTCAAGCGATGTATCCCTTGGAGATATTATGGCGCAGCTACAGTGCATGGACACTCGTCTTGATACACTCTTTGCTGAGTTGTGTCAGGTGAATGTTTGTGTGGGTCGTATTGCACGACGACAGGCGATCATGGGTGGATTTACTCCAGAGGCTACTCCTTCACCACCTACTCCAACAGCTTCAGATTCTGAGGATGATGAGGATGACGATGATGATGATGATGAGGATGCTATCTCTGCCGATGAGATGTCTACATGACACTCTACCCTTTGTCACCCATGACAAAAAGGGGAAGTAGTTTTGGGCTATAAGAGTAGTCATCTTAGGGGGAGAATTAGTATAGGACATTTTTGATAGGGGGAGTGTTGTCATTTTTGAGGGATGTAGTGAGGCTATATATGTATTTTTTTCTTTTCTTATCTCTTAGATACATTGATCTTGTATATGAGGTTCTTTAACAATTTTACATACATTGTACTTATATTCTTTATATGTGGATGTATGTTTCTTTCACCTTCCTTTTCATGTGTTGTTTCTTTTCTATCTTTATACACATGTTCTTTATTCTTGTATGCAATCTATTTATTTCTGTTTCACACAAGATGCCTTGATGAGTTTTGTTTAAAGTGTTTCAGAAATACAGGTTGTCAAAGTCTACTTACCATAAGCTCTCTTCTTACAAAGTTTTTCAAGAGTTTGTGTTAGAATATGAGTTGAGTGATTTATGACTTCTCTCATATGCTCATTTGTTTGTTGTGGTTTTGACACAGATTGCCAAAGGGGGAGATTGATTGTTAGGATATATATGTTTTAACTTGATTAAGAACATATGTCACTTAGTTATGTAAATTGGCTAATCCTTTGACAAAACGCACTCTACTTGTAATTGGGTAGTTTTAGGTGTTTTTAATACTTCAAAAAACAATGTTTTAAGGTCAAGTGTTGAAGTCATCAAGTCTATCCAAGAGAAAGTAAGCTGAAGTGTAAAGTTTTTAAAGTTCGACACCTGCTCGATAGCTACCTCGACACTTGCTATCTGTCGAGATTTCAAAACTCAAATTTCCAATCTAATTTTCTTGGGATCCGTGAATATGTTTTTGGGCCTTCTTTTCTTCTAACCCTAAACATATAAAAGGATTGTTTTAAGAGCCGTCAAGTGTGACACAAGTGGCTTTAGCATTGAGCAATCTCTGTTCAAGCAAATTGTGATCAACAGAAGAAGTTCTTAACCTAGTTCATCTTCCATCAAGAAGTTGCTGTGTATTTGCACCATAGGGTTTTGTAACCAAGCATCTTCCTGCTATTCATCATAAAGGATGAATTGAAGAACTTTGCAACCAACCATTCTTCCTTATTTGGTGTTCTGAAGTCGCATACTTGGATCCGCGCATTGGTTAGTTACGTACTTGGGAGCCGTGCATCAAAGGTGGAGACTGTCACTACAGATCAAGTCCAATTGGATATTAGGGTAAGGGTTCAACTGTAGGTTGGTAAGGTACTTGAGATTCCTTTACTTGTAACCGTTTGATTTAATAATAGTGAAGTTTCGGGAGTGGTGACCTGAAAATCACCCGGTAGGGTTTTTGCCATTAGGGTTTTCCCCATTCGTAAACAAATCACCGTGTTATTTATTTTTCCGCTGCATATTTAGTTGTTGGTGATTTATTTGTGCTTCCATAAAATTGCTTGATTAATTGATTAATTAATTACTTGACTAAATTAATTAATTAGGGTTAATCACAAGGGGTCATTCAGATTGTGACCTATCAATAGTTGAAAATGTTTGCTCTGTAGTAGCAGTAAAAACTGGAAGAGTAAGCCCAAGTCTCACCAATCTATAAACAAGTTTGTAGTATTCTGAATTTCTAGTTCTCACTAACCATTGAGACAACTTAAATAAACTTTTCAATTCTTTGAACTTTGGATCCTGGACTACATTATGCTCAAAATGATAAAGCTCCTTCTTCAACACTTGTTTGTCATAATCTATGAAATCTTGTGGATAGAAATTCTCTACCAACGAACAAAGATCACTACTTCTGAAAGATTTTAATGCCTCTCGAGGTTCTAAAGCTTAGCTAAGCCTAAGTAACTCCATTGTATCTTCATCAAACCAATAATTTAGTTCTTGTAGTTAAGAATCTATTGTAGCATAAAAAATATTTACTCGATAATGATGCTCAATTGTAACATTATCTTGCTGATTTCGAGCTCGACCTTGCCTCAGAACATAACGAGCATTCATAACCAGGACATCAATGCAATGCTTCTCACAAAATGATATCACAGTGGGGAGCAAGCCATCCCATCCGTCATCTCTAAATTTTTGGATAAGTGCTTTACTAGATGAAACTAAATGCATGGCATTTAAAATTTCTTGAGATTGGCTTTGCAAAACTTGACAAAGTTTATCAGTAATCTCTATAGTTTCCTTCTCAAGATGCAAGATGAAGACAAATTCAAATGAAGTTAAACCTTCATAAGCTGACTTTGCTTCTACCCGATGTTCTCCATCAATTGCATCATCAATTATATTTTGTAAAACGTCAACAGTTGAAGTAGACATCCTTAATAAGCTAGAAACTGATCTAAAATGTGAACTCCAAAGTGTTTCTAGAGGTTGTTGTAAAGTGCCAATTTGATTAAGTCCACTTCCAATCTCAAGCTCTTTAAGATCAATCAAACATGCTATTTCATTAGCATTGGCAACTTTCAATTGCTCATTGTGCTTGCATGAAGCATTAACAATTTTGATCAAAAAGAGCAATGCAAGAAAAAAATGACTAATGGCATTAACTTGTTTTGATGCTTTTACTAATGCCAATTGTAAGCGATATGCAAAACAATGGATGTAATAAGCATATAGGCAATCATTCAAAATCAAAGCTTGTAATCCATTCCACATACCTCGCATGTTGCTTGCTCCATCATATCCTTGCCTTCGAATATTTTGTATATCCAAGCAATGTTGAGATAACAAAGAATATATCCCCTTCTTTAGAGTCAAAGCTGCAGTGTCAGCAACATGAATAAGCCCAAGAAAAACGTTCTTTAACAAAACCTTCTGCATCAACATATCTAAAAACCACAGTCATTTGCTCTCTCATGGACTCATCACGAGCTTCATTAACCATTATGCAAAACTTTGCATCACCAATTTCTTCTTGAATGGCCTTCTTCACTTTGGCTGAGAAAACATGTAGAATTTCCTTTTAAATCCTAGGTGATGTGTAGGTTGCATTTTTGGGAGCTTTTTTTTTTATTATTTCAGCAACCTTCTCATTCCAAAAAGTCACAATACCCAATGATTCAAAAAAGTTCCCACAATTTAATGAACTACAACTTTCATCTCGATCTCTAAAAGCTATAGCTTGAAAGGCAAGATATCGAATATTAAAAATTACGGCCTTCAGATGCAACCGATTATTTGCAATTTGTTCAGTAGTGAAATGATCAACTACCCTTTGTAAATGCTACCATTGGTTCATTAAATCCTTACACTTTTGCTCAGCAACTCTATGAGCTGAATTAGGATCTTTTCCTATATAACATTGAAAGGAACAATCTGTGCCCCCAACTTTTTTCCAATTCCTAAATCCACCAACAATAAATGTATTTTGTCCTATAACCCCATTTGGATTATTAAAGACAAAGCAGGGTAAAAAATAAGCTGCATCTGTGGTAAGAGAATATTCAAGCCATGTTGAATTAAATCCAAACCAAGAAGCTTGAAAGCTACGATTGCGCTTTCCACTTTTTAGGTATGTCTTTAGAGGAAGTTGGTGTGGATCTCTTTTAATGTAAGCCCGTCGAATTTCATCACGTTGATTAACATGATATTCCCATATTTGATTGTGAGTTTCGGGATCATAATCCAAAGAATCAAGATCGACTTTTTGAAATTGTGTTTGAGAGATTGGAACATCAACATTTTCCGAAATTGAGAAATGCACATTTTCTAGAATTGGAGCATCCAAATTTTCTAGAATTGGAGCATCCTCCACATTTTCTAGAATTGGAACATCTACATTTTCTAGAATTGGAATAGCAACATTAGTTGTTGGCAATCCCACGTTGACTTCGGAAGAATTTGAACCTTTTCTTTTGAAAAAATCAAGAATTGTAGTTGATTTTTTCATGATCTACAAATAAAGTAAAAATCACCATTACTTTTTAAAATTTGTGTGACAATTTTCTATAATATATGATTTTTTTTTTTTTTTTTTTTTTTTTTTTTTTTTTTTTTTTTTTTGTGTTTGGTCGGCCTTATTTATAATTTATGTCTTTGGGTTGTCTCCATCTTTTTGACACTGACCCACTAACCTAATGAATCCACCACCAGCACTAAATTTATTCCCTGCACTACTAACAAGAACTTTTCTTTAAGTTTTTAACTTTACCTTTTTTTTTTTTGTCACTTGCCTGTTGCCTAACCTCACTTGTCCCTATTATGCCCAACTAATAGTCAACAAAGAAAAAACTAATCTCTACAAACTCTACTCTCTGTCTCTCTGTCTCTCTCTATCTCTCTTATCTATATAAACTAGAGAGAGAGTCACAAATACAGACAAAGTCACAAAGCCGAAAAGCCAAAAAAAAAAAAAAATACCACAAGCAGCAACACAGATTCAAATATTCTATTCACAATCACAACATTTAGTTCATCACTTATCATCAGTAAAAACACAAACATGAAACACCACAAGTCCACAAGGCAATCTCAGATTCTCAAATCACAAAGTCACAAACATTTTATTAGGTTTTGAACTTTGAAGTTGAAGGAAAATATAAGAGTAAATACCTGAACTGTGAAGGCTGGAGCGACGAAGCTAGGCTGAGTAGATCGAGCAACCGACATGGGCAGCAGCAAATGGGTCTTGTGACTCTCGCTGGTGTAGGTACTAGAAAATCAGAAAATGGGTGAGTCTCGGTCTCAAATGGCATCGTCGAAGTAGGTGAATGGACCGGAGTCACTCGCGACTCTCGCCAGTCACTGGTGTGGGTCTCTGCTCTCGCTGGCGTGGGTACTAGAAAATGGCCAAATGGGTGAGTGGAGGGAGTGGGTCTCTACTCTCTCAGTCTCAGATCGAGGATCGAGCAACCGCCGATGTGGTGTGGGTCTCGGTGGTGTCGTTGACGTGGGCGATAGGTCTCTCAGTCTCGCATTCTCGGCTCTGGCGACAAATTGTATCGCCTCTCCCTTTCCTCTCTCTTTTTTTTTTTTTCTTTTTTTTCCTTCGTGTTTTTGGTCTTTGTTTGGTGTTTGGTGTTGGAGTTGGACTAGTGAGAGCTGAGGGCTGTGTTTTTTTTTTTTTTTTACATAGACTAGCTGAATGATAGGCCAAGGACTGGCCGGAAAATGGACTCCTGGATTGGCCGAAAAATGGGCTAGGGGGTTGATGATTTTTGGGAGGGGGGCCCAAGCAAAAAACGTAGGGGTGCCCAAGCCCCCCCTTTTTTTTTTTTTTAGAAAATTACTTGCTCAAAAAAAATTATTGGGGCCTAGGGGGGTGCTCGGGCCCCCTTTGGGCTCAACGTGGGTCCATCCCTGTCTACAAGTATATCTTTATCAGCATTTCATCTATAAGGCAAAGAATGGCTCCAAAGACCTATTCACCTTAATTAACTTGTTATCTAAATAGATTTACTAGGAAGCATGCTTCAACTTCTTGGTAGGAGGTGGTCATTAAACAAAGACAAACATGGTCTTGTCTAGACTCCTTACACAATGTGTGCAATAAAGAAAGATTTTCAATAGTATGTTCTTAAGGTTTGAACTTTTTCAAGTCTTCTAGACAATAGAGAACTAATGAGGAAAACGAACCGTTTCAAGACAAAAATTTGGAGAGGATTTGACCTATCTATCCTCAAGGTAAAAGAAATCCACTAAAAGAGAATAAAAGCTTTTACAAAAGATTTAACCCTAAATCTATTGCTACATCCAATAGTAACTTATTGACATGACCATGTGCAAGCTCTGAATCCATGGACTCTTTCTCTCTTGGATTTGTAGAAGATAAACTCCCACGTTTGCGAATTTGAGATCCCACTCAAAGGTTTCAGATCACCACTTGTTGATCTTGCAAATCTTACAGCAACTAGATTCCAATAGCATTTGATTGTAGATCTAGTTTCAATAGACACTTGTGATAGGCCAAAAACGTATTGACCCCTTGTGATGAATTAATTGATTAATTAGCCAAGTTTATTAATTAATCAAATTAACATGCAAATGCGTGGTAACACAAACAAATCACCAATTAAACTAAGTATGCGGCGGAAAATAAATTGACATGGTGATTTGTTTACAAATGGGAAAAACCAACATAGCAAAAACCCCACTGGGTGATTTTAAGGTCACTACTCCTGAAAATCCACTATTATTACAACAAGTAGTTACAAGTATAGGAATCTCAGTACCTTATACCAACCTATAATTGAACCTTTACCCCAATACCCAATTGGATTTGTTTTGTAGTGACAATCTCTCCTTGTAATGCCCGGCTCCTAGTACGTGACTAACCAATTGCGCAGATCCTAGTACAGGACTTCAATCACCAACTAGAGAAGGTTATTAGTCGCAAAGTTCTTCAGTTCATCCAGACGATAAAGATCAAGAAGATGCTTGGTCACAAAACCCTATGATGCACAAACACAACAACTTCTTCACAAGAATGATGAACTAGGGCAAAACTCTGTCTCCGGTCACAATTTGCTTAAACAAACTTTGCTCAACACTTGTGCAACTTGTGTCCTTTTTTACGGCTCTTAAAATAATCTTTTTATACGTCTAGGGTTGTGAGAAAAGAAAGCTCAAACACATAATCACGGATTAGAGTTAAAACAAAACTGAAATCTATTTTTCTTAAACCTCAGCAGATGGCTAGCTGTCGAGCTAGCTGTCAAGCTTTAATGACAGGCACTTTCTTAGCTTGAAACTTGGACATACTTGCATGGCTTTAACACTTGATCTTGAAACACAATTTCTTGAAGTATTAAACACATCCAAGATCTATCCATATACAAATAAAGTGCGTTTTGTCAAAGGATTAGCTAATTACATAAAATAGTGACATATGTTCCTAACAAGTGAATCACATATGTCCTAACAACTTGTAGAGTTAGAAGGTACAGAACCTCTCAAATCTCACAAGAGTAACTCACAAATCTTTCAAGAGTCTTCAAAACATAGTTAGGTTTTTCTTTTTATATTTAGAAGTGTTGGACTGAAACCCTAAACGTTTTTGTGGGCTTAGGCCTAATTTAAATTCTTCAAAAATTATTTTTCTACAATTTTCGATTGGTCGAGCTTGATTTTCGATCAATCGAGCTTCACTGAAAATCACTTCTTATTCCTGCAGCTTGAATAGTCTTGAGTCTTGACTAGAACCACTTTGAGCAATGTCTAACACTTATTCTAGACATGTTTTTGTTCTCAGTTTGCCAACATATACAAATTAGGACTCTAAACATTTAATCCTAAATCTTTAAAACCTAACAATCTCCCCCTTTGGCAATCAATGACAAAACACACATATATATGAATTTCTTAACTCAAGTACTAGCCCAATTTACAAAGTGTTGCCCTAATACAATTTAATCAGAATCCACTAACTATTAGGTGCTAGAATAGACAGGAATTGAGAAATAATTAACTTGTAAATTCCTGAAACACTGAAAACAAATCATAAATGCATGTGTGGAAATTACACTATAAAATATCTTTAAAAAACTGAACTTGAATTCACAAAACATAAAAGATAAACAGAATATCAAATGAATAATCATCAATAAAACCATCATAGTCAATCATAAGTGTAAGGTTGAATTTTGAACTTTCAATAAGCATCAATATTTGTGAAATAAGAAAAAAAGAAGAAAATATACATAAAAAATGATAAATACATCAAAAACAACATATCTAAACCTACTCCCCCTAAGTACAAATACTCTCGAACTCTCTCCTTAAGTACAAAGGCATATATATAAACTACTCCCCCTTTTTGTTATGCATTACCAAAGGCAACCATTAAGGATTAGACGATGGAGGAGGTGGAAACGCACTCCTATACTTAGCAGAGTTAGCATTCAAGGCAACAACCTTAGTGAATAGCTCATCAATAAACTTTCCATGAGCTGCCTAATAGTCAAGAAAGTCTCAATCATGGCTCGGAGTGAGAGAGGAGGAGTGACTATAGGATCATCAATCTCAGCATCAACAATAGGGTCCACAATAGCAAGCTGATCACTAGTAGCAAGAGCAGCAATAGAAGCTTCCACTCTAGGTCACTTTGAAGTACCAGTTCTTAGTTTAGCACTCTTCATCTGAGCTTGTCGCTATCTTAAAAAAGTGGCTCCTATAGGGGCAATGATATGAACTAACTCTAAAGCAAGAACGTTTTCTAACTGTAGATAGGTCAACACCCTATATATGAATACTAGAAAGAACAATGAAAATAAAATAAAATGTAATTTACATATCAAATCCTTTGAATGATCGTGTGACACATTGTTTATGGTATGCCTCTAGGTTGTTCCATGTGATACGCGAAGCAGATTATTTATATATTCGACTGTAAGTTCACCTATTCACTTCCATGTGATAATTTTAATTTTCTTTTGGGCAATCATATATTTAGTAACTATCTTTTAGGTTGTTTGTTAATTTATTTTCAGCAAAATAAGCAGATTCCAAACAAACCTTAAATGTGTCAATTTGGTTCTTAGCTTTTTGGTATTGTGTCAAAATGGTTTCTAATTGAAGAAAACTTTGGTCCCTAACAGTAGAAAAATTCTTCAGATTTAATCTTTAGCATCTTTGGAGCTAATGAAATTCTTCAGTTGGATTGCAGCTTCGAAGTTATTTTCATTTAATTTGCCTATCATCTCCACCACTATTGGAAAACCCAAAATCAACTATTAATCCCACCTAAAGGCTTCATGATTTCTTAGTATAAAAGAAAAACAAATCTGAATGCAGCGTCCTTTGAAACTCATCTAGACTATAGCCTATCTCTACTTGAACTTTGTTACTAGAGTTAAGCTACTGTATGAGCCCTGAGTTGGAACTTTCCACAAACACCTTATGTGCGCCCATAAATAATCATTATTCCTCAAACATCTCCACTAAAATTCATAGCTTCAAGTACTGCAGTAGCACCTCACGCACCTATAAATAGTCACCTTGGTCATGTTTTTGTTTGCATTTGGAGGCAATAGCTTGTCCATTATTGTCTCAATCACAATACCCACGGTAGGGAATTCAGTTACATCATGTTGTGTTGTTCAATTTGGTTTTTCAGACCTACCAGCTTTGAATTTGGTTTTCTTTGGATTATTTCCAAAATTTTGGAATTTTATTCATGTGTATTTGTGATTTTTTGTTGCTAATTAATACATTTGATTTGCTTCAAGGAATTCAATTTGGCCGGGTTTTTGATTTTTTTTTTATATATAAATTAAGGCCAAGTGGCATTTCATGTGGCAACTTAGATGGCATAAAAAATAATATTTTAATATCTATGTTAGTTATGTCAACATATTTTACCCATCACTTAACCAAAAGACCATTTTGACACAATAACGAAAAATTAGGGACCAAATTAACACATTTGAAAGGTGAATGACCAAATTGACAAATAACCCAAAGGATATGGACTATATATGTAATTTACCATTTTTTTTACTAAATATATGTTTTCCTAAATTTACAATGAATGGCTCATTAATCAAACAAATCTCACCCTCCATTGCTATATATCTAGTTTAACTCAGATCTGTTTAATGAGGCTCTTTCAACTAATATGTAGTTTGTATTTATTTTTGTATTCGTAAGCAAGATGGTTACAAAACAGGTTGCCTTAATGCTGCTTGTGGGTTCGTGCAAGTATCTTGCAAAGTTGCTTTTGGTGCTTACATTGAGTCTATTTCCCAATACGATGGAAAGCAGTACGAATCATACATGTCCATTATGAAGGTGATGCAAATATATATACCTTTTGAAATGCTACCATGGTTCTTCGAGAGACACTAATGATATTTGGTGCACACAATTTTATTTATGTTTCAGTCTCCTGACTCTCGTTGGTGGCTCATGTATCCAAACGAGGCAGTAGGGTATTGGCCTGTCGACATCTTCAAAGAGTTTGGAGACTATGCTACACACTAATTTTGGTGGAAAGATTTACAACTCAGAACCAGGCGGTATTCACACATCCACACAAATGAAAGTGGCCATTTTCCGAGTGAAGGCTTTGAAAGAGCATGTTTTATTCGGAATATCAGGTACCTTAACAATAATAGAACCTTTGTAAGTCCTGATCCCAAAGAGTTTCAGCAACTTGTGAAAATGCCTCAGTGCTATGGTTTAAATCTTTCTGCAGGAAAAGACAATTTCGACCATATCTTTTTTGGGGGTCCTGGGTACTCAAATACATGTCCAAACTAGCAAGAGGCTGAAGAAAAAATGAATAAATTGCTGGTTTTGAGTTCGACTCAACATATATTTCCCTAAACATATATGGTAATTAGTTGAATGTCTCAATATAAAAGTTGGTATTGGATAGTCAAATGGTTCAGAAGTCATTAGTTAAACCAATATTCACGATGTCTCAATGTAATGTCTGTCTTTTCTAATATACATATAGGACTTCGAAATGGCAGTAGAAAGCATTATAAAGAAGAGAGAGAATGCAAAGAGTACATGATTCAACCTAACGACTTACGTGCAGCTAAAAAAGCCCTTGGTGCCTACATTTTCACTATCTTCCCAATTGTAAGTTATACTTTTGTTTTCAGAATAGGTCAATTGTGTGTTTTACAATGAACTCTATGTATGGTATATATAGGAATTTAGAGTTAGGATTAGGTATACATGGGCTTTATACTTTAATTGTGTTTTTGGACAAATATATAACTAATACATAAACATAATATCTTTAACACTACGGACACACTCAATTTCACATCTTATTGAGTTGTCAACTTATGATAGAAGCAACATCACTTTCACATGGTTCCACCAACCCTTCTGATCTCTAGTTCATTCTTCTCTCGATAAAGAAAATAAAGAGGGTAACCTAATTAGAAGGTTGTTATATCTTTATCTCAACAAACATAGTACATCACTCACAATATCTTGTCTATGGCCGAACTACATAATCATATCGGATCAAGTTAATCCCTTATGAGTCCTTAACTCAAAGAAATACTCGATTAATCCCACACCATGTAATATGCTCTTGACTATTCCCAAATAAAAGTTATCTTCAAGTAATATATATGCGGCTAGCCAACAATTAATCTTTGTACTTGTTTCAAATATGTAGAGTAATGAAATTGCTTTCCCCATAAACTGGATTGCAAATCTGGTGGAAGAAGCAGATTGGTAGTTTGACCAAGCAACGACCAACTTACACACACACACAAGAAACAAAGATTAGTCACAATAGCAACAGTTTCTGAAGAACCCAGCAATAGAAAGAGGATTAAAGTGTAGATGGGAAATTTCATCAAAGAATAGATGGTTTTCCAAATAGTACTTGTTAGGTTCTAAAGACTTAGGATTTGATGTATTTAAAACTCTAATGTGTATTGTTGGCAAACCATGATCAAAACAATATATTTAGTCTTGTTTAGGCTTGCTCAAAGTTGTGTAATTCATGTAAAGTTGGAATCGAGGGGCTGCAAATGTATTAGTACATTTCGGCCTAGTTCGATCGATCAAAAGTTAGACTCAATCGATCGAAAGTTGGCCAGAATGTTTTTCTGTAGAATTTCCAACTCAGACCTATCTCATTAAACGTTTTAGGTTTTATGTTTTTGCCCTAGGTATATAAGGCAAAACCCTAGCCACGTTTTTTAAAGTTTCTCTGGGTGTATTGTTGCTCATACTTTGCGGTTTATGTGAATCTCTTGTGAGATCCCTGAGGAGCTTTCCTTCACATAAACTTAGGATTTTCAAGGTAGAGATATTATCAACACCTTGATGATCAACTCAGTTGTTACCATTGGAGCTTAAAGAAACACAAGCAGGAGCACTTGTCCTTGATTGGAGAATCCAAGAAAGAAAGAGACCGTGGATTCAGAGCTTGCACGTGGTCGTGTCAATGAGTTCTACTGGTGGGTAGCATTAGGAAGTCGGGCGTGGGTGCTTGTAAGTCCTTTTGTATGAACTTCAATTCTTTCATGCAGTGGATTCAAGTTTACCTTGAGGATAGTTAGGTCAAATCCTCCCCAGGCTTTTACCGTGTGGTTTCTTGGGTCATCATATTATTGTATTATTTACTTTTCCACTGTTTTATATTCTTGATATGATTATGTGTTTGTGATAATCTAGATTTGCATAATTTGACTAAGTTAATCACTTAGCTAATTTACTAGGTTAATCTAGTTAGGTTAAAGAGTCTAAAAACTGTTCAATACTAATTGTATGTCTTTATTGATCGTTTGTTTCTCCCTTAGCATTATCATTGTACCTTTTTATTTCATTGATCTTGTCATCATGTCATAACTCCCTTTAAAATGTCTATCAATCAAATCATTATACTAAAGTATAAGTCCTTTTTTCTTTTTTTGTTGAGAACTAAAGTATATATAACCTTAAAATCTTTCCATTGTGAACTTTAGATGTATTGAGCCATTGTGTTTATGTGTAAAGAAAAAAAATATTGGTGGCCTGACCAAATTCACCTATAAAAAATGATACTATATAAAATCAATTTTAGGTAAATGCATGAGTAAACTCATGGTCTGATTGGATACCACTTATTTTGCTGAAATTGAAAATTTATTACTGAAAATACTGTAGATAAAAGTGAAAGCTCGAAAATGTGTTGAAAACACAAGAGCAATTTAGACCCCCAATTAAAATAACGGCTCGATAGATTTTACACTAACTTAATACTAAGTACGGAATAGTGTAAATGCGAGTGGATGAACAAAAAAGCTACTCTAATCCATAAACTAAACAACACAGCAGTATAATGGAATATAAAAGAGTAGGGAAGAAGGATGCAAACATAGAAAACACTGAGACGTGTTTTCGAAGAAGAAACCGAAGAACTCGGCGAAAAACCTCTCTACCGCCCTCCAGGCGGAAATCGATCCACTAGACAATCAATTGGGATACATGGATTAACAAGAGACCCTCAAAGCCTAATCTAGCCGATGTACCTAAGCCCTCCAAGCTCCTACTCCAACAAGGCTTCTCGGAACCGTGTCTTGTCTAACTCTCCAGATCCCGCATCAAGCTCCATGTTGCATCTGCCATCCTTGACTTCTTCCAATGCTTCCCAGCAGCACCAAAACATCACACAATACTCTCAAAGGGTGTAGTAAGTATTTGGGCTATCACCCTCTCAAAGGTATGGAAAATGGAGAGGAAAGGGTTGAGGAGATACCACAAGCAAGTGTATAGAGAAAGGTGGGGATGACAATCTCTAAATCTCAATGTGTTTGGCTAGGGTTTTTCTCTCTGAAGCAATTCACAATATTTGTGGGTAATAAGGATATATATAGGATAGGCACAGAAAGTGTGAGTCATTCAATACAGGTTGGCAAAACAGATAGCCTCGCGGGTGTCTCACGTGAAGGCCTTACCCGCGAGATACTCGCGAGACACAGCTGTCTCCACCTGACCTGACTTTTCACATTCTATCATGTGCAGGGCACATGTTTCACTTCGCGGGAAGCTAGGTCGCAACATACCCGCGAGAATTCTTCAACCTCCAAATGCTTGAGTCTTCACACTCTCTTTTTATCGCACAACCATTATAACAAATTTCATAATAGATACAGGGTATAAACGATTGATAATAATTACAATCAAATTTAGCACGGAATAAAAGCCAACAAAATACATAGTTGTAAATAACAACTTTACAGAAGGTAAAATTTAGTTAAAATAGTACAGTGGAGCCCATGAATAGTACCAAAAAGTGCAGTATAACTCATGAATAGTAGCAAAAATAAGCTGAATAGTAAAATAATTTATAATTTTTCATCCAAATCTAAACACACACTCAGTTTAATGATTGCAACTTTAGAGACATCCAAAATTCTTAATTCTAGGGTTTCTAGTAGAAATAATTAGAACTATTGCCATTACTAGTTCTATACATCAATGATTTACTTCCAAAAACCCAAAAAACACACACAAGAAAGATCAACGGTTAGTGTTGAGAGAGAGAGAACTTTAAAGTGTTACTATAACCAAGAGTACATTAGAATGACAATGACAAGGGTGAGAGGTGGTCAAAGCCATATACTGTTTTCATCTCCTTTGATTATTATACTTTGGTTATTATCCTAATTTGTATGCTCTGTGATTTACTGTTGCCACAACACATGGATCCTCTGTATTAGCCACATCAGAACACTGCATTAGATAATCAAGTAGAAAACTAAGGAGTTTGTTTTTCAAAAGTTCCAAAGAATCCAGCTTACCACAGTCACCTTGTGGATGTTTAAGCCTAGAGTTGGTGTTCTTGTCCTGTCTGGTATTGGGTAAACAATTCTTTCTTAAGGAAAGCAATATGGCTAGCTCGTCTTTTACAAATATTGATACCTCCAAAATCTTCTCTAATCTTACCCTCCGTAGATCTACTTTAAATAGACTAGACTACTTGTATGAAATCTCTCATGTGCCTAAAGATAGTAAGATTCCTATTAATGACTTCCCCATTGTAAATCCTTACACTGTGTTTAATAAGCCCCAGTCTTCACTTAAAAAAAAAAAACCATAAAAAAATATATTGGCTCTTATCAATCCTCTACTATTAAAGAGTATGTCCAAGCCTCTAAGTTTGACCAGTTCAATATTCCAACAAGTGATAGTGAAACTTTCATCACACTTGCTCTCCCTAGAGAATTTGTTATTCCATGGCAAAAACAAGGGCATACTCATCTTCATTTTGGTGTTGTAAGATTAGCATTAACCTTTCATGGAAGAAAAGGACTCTTAGCAGTCTCCAAAATTTCACTTCTTGGCTCCAAGTTTCTAGAGTACCAACATTGAACGGTTTTAGACCCCTTAAAACAACCAGATTAACCTAGTTAATTAGCCAAGTGATTAACTTAGTCAACTTAAGCAATTCTAGGTTATCACAAACGTACAATCATATCAAAAGTATAAAGCAGCGAAAATATAAAAGACATAATGATATGATCACCCAAGAAACCACATGGTAAAAACTTGGGGAGGATTTGACCTAGCTATCCTCAAGGTAAACCTGAATCCACTATGCGAAAGAATCAAAGTTCATACAAAAGGACTTACAAGCTCCCCACTTGACTTCCTAATGCTACCCACTAGTAGAACTTACTAACATGACCACGTGCAAGCTCTAAATCCACGAACTCCTTCTTTCTTGGATTCTCCAATTAGCTACAAGCACCCACGGTTGATATTCATTAAGTTTCAATGGTAGCAACCGAGTTGATCATCAAGATGTTGAAGTAATCTCTACCTTGAAAATCCTAAGCTTTGTGTAAAGGAAAGCTCCTCTAGATCTCACAAGAGATTTACACAAAATAGCAAAGTATGAACAACAACTCAACTAGAGCAACTCTAAAAACGTGGCTAGGGTTTTTCTTTATATACCTAGGGTAAAAACAGAAAACCCAAAACATTTAATGAGTTAAGGCTGAGCTAGAAAATTCTGCAGAAAAACATTCTACCCGAGATTCGATCGATCGAGTCTTTCTTTCGATCGATCAAGCCAGGCCGAAATGTACCAATGCATCTGCAGCCTCTTGATTCCAACTTTACATGAAAGACCCAACTTTGAGCAAGCCTAAACAAGACTAAACAACATGTTTTGATCATGGTTTGCCAGCTATACAAATTAGAGTTCTAAATACATAAAATCCTAAATCTTTAAAACCTAAAAAACTCCCCCTTTGGCAATCTGTGACAAAACACAAACACTAAGCTCAAAATTTACAATTAAAAAGCCCTTTACAAACATAATGCTCATAAACCAAAATTCAATCCTAACTACTATCCATCAGTTGCAAGTGTAGACAGCAACTCAATTGAATCAACCTGTTTATTCCTGAAATACTTAACAAATGCATATACGCATGTGTGACAGAAAATAGTATATAAACAGGTATAACATTCTTGTATGATTCACACAACACAAAAAAGACATATATCAAATGAATAACTCATAGAATATAAATCAATAAATAGTGAATCAAAAGAAACAAGAATAAAAAAGCAAACATGTATATCAAGCAATGTTACTCCCCCTAACATGAATATCTCCAAAAAAATGATATGCAAGGTGAAGCACCTAAATATAATCTAACAACTCCACAACCTCCTCAAAAAAAAAAAAAAAAAAAACAAACAAACAAACAAACTCTCCCTAACTACAAAACTCCTCTACAAACTCTACTCTTTGTTTTTGTAATGGAATGCCAAAGGGCAATCACAATCCATCATCAAAAGGAGGTGGTGAGGGTGAACGAAGATGTGCCAGATCAGCTCGCAACGCACGGATCTCGTTAAGCAAGTCCACCAAAATCTGACTATGAGCCACCTGAACGGTCATGACAATTTCCAAAGTACGACAAATATCAAAGTCATCAGATGGAGGTGGAGGAACAACATCAACATCATTAGGATCAGGAACATCCTCACCAGTAGGACCTGTAGAAGAAGAATGAGGAGGTGCGGACCCAGAAGGTGTAGACCTAGGGTGTTTAGAGCTAGCTCGAAGGTGAGTAGCCCTCTATCTAAGAAAAGACGCACTTATAGGACCAATGACATGCACAGGCTCAGAGGAAGGGAAACCACTAAGATCAAGATAAAGAAGAATCTTATGGATAAAAATAGGATGAACCAGGGCATGAGAAGAAGATGAACTCCTATACACTTCGTTCAAAGAACAAATGAACAAATGGGGAAAACTGATAGGAGCATCAGTAACTAGAGCATATAAAAATACACACCTCTTGAGAGGAATGGTGTGCAGATGAGAAATGGGCCAAAAACAGTGACACGCTATCCTAAAGAAAAGATAATGTAGCTCAAAAAGCTCAACAGTGGTGATCCTATGATCAAAACCCCACTGGATAGATGACCCAGTGATGTAAGACATGACATCACTCAAAACTGGAGACTCATTATAAGGGTAGACAGGGTGCTGGACCAAGGGTACCCCTAGAGCATCAACCACTACGGTAGGAGTAATGGTATACTCTACGCCTCGTATCCAACTCTTGACTAAAGTGTTGGAATCATAGACACGGATCGAGATGTTCGAGTAGAACTCTCGAATCAAGGTAGCAGGTGGAGGAGGATCAGAAATATCCACCAAGGGTAGCCAGCCCCTACGCTCTAAGTTTGCCCTAATGGCAAGATCTAACTCATCTAGAATGACAGACCGCTCAAACCAAATCTTACGCCTAAGGTTCAACTTCTTAAAGATCTCCTGGTTTTTCTCACTAGGAAATTTCTCTCGGTCAATAGATGTAGGGGAAGGAGTAGGTGAAGGGATAGACCTACAAGCCCTAGTTTTCCTAGACATGATGCTAAGGAAAGGACAGAGACACAAGAGAAAACCAAAAGAGAAACAAGAAAAACCAAGGGTAGACTGCAAGTTAGCACCAAAAAAAAAAAAAAACTATATGATGCATGAACAGTCAAAATGGCATGATGCATGTACTAATGCAGTAAACAAAGTTCAACTTTCAGTTCAATTTCACAAAATTGGCTCGTGCATAGAGTTTCTAACCAAAAACCCCAAAAATTTGAAAACCACTTGAAAATTTTGAAGCACATTGATGAATTAAGCATTACAAAACACAATACAAAGATTATAATGTCTAATTACATCCAATCAACAAGTCAATTTTATCAAATTCAACCTAATTGAACAAAATCCCCAATTCGGAACAATTATAGACCCTAGAAATTTCAATTTTCCACAAAACCCAAAATTGATCAAATTAAACTATCAAGAACATGTTTATAGTTTGTCCCCATAAAAATCCATTGATCAATTTCACAAAATTGGGCTTGAAACATTAAAAATCGCAAAAAGAGAAAGGTCTCAAAATATGAGGATAAATGCATGAATAATGCATGAAAAATGCAAATAAACTCAAAAATGAGGGGCAAACGAGACTTACCGGCTTGAGGAAAGAGAAATCTTGCAAAAATTTTGGAGGAAAACAACAAAAAATCACTGTAGATCTGTGCCTAGTTGGAGAGAGAAAAGAAAGTTTGAAAAAACTTTTGAAAAAGAAGTGGAATCAGTCAAAAAGTACTGTTTAAAAAACTTGATCCATGACTTTCGATTGATTGAAAATTACTTTCAATCGATCGAATCACTCTGAAAGTTTTAAAAAGAATTCTAAATATTTTCGATCGATCGAAAATCAGAATGGATCGAACAAAACAAGCAGCGAATCACAGTATTTTGAGAAAAATTCCAATTTTGAAAAACTCAAACTAATTTTTGAAAATAACTCCTCAAAGCATTAAAATCAATGAAACACAATGCATGAGTATGAGATGAAATGGAATGCTTTTTCAAAAACCCAAATTTGTAATCCCAGTCTTTCCAATGAAAGTTTCAGCCAGTTCTTCCTTTAAAATCACAAGCAAAAAAAATGTTTTGCATAATACTCAAGGTATTTTCAAACTTGGTTGGTCAAACCAAAAACACACACAATAACATGTACAGTGTTTAGCAAAGAGTAACTTGTGTAGTGTGTGCAAACTAGCAAAAGCTTGAGATACATGTGAGGTGATATGTGAATAGAAATCAATCACAAAGTCTACAAAATTCATCACACAGAATTTAAAAGAGACTATCACCTAAAGAGTTACATCATATAACTCCCACATCTTCTAGAACATAAGCTTGCAATTATATAAATTTCTTGAATTTTTGCCTCATAGTTATGTGAGATGGCATCAAGCCTAATAGTACACACCAATTTTAATTATGTGAGATGGCATCAAGCCTAATAGTACACACCAATTTTAATCATTAAACAATTAAGCTGAGGCATCACCTTATGTTCTTTTTGTGCATGTGCTACACTTTCTCGAGCACAAAATCTTATGATATGTACTAAAGTGTTCATGATTGGCTAGTGAACAGTGGTGAGATGGTTATTTATGCCTTTCTCAAAAGGATCAAGTCCGATAGTCAAATAACATGTGACCTCAAGATCAAGACAAAATGATCAAAAACCATAAATATCTTTCCCACACAACATGCACTACAAAACTTCAACTAATCAAGTGCAATAAATAAGCTCATCAACGCTAAATAAGGTACATACGACATGTTATGTGTAAATAAATTGATCAACCTTATTTTCAAAAACCAAGAAACATAGTGCCATAACATATTTTACTTTTCCCTTTCTTTTTTTTTTAATTAAAAGAGAAAACAAATAAATCCTAGAATGAAATGCATGAATGTAATGCAATGCAAGTCCTAGAACAAAAATACAAAAAACCAAAGAACAATGGTCACAAAGGAATAAGCAATGAAGTACAAGGACCATGTCAGAAAGACACAATTAGATCGAGTCTTTTGCATCCAAAACCTTTTAGATGCACCATGAGCATTGGAGTTCTTATTCACATTCACATGATTTCTAACTCCAGGATTGGAATAAATGTTCAACGCCTTTACCAATTCACCAATGAGTGCCATAAGATCTTATGCTTGAGGCACAAACACCTTTGGTTTATTTGCTTTCTTAGCAGCTTGAATCTTGTAACATTTAGGACGAATGTGTCCAGACTTTCCATAATAGTGACAAACTCAATCAGGTTTACCATGTATTTTGTCCTTAGAAAGGGTAGAATCCTTAGGTTTAGACTCTCCTAGATCTACCCTAATTTTCCTAGGTGGTGAAACTTCTATGGGTTTAACTACCTCACTCACAAGGGGCTTAACAGTTTCACTCACAACCTCACTCGCAAAAGGTTCAGAAGAAGATGGAGGAATAAAGTTTGTGGAATTTGGTGCAGAATCAAAGATGCTTTCAACATATCCTAAACCATATTTATTAAAAGGATACTTTTGAACATTCAACATTTGATCAAGTTTAGAACTAGCAGATCTAGCAAGAGATAAATCATGTTTCAAAGTTTTAACTTTATCAAGCAAGAGCATGTTCTCAAATTTAACATTGTTCAAAAGATCATTGGCATCAAACAAATTCACAAGAAAATTCTTCTTTTCAAGCTCAAGAGATTCAATTTTCTTCAAGCCAAATTCAACATTCATAGCATCCTTTGCAGCAATTTTGCAAAGTTTATTGTAGGCCTCTTGAAGATCTGCATCCTCAAAGAGTTCCCCATCAGAAGGATTCTCTTCAACAGATATATTTTCATTTACTACAGCAGTAGCAGTGAAAGTAATGAAGTTTCCATCCTCGTCACATCTAGACTCATCATCAAAAACCTCATTATCACTAGGGGTTACAGCCATAGCTTTACCCTTAGATCTCAAGAATGTAGGACATTCAGATTTCACATGACCATACCCTTGACAGCCAAAACACTGAGCACCCAAAGGATTGTTTGAAGATTGACCACCTTTTTCTAGGTTTTTCAAAATTATTAACCTTAGTGGGATCATTCTTCCTAAAGTTTCTAGGTTCAACAGTGTTTGTACCCCTTGCCTTTCTATTGCTATTCCTAAGAAAGTTTTTAAAGTTCTTGGCAAGGTATGCAATCTCTATAGTAGAGAGCTCATTATCAAATCCACCAACATCAACATCATCAACTGACTTAAGAGCCATTGATTTGGATTTGTTCACTTTGGGTAGGTCAGACTCATAGGACTAAAGAGATCCTACAAGCTCATCAACAGGGATGATGTCCACATCCTTGCTCTCAGTAATGGCAATCACTTTGGGTTTAAAGTCTTCAGTTAAAGATCTAAGAATCTTCCTAACAATTTTAGGTTGGTCATAGATTTCACCTAAATTAAAAGCAGAATTAACAATATCATTTAATTTAGTATAGAATTCATCAAAAGATTCATCATTAGACATTCTAATACTTTCAAATCTAGAAGTCAATTGCTGCAGTTTATTAATCTTTACTACCTTTGTGCCTTCATGCACAGTTTAGAGGATTTTCCAAGCAATGTGAGCAACCTCAACATTAGAGATTCTCTTAAATTCCTCCATAGAAACAGCATTGAAGATGGTATTCATAACTTTGCTATTGAAGCTTGCTGCTTCTTTTTCAGAAGTTTGCCACTAACTCACAAGAGTAGTGGGCTTCTGCCATCCGTATTCAACGGAATTCCAAACCCTCTCATCAATAGATTTCAGGAATGCTTTCATCCTTACTTTCCAATAAACATAGTTATTCCCATCAAAGTGAGGAGGAACAACAAGAGAGTGTCCATGCTCCATGACAACAGGGGTCAAGGATCAGCTCAGAGATCAAAAAATCTCTAACAAGAGAACTACCCACTCTGATACCACTTGAATGGTTTTAGACCCCTTAAAACAACCAGATTAACCTAATTAATTAGCCAAGTGATTAACTTAGTTAATTTAAGTAATTCTAGGTTATCACAAACATAAAATTATATCAAAAGTACAAAGTAGTGGAAATATAAAAGACACAATGATATGATCACCCAAGAAACCACACGATAAAAACCTAGGGAGGATTTGACCTAGCTATCCTCAAGGTAAACCTAAATTCACTATGCGAAAGAATCGAAGTTCATACAAAAGGACTTACAAGTTCCCCGCTTGACTTCCTAATACTACCCACCAGTAGAACTTACTGACACGACCATGTGCAAGTTCCGAATCTACGGACTCCTTTTTTTTTTATTCTCCAATCAGCTACAAGCACTCACGCTTGATATTCATTAAGCTTCAATGGTAGCAACCGAGTTGATCATCAAGATGTTGAAGTAATCTCTACCTTGAAAACCCTAAGCTTTGTGTAAAGAAAAGCTTCTCTAGATCTCACAAGAGATTTACACAAAACAGCAAAGTATGAGCAATAACTCAATTGGAGCAACTCTAAAAACTTGGCTAGGTTTTTTCTTTATATACCTAGGGTAAAAATAGAAAACCCAAAATGTTTAATGAGTTAGTGCTAAGCTGGAAAATTCTGCAGAAAAATATTCTGCCCGAGATTCGATCGATCAAGTCTATCTTTCGATCAATCGAGCCAGGCCGAAATGCGCCAATGCATACAGCCTCTCGATCCCAACTTTACATGAAAGAACCAACTTTGAGCAAGCCTAAACAAGACTAAACAACCTGTTTTGATCATGGTTTACCAACAATACAAATTAGAGTTCTAAATACATAAAATCCTAAATCTTTAGAACCTAACAAACATGCAGTTATAGGAATAGTTCAAACAACTCTTAATGCAGGAACTATCTTTGTCACACTTTTTCCAAATTTGTATATGCCTCTTAAAGATCCCCATCTTTGTGATGCTCTCAAGGTACAAGTCCAAATCACAAGAGCTTATCAGGTACAAGACACATACACAGTTACACTTCACTATCAGCTTCCTTACAGGCTTCAAAATCATGCCTTTGATATGGCGGTCCGAGGCATGGCCCAAACCAATGATGCCTTGTTAATCCAAGTTGATCCAAGGATGACCCCTATATGTATGTTTGTCCCAAGACAACTTATAAAGGACCAGATGACTTCTCTTTTTCCAAAATCATGGATTACGAAATATGAGGCGCTTCACCAAACAGTCAAACTAATCCAGTCCAATAATCCTTTATTCATCAAAAAAGAAAGTGGCAAAGTGGAGACAAGGTTTATGACAGCCACATCAGAAAAGAAAGAAGTAACGGTTTTTCAAGCCCAAATGGTGATGCTTCAACCAATATCATATGCCTTGGAAAAAGGCCTTACAATTAAAGGATTCTAGGAAAGCCTTGCTATGAATGAAGATCACCCTCCAGCCACATATGGTGGGATATCTGCAATTGTACTGAATGCAAAAAAGAAGAAACCCATAATGATGACCATCCAAGAAGAAGGAAGAAAAAATCCACCCAACAAATCTTGAAAGAAAGATATGAAGCAGGTGAGCCAGAAGTAGACCTTCTTGGAGAACCCTCTGGAAAATTTGATTATTATATCCTTTATCCTAAAGCCATCACCTATTTTTCTTCCTCCTCCTTTTGTCCCTAACAACCAAACTCGTCTTACTTATTCATCAAACACTGAATCGAAACGCTTGTTTACCATTGATGATGTTCCCCCTTCTAAATGGCATAAAACATTTGTTGACATGTATTCATGGTGTACGGCAAATTCCCAAACTCCAAATTCTACTGTTACCCAAGTCATTGCTAAGTTCATCACAAGACTCACAGGAAGAATTAGAAAATGGTGGATCAATCTAGGAGAATTTCGGCAAAGACAAGCAGCCCAATCCCAAATCCTAGAAGAATTTTTCACAGTCCTTCATAATGAATTCCCCAACATAGCAATACATTATACAAAAGTTGCATGAGAAGAATTCCTGGCCATGAAATGTTGCTCATTTGAAAGGAAATATCTAGAAAAGCACTTTTACAGAATGTCAAGTCGATTTTATTCTATCAATGGCATGGATGATGTAAACATCAAGCGCACCTTCCTCAATTCTCTCCCAGAGCCATTAGGAGATGAAACTCTTCGCATGATCACTAAGCCTCCTTAGGAGAGATCTATCAACACGTACTCATTGCTCTAGAAAAGCTTTGCAACCATAAAAAATTCTTTTCAGAAATGGAAAAGGTTCATAGCAAGCTCAAGGACAGCTACAAAAAGGAAGACTTGCAAATAAAATGTTATGAGAAAAACTGTGATTGTTTGACACCCTAAAAAAAAAAAAAAAAAAAGTCACTCCAGGACATATCCTTTAAAAAAGAGATACCGTGTAGAATCAAAAAAGAAAATTTTCAAGAAGAAGAAATGAAAGTTTGTCAAAAGAAAGCAATTTAAAGGAAGGAATTCAAAGGTTTGTTTTGTGTGTAGAAAATCAGGTCATTTTGCAAAAAACTGCCCAAAAGAGGAAAAAAAAACAAAGCTTCTTGAACAAGCCCATATTCATGCAGAAGATACTCCCTTCTCTGATTTAGAGTCATTATATTTACAAGATGATGAATACTCTCCCCAAGCCCTAATGGTCAAAGCATATTCCACAACAGAAGAAGATTTAGACTCGTCCAATTCGAATGCTTCAGACCTAGAAATCCAAACCATCTATACATCCCAGCCCATTATAGCTCCCCTAACTAAGCACACTTCCATAGCCCAAGTACATATCCTCCTACTTACCTACTTTAGACCCACTTTTGTTATAGCCCTTTTTGACACTAGAGCTACAGCAACAATTCTCCATCCCAAACTCTTACCTACAAAGTTCTAATTGCCCCATTACAAGATGTTTCAAGCAATAAATGGAGAAACATTTCCAATCACTCAAAAAAGCAAGCCTAACCTTATCAGAATTTTCCCAACACTCACCATAAAACACCAAGTCCTTGGATACCCTCTCACTGGCAAAGACCTTCTTATAGGTATTGATATCCTACATCAAATACCTAGCCTTAGGTGGTCCTTAAAAGGACTCTCACGCAAACAACACCTCCTTACCTAGACCAAAGTTCCTCACCTATTCACATTTGACCCTTATGACCCTTTAAGAACCAAGACCATTAATGACTAATGTGCAAATAGTCATTCTGAATTCCTCCTTAAAATTCCAAATCCCTTATGGAAAAATCCAGATTTTTTCATACACCTCTCTTTTAAAAAGAATGAAGATGTGAATCCCACAAAAGCCAGTCATAAAGAAATAAACCCAGAACATTTCGCTTGCTTTAGCCAAACAAGAGTTATCCACCCTCCTTACAAAAGGCCTTATTGAACCCACATCCTAGCCATGAGTATGTGAAGCTTTTTATGCCAGCAAGATTGCTGAACAAATCCATGGAAAACTCAGACTGGTGATTGATTACCAAGATCTCAACCATTTTTTGGCAGATGACAAGTTTCCTTTGCCAAATAAAAGTGCTCTCTTCCAACATTCTTCAAATGATAAGGTGTTTCCAAAATTTGATCTTGAAGAGGGATTTTGGCAACTGGGAATCCACCCTGAAGAAAGGTACAAACAGCATTTTACATCCCAGATCATTATTACCAATGGATGGTTATGCCGTTTGGACTAAAAAATGATCCATCTCAATTCTGAAAAGCAATCGTAGCCCTATTTCAACCTCTCCTAGCTAATGCATTGATCTATACGGATGATATACTTCTATTCTCAAAAGATGCAAAATCCCATGAAAGATTACTCACTAAATTTTACAATTTAGTGAAATCTCAAGGGATTATTCTTTCAGAAAAGAAGATGGTCATTAGGCAGATTTCTATAGAATTTTTGGGAGTAAACATCTCAAATGGAAAATACACTTTGTAACCACACATTGCTACCACTCTTGGCAAATTTCCAGATAAGCTCACAAGTGCCAAACAGATACAACAGTTTCTTGAAATTGTTAATTACATTCTGATTTCATCCCGAAGATCTCCAGATACAGGAATTGTCTAGCCCAACTCCTAAAGAAAGCCCCTCCAGAATGGAATTCCCTTCATATAGAAGCAATCCAGCAATTGAAAAGGTTAGCGAAAAAGCTTCCCCTCTACAGATTCCAAGACCAGGTAAACAAATTCTACAAACTAATGCAAGTGATGATTACTAGACAACGGCCCTTTTTGAAGAAGTTGATGGAAAAAGCAATATCTGTTAATATAAAAGTGGTGCATTCAAACCCTCAAAACTCCATTACCACTCTACGTTCAAGGAAATACTTGCAGTAAAACATGGAATTGAAAATTTCTAGTTTCATCTTCTCGAGCATGAATTCCTGGTAGAGATGGATATGTCCTCCTTTCCAAAATGCATCAATTCAAAAGGAAGATGCTCCCTCACTCTCAGTTGCTCAACTGATCAAACTGGTTTTCACAATGGTCTTTCAAATTCAAGCACATCAAAGGAAAAGATGACATGATCGTTGATTACCTTTCTAGAAAACCCCCAGCTATTAATACCAAATTCATTCCCCCACCCTTGTGTGTATATCCACTTACAGATCCATCCTTATCCTTAGATCCATCCTCCTCAACCCCTGATGATATACTTAATATGATAGATAGCCTTCCCCCAGAAATAAAAGATCAAATAAAAACACAGACCCTTGAAACCAAATCCAAAAGGAAAATCGAAGTCTTCAATGATTACCTCAAGCAAAATTACAATCATTTTCTTGCCATCTATCCTAACCCAGATCAACCATAGAAAACCCTTTGCCTTTTGGATAACCAACAGGACTGTCATACATTATCTTTACCCGTGGTACTTACTCAATGAGTATTACTTGTATCTTCATTTTGAACCAGGATTTTACAGACTCATTTTCCCCAATGACAATAGATATTTTCAAAAATTCTAGTTTGAAATTTTGAAAAAAGATGCTCATAATGGAGATTGGAAGAAGTATCCTATCACATATCATCCAAAATTTTGTCACAAAGTCAGTACAAATTCCCTAATTGTTAAGCTCAATTCAAAAAATGACATCCAAGCAGAAGGAACCTTTCACCCATCAAAAATTCATTAGCTCACTAACCCAGATTATTCCCTCCATGTACATATGGACACCATTTGGGCATGTTGTCAAAATGCACTTAGAATGACAAAATCTCTTAATATGAGAACATTACCTGAAACAGGACCAAGCACTCCATAAGCTTACAAATAATAGTGGCCAAATGAAGCTGGCCTTTGGGAAATGGCCAATCCTATACTTGGCTACCATAACTTCTATTATGATAACCATAACCTAGATGCTGATGTCGACGAAGAATGGTTCCAAGGAAGAGATGGATGGGACTAAATGTGTCGAACACTTTAAAAATTAAAAAAATTAAAAAAGATACCAAAACAATCTTAAAGCATTTTCACTCGTCAGCAGCCTTCAACCTTAGTCTGACACACTTATTGCTCTCTATAGCAACCTTATCCCAAAAGAAGCTTTAACTCAACCAGGCCCTACCTTTGCAGACACTTGTCAATCACAAGCTACTCTACCATTTGCTGCATGATCAGACAAAACTGATTGTAAATTGTATTTAAGTTTGTTTGAGTTCTGAGGCCTATAAATAGTCACTTTGTATCTATGGAAAGGCATAACTCAGCCCCTAAAATATCTCCCTTGTGTAGAATCCTCATGAAATATGTAAAAAACCTCTTCAATCTAAAAATATCAGTTAGTTTTTTGTATCTAATTTCCTGTTCTATTCCATGCTTTCAAGTAATTTTCTATATTTCATTAGTTGTTTACTTTCTTAACCAATTTCCATAATAATCTTCTTACACCCTCTATTACGTGTGTTACGTGTGTCTTCTCTATATATATTATCAAAATCTTTCACCACCTCGCAACTTTTGTGTGATGGTCACTTCACAATTAAAAAAAATATATTATCAAAAACTTTCCACAACTTGCGAATGCATGTGCAACAATAAATCGGATTCTTCAAACCAAACCACAAATAAATGGATACGTATCTTAAATTAAGAATTCATTTGATAATAAAAAATTTAGTGCAGGGACACCAATCAATGCATAAGAAGTGTACATGTGTATATGTGTTCCCTTTTTTTTTTTCTTTTTTTTTTTTAATATATACGAGATAAAAATTATATTCTAACTTAATTTAAGTGTATATGTGAGTGAAACTTCCTCCTAGAAACTTAAACTCCAGTTCTTGCCCCTCACACCCCACAAGCATTATACTTATGAAATAACCACCGCAACATGGGTGCATGATGGTGGGTTCCATTTTTTTTTTTTTCTTTTTCTTTTTCTTTTTCACATAGCTAAGCATAAGTAAATGCACACAGCAATCACCAAGAAAGAGATACTTAAGCTTCCTGCAGCCCAGTGTTCGTTACAATTTGAGTCACTTTATGAATAAAATCTTCATTATACTTTCTGGATCTAGCCTAGCATTGAATTTCAAGTCAAACTTAATAATAGATAAGTTTTCACATCCATCAGACAAAGTCAACCATTATCTTTCATGAGGGTGGATCCTATTTGTGAAAGACAAACTCTAAAAATAAATTTAACCACTTTTCACTCTTATGGGGTTATTTTTCACATGACAATTCAACTTTCACATCACTTTTCTTTAAAAAATTTATTAAAAAAAATGAAAAGAAAAAGAATTTGTTAACTTCCTAGTAAAATATACTAATTATTTATCTTCACCCCTTTCAAAATGCATCAATTTTGGAATTACAAAATTAAGATTGTGCCTTATTTCAAACGGGGTCTTTGCATCCCTCAAAGGTTATTTTTTAAGTTCTGTAATAGTACAAATTAATGGCAGCATGAAAGTGTAGTTAACAAGTTAACAATTAACCAATACCTCATATCTAGTTTTTTTTTTTTTTTGGAGAAAGAAACCTATTATCTAATTAATGACCAATAATGGAGTTTTGTAGTTTTGTGGTATATATTATTTGGTTTCCTTTATAAGGAGAACTAGAGTTTTAATGACTCATTATTTAATTTTTGTGTAATAATTGAATTATAAATAAAAATAATGGTCAAATTCATTAGAGCACTTGTCAAAACTAGTCAAATTAAGTGTTATTTTATTATTATCATAAATAATGATTTTTTACTATACTTATTTTTCTTTTGTCATTTTAAGTGGAGTCGAGAAGCTTTCTAATCACATTAATAAATCATTATTTTAAGACAAAATAATACAAGTACTAGTCTTACATAGTATCACAAGTGTATCAGAGTTCACAGTCTATACCATGATACTTGTCCAACAAGTGAGATTTTTAACATTTTAAATGAAAGATATTGTAGAAGACATAGAATGAGTTTAGGATCTTTTCTGATATAATGTAAAAATATCGATTTTTTTGAAAACTTAGACAATTGATAATTTATCAAATATTTCTATCAATACTCACGAAAAAATATGGAGTCATATATTACATGTACAAATTATTTTCATTATAATAACTCTTTTTCTTTGTAGTAACTCAATGCAATCTCCAAATATTTTATAGTAAATATTTTTTAAAGTAATCATTATTATTCAAACTTAATTTTAGTTTTTTGTTTCTGTCCAGAAAAGGTAAGCTAATAGAATTCACACACCTATAAATATTGTTCTTGGAATTCCTCCCATCAATCACTCAATTTAGCTTCCCTCAAAAAATATTTTTTTCGATGGCTAATGACATTCAAACTAAACTAGGATGCAGCACATTTTTCTTCATAGCTTTACTTTGTATGCTAAGCGAAAAAATTGTTGATGGAAGAAGGATGTCTTCCATGAAAAAAAGAGAACTGGTTCCGCGCAAAGGAACAGTTAAAACCATTGAGGTTATAACTAGTCCTGCATACTTGCCTTCTATGGCAATGCTTTTATTCCAAATGTTCTTTTATTTTTATTTTTTCATTTTTGCATCTGTTTGTTATGTATATAATTGGTTCCTTATGGCCTAAAGGATGAGGTCTTGTAGTTTGAATTTTTAAATTTTACATTGGTTTAGCCAAATCATTGCAGAGTGAAGATGGTGATATTATTGACTGGGTCGATATTTATCAACAACCTTCTTTGGATCATCTAGTTCTCAAGAATCATACCATAGAGGTTTTTATTTTCTTTCTTTACATTTTTTTTTTCTGATTTAATTAATTTTGTACAATGATTAATGGTTCTTTTGTGGAGTTCAGTAAAAATAAAATAGTAAATATACTAAGTCAAAAGTTCATTAATTGCCCTGAAATTTTCAGTTTTTTTTTTTTAAATAATAATAATAATTAATAAATAAATAATTTATTGTTCTAATGAGCTAGCAATTTCGTTTGTGATTAAAATAGATGCAACCTCTAAGAATACTGAAACTGAATTTCTTTCAAGCTGAGAACTTCCAAACACGGCATGAGAATGGAGATTGTCCTGAAAGAACAGCCCCCATAATACGGAATTCAAAAAAACTATGATCAAAGAGCATGAGGTATCCTTCTAACACAGAGAATTCTTTTTTTCTTTTCTTTTTTTTTTTTCTCTTGTAGTCTTCAATCTATTTAAATTTATGTTAGTTTAAATATATGTTTTTAGTTTTCATATATGGAAAAGTACGCCCAAATTACTTCGCGAGTTGGCCACTACTATGGATTAGAAGCTTATCTTAACGTATGGCACCCTGTTTCTCAAAAAAAAAAACGTATGGCACCCAAATGTCACATCTACTGGAGAATTTAGTACTTCTCAAGTTTGGGTATCATCATCAGGTCCGCTAGTAAACATTAGCACAATGGAAGCAGGATGGACGGTAAGTTTTAATTAGCTTGCAAAGAATAATTACAAATATATATATATATATATATATATATTAATGTTACAATGAAAATAAAATAAAATGTAATTTACATATCAAATCCTTTGAATGATCTTATGACACAGTTTATGTTATGCCTCCAGGTTGCCCCAGGTGATACGCGAAGCACGTTTTTTATATATTCGACTGTAAGTTCACCTGTTCTCTTCCATGTGATAATTTTATTTTTAGGTAAATTATATATTTGGTCTCAATTTTTTAGGTAGTTTGTTAATTTGTTCATTAGCCTTCTAAACATTTTAATTGATCTTTAGCCTTTTGCTCCAACAAATACAATTTGACTAGATTTTTGTATATATATATATATATATATATTTTAATTAAGGCCAAGTTGCATCTCATGTGGCAACTTAGATGGCATAAAAAATAATATTTTAATATCACTATTCGGGACCAAATTGACACATTTAAAATGGCAATGACTAAATTGACAAATAGCCTAAAAGATAAGGACCAAATATATAATTTACCTTTTTTTGCTAAATATATTTTGTCCTAAATTTACAATGAAAGACGCGATAATCAAACAATTTTCACCTTCCATTGCTATATATAGTCTAACTCAGATGTATTTAATGAGGTTCTTCTAACTTATATGTGGTTCGTATTTGTTGTTGTATCTGTAAGCAAGATGGTTACAAAACAGGTTGCGTTAATGCTGCTTGTGGGTTCGCGCAAGTATCTCGCAAAGTTGCTTTTGGTGCTACCATAGAGCCTGTTTCCCAATACAATGGAAAGCAGTACGAAACATACATGTCCATTAGGAAGGTGATGCAAATATATATACCTTCTGAAATGCTACCATGAATTTTTGAGAGACACTAATTAATGATATTTCGTGCACACAATTTTATTTATGTTTCAGTTACCAGACACAAATTGGTTAATGGTGGCTCATATATCAAGACCACCTAGTAGGGAATTGGCCTGCCAACATCTTCAAAGAGTTTGGAGAGTATGCTGCACACATTAATTTTGGTGGAAAGATTTATAACTCAGAACCAGGCGGTATTCACACATCCACACAAATGGGGAGTGACCATTTTTTGAGTGAAGGCTATGGAAGAGCTTGTTTTATTCGGAATATTAGGTACTCTAACAAAAATGGAAACTTTGTAAGTCCCAAACCCTCAGCGTTTCAGCAACTTGTAAAAAAGCCTATGTGCTATGATTTATATCTTTCTGCTGGAAAAGACAACTATGAAACCCATATCTTTTTTGGGGTTCCTGGGTACTCAAATACATGTCCAAAATAGTAAGAGACTAAAGAAGAAATGAAAATAAATTGTTAGTTTTGAGTTTGACTCAACAGATTTTTCCCTAAATGAACGGTTTTTAGACCCCTTAAACAACCAGATTACGTAACCTAGATTAATTAGCCAAGTTGTTACTTAGTCAAATTATGCAATTCTAGGTTAAAATAATCAAGTAATCATATCAAGATATAAAGCAGTGGAAAAGTAAATAACACAAGATATGATGACCCAAGAAACCACACGGTAAAAACCTGGGGAGGATTTGACCTAACTATCCTCAAGGTAAACCTGAATCCACTATGCGAAAGAATTGAAGTTCATACAGAAGGACTACAAGCTCCCCGCTTGACTTCCTAATACTACCCACCAGTAGAACTTACTGACACGATCACGTGCAAGCTCCGAATCCACGGACTCCTTCTTTCTTGGATTCTTCAATCAGCTACAAGCACCCCTGCTTGATATTCTTTAAACTTCAATGGTAGCAACCAAGTTGATCATCAAGATGTAGATATTATCTTCAACTTAAAAACCCTAAGCTTTGTGTAAAGGAAAGCTCCTCAAAGATCTCACAAGAGATTTACACAAAACAGTAATGTATGAGCAACAATATAATTGGAGCAACCTTCAAAAATGTGGCTAGGGTTTTGTTTATATACCTAGGGTAAAAACATAAAACCCTAAACGTTTAATGAAGTAGGGCTGAGTTGGAAATTCTGCAGAAAAAACAACCTGTGCAATTTTTGATCGATCGAGTCTATTCTTCGATCAATCGAGCCAGGCAGAAAGTCCCAAGTACTTCTGTAGCCACTCGATTCCAACTTTACAATAATAAACCAACTTTGGGCAAACCTAAACAAGACTAAATACATTGTTTTGATCATGGTTTGCCAACATTATAAATTAGAGTTCTAAATATATAAAATCCTAAGACCTTTAGAACCTAACACTAAATACATATGGTAATTAGTTAAACCAATATGCATGATGTTTCAACGTACTGCCTACCTTTTCTAAGATGCATATAGGACTTGGAAATAGTAGTTGAAAGCATTATAGACAAAAGAGAGAAAACAAGAACAAAGTGATTCTGCCTAACGACTTATGTACCTGTAAAAAAATCATTGGTGGCTTCATCTTCATTATCTTCTAAATTGTGTGTTGTACTTTTGTTTTTTTGGGATGACATTTATGTGTTTTACAATGAACTCTATATATGGTATATATATAGGAATTCGGAGTTAGGGTTAGGTGCAACGACGGAGCTAAGACTTGGAATTAGGAGGGCAGCCCTGTTGCTTGCTGTGTATGACGACTTTGGCTTTTGACTTTACTGCTTTACCACTAAGAATTTTTTTTTTAAAACATTTTAAAGAACTAGATTGTTTGTTTTGGATAAAAAAGGTTAATTGAGCTTAATTTTTGTCATTGGGCTAATTTTTTTGAGCTTATATATTTTGTTTTAGATTTAATCTATTAATTTTCTATGGCCTTTAAAAGTTTAAAATGCTAAAACTTTAAAATTTATACAAATTGCTAATATGGTAAGTGGTTATTGATAAGTAAAAAACAACGCAAGTATGCGAACCACTAAGAATTTGTTACATCTATAATTTGTAAAAATATTGTAAAAAATTTTGTAGTTATAACATTTATCTTAAAAAAATTGATGGCATTGTTAAGAAAGGGGGGGGGGGGGAGTCTAATTTTTATTGAACAAAATTGCTAAAGTACTTAGTACCTATTAATATACTAATATTTTTATTTTTAAAAAAAAAAATTAGGGGGGCCATTGCCCTCCTAGTTATAGCTCCATCCATGGTTAGGTGTATATAATTTAATTGAGTCTTTTGGGCTAATATACAATTAACACATAAACCTAATATCTTTAACACTATGGATGCACCCAATTTCATACCCTATTGCGTTGTCAACTTAAAATGGAAGCAATATGACTTTCACATGGGTCCACCACCCCTTCTGATCTCTAGTTCATTCCTCTCCTGATATATAAAATAAAGTGTGCAACCTGATTAGAAAGCATATGATGTTTTGTCACTATCTTAACGAATATAGTACATCACTCACAATATCTAGCTTATGGCTAGGGCTACTTAATCACACCAGATCAAGTTAATCCCCCACGACACCATAACTCAAAGAAATACTTGATCGATCCCACACCATGTAATATGCTCTTAATTATGTTACAAGACAAGGAGCCAACATATATGTTTCGGTTATAAGTCACAAAATAAGGGTGTGTTTTAAATTTCAATTCATTTGAAATTTACTTCTTTCCTAAACATGATCTATGAGACTGTACCCTAAGATAATATGATAAAGTAGTGACATTGAGCATTCAATTTATGAAATAACTCTAAGTTATAAATAAATGCACGTAATAGATATTTGGAAGGGTCAACACAAAACAAGGAAATGAAATGACACATTGGTTGAAATGGATCAAACAATGTAGACCAAATTGAGATTGATCCACAATCCTCACTCTCTATTATACATGGTGTTGGAAGTCTAAATACTTCCCAAATTCTTCTTTCTTGGATGCACAAGTTTTCAAAATTGCTCATAAAAGGGAGCATAACTTAAGCAAGAGAGTTTTTATGATTTTATCCCTTGGTCTCTAATGGAGAATTGGAAATGGTGAGGATGTAAGCGTTTGAGACGATAAATGGTTACCCATCAATTAATCTTACAAAATAATGTCTCAACGTATTAATATTAGTTCACTTATTGACCTAATCTCAGAGCAGTGGAAAGAAAAGTTAATAGATTAAGATTATGTATTCCTTTATTTTGAAGCCAATAAGGCGATTAAGTCTATCCCTATGAGTGTAAGAAGCCCAAGTGATGTGCAATTTTAGTTGGCAATTTGAATAGGGAATATATTTTTCAATTTGCATATCTCCTGCTAAAGCAAAGTGAATTCTCATAGGCCAATAGGGGATCTTCCAACTATTGGGATATATGGAGACTTTCCTTTCTTGATCCATTCAATTTTGTAACCAACTGAGTTGGAAGTATTACGGTATTAATGAGATTTTTGTGAGGCTTAGTTCATGGAGTGGAAGCTATAACCGATAGTCCGTGCTTCTAAATTAGGGTTTGATGATTGTAAGCAACATCTGTATTATTTTCCCTAACATGGTGAAATCGCTAGAACTTTATAGGCATAGTCCTAGAATTGAACCACGTAAATCTTATGTTGTGTAATTGTTCTTTGTGTATTCTTATCTATTTTTCTTCTCACATGTTCTAGAATTAGTTTAATTCCTATAGCTACCATTGCAAAGGCTTGGACCTTGTCCAACTACTTTTTGTCACTTGTGCAAAAAGGTTTTAACTCGGTTCTCATAATCAGAACTGAATCTGTTCCTCTCCATCCTATGGAAACTTTTAGGTCACCGTGTGCAATGAGGTTAGATTATGGTAAAAGCTTAACCAGCAGTTCAGTGTTCATTATAGTAGGCATTGATCAAACACAAATCTCCTCTCTCTGAGATAGGTTTGTTTGCTAAGGAGTGAGGACATCATGCGCTTGTTAGAATGCTTCAATTATGTCTCCTTTAATCGGAAAGATAAAGCATGTTCTAGTTATGGCTAAAGAAATATCCTCATTTTCTTCACGCCACTGTAAAATTTAAGTCACTTTATGAACCAAAAAAAAAAAAAAATCATATTCTCCCTAGTTCTAGCCTAGAATTGAATTTCAAATCCAAATTAATATTGGATAGGTTATCACGTCTATCAGACAAAATCAACCCTCCTCTCACATGCAGGCAGATCCTATTTGTTAAAGACAAACTTCAATATTGGATTTAACCATTTTTCAATCTTAAGGGGATATTTCACTTGACTATTTGACTTTCATATCACTTTTCTAAAAAGAAAAAATTAATGAATAATTACACTTTACCCACCTGTGGTTTGCCTCTAATTCAATGTGCCTACCCATAGTTTCAATTTTAACACTTTACCCTCCTATGATTTCCACTGTTAGTAATCCGTAACCCACATCTATTAAAAAAGAGGGGTAAATAAGTCTTTTTACACCATTTTATGTCTCTCTCCGCCCAAAAAAAGAAAAAAAAAAAAAAAAAAAAAAAAAAAAAACAAAACAAAACAAAAACAAGAGAAAAACAAGATTAAAATATGGTATTGGTTTCTCATCATTCACAAACATGAAGAACATACACAAACATGAAGAACATACATCCAGAAAACTAATACAAATCAAATGAAGCAAAACAAACCCAGAACAGTAGAATAGAGATATGAGAGAGGAAGGTTTCAAAGTCAAACAACAAACCCATCAGAAAAAATACAACATCGTGAACAGTAGAATAAAACCCAAAACCGTGATTTGCTAGAATAAAAATCACAACAAACCCAGAACAGTAGAATAAAAATCACAACATCGTGAACAGTACAACATCGTGATTTGCTAGGTATAATAGAAGTAAAACTCAGAGCCCACGAAATCACCGGATCTGCCACCAGATTGGTCAACGATTTCCTACATTGAGCCCGTGTCTCTTTGTGTAGGGCCTCCACACCACTGTGGTAGATCGAAGAGTGAGTTTGAGAGTTAGGTTCAGAAAGATCGGGTAGAGAAGTGGAGAGATAGTGGTGGCTGGGGTTTGCCACGAAGGAGCTTGGAAGCTTCAATTCTTTTAGATTCCGAAAGATCGAAGAAAGAGGGAGGTTCAAGAGGGAGGCTAAGATCGGGTTAAGATAGAGATTACGGTGAGAGGGAGGTTCAAGCTTGAGAACCACCATCTGAGGTGGTGTTGGAGCGGCGGAGATGAGCTATGAGTGGTCGGCCATGGCTGGGTTTCGGGTTTGGAGAGAGATTGTTGAAGAAGAACAGGTGTGGGTCGTCGGCCATTGATTTTTTTTTTTTCTTTGAACAAATTAGTAACCATTGTGGTGAAAGAGAGACAACAAGGAAAATATATATTTGTGGAGGTTGATTTGAGTTTGATTTTTTTGGGTCTATGTTCTTCATGTTCAAGATTTATGTGAATTGAGAGAGAGAGGTTAATACCACTTATTGATCGTGTTTCTCTTGTGTTTTTAGTTGTATTTTGATAGATATGTGGTTTGTACTTTGATGATATTGCTTGATTTAATTTGTATTAGATTTCTGGGTGTATGTTCTTCATGTTAGTGAGTGAGTTTTGGAAGTGAAAGTGTTTTGATCTGTTTGGGGTTTGGTTTTTTACATATTCTGTGTTAGAGTAACTGCGGAGGGAGAGATGGGTTATGACACAGTAACGGTGAGAATCACAGGTTGGTAAAGTGTTAAAATTGAAACTACGAGTAGACACATCGAATTGAAGGAAAACCACAGGTGGGTAAAGTGTAATTATCTCAAAAATTAATGAATTTGTAGAACTCCTAGTAAAATATACTAAGTATTTATCTTCGTCCCTTTCAAAATGCACCAATTTTGGAATTACAAAACTGACATCTTCCCTTATTTCGAATGTGGTCTTTGCATCTCTCAAAGATTATCTACCAATAACAAACTACCATGGTTGCCAATATTATTTTCTAAATGTTGCAATGGTACAAATAAATTGTTGACTGTAGGTGTAGTTAATTAACAACTTAACATATTAACCAATATCTATCATATCTTGTTATCAATGACAAATAATGGAGTTTTGTAATTTAGTGGTATATATTATTTAGTTTTCTTAAGTAGTCCAAGAGCAATGTTCCCAGAGTTCCTAAGTATTTCCCATCGTTCACACGATTTTATTTATGTTTCAGTTTCAGTACTCACAGTGGTGGCTCGTGGTCCAAAATGAGGCAATAGGGTATTGGCCTGTCGACATCTTCAAAGAGTTTGCAAACTATACTCCGCGCATTAATTTTTGTGGAAAGATGTTGCACTCATAACCAAATGGTATTCACACATCCACACAAATGGGAAGTGACCATTTTTTGAGTGCAGGATTTGGAAGAGCTTGTTTGACGAGAATAGAATCTTTGTTACTCCCGCCCCCTCAACATTTCAACAATTTGTGAAAAACCCTATGTGCTATGATTTAAATCTTTCTGCAGGGAAAGATACTTAAGCAACCCGTATCTTTTTTGGGGGTACCCTGTACTCAAATACATGTCCAAACTAGCAAAAGACTAAAGAAAACTGAAAAAAGAAACCCCATATTATTTGGAGAGTTGGAATATTTAGGAAGGAACTTTACGAAAGAATGAATGAAAGAGGAAGGAAACTGGGATTTCAATTACCAGAGCTTGCCCTCATTGCAATGGTCTCGATTAACCAACAATGAATGGGTCTACATTGATAATTTGATATAAATTGCCCTTTCTTCTTGTTTAAGCATATATGTTACTATCAACCATTGCCAATAGGTTCAGTGCCTTTTTATCAAATTTCATCTATATGGCAAAGAATGACTCCCAACAAAAATTTTGTTCAATACATTCATGGAAGTACAAAGCAAAAACTGAAAGCTTTTTCAATCTTTCAAAAATATATTTACAAATTTATTAACATATGATAGATACAGGATGATTATAGATACAAAATAATCAAACAAGTTTATAGCAAATACGCATATCTTCATTCCCTGCTCAGTATGTTTCATAATTGTTTCCTTTCTTCCTGTATTGACTGAAATATCCGTACTGCTGATTCAGTTGCTGATCTTGGATTGTGAGGTACAACCTTAATCACTTGTGTCCGATGCTCACTACTTGGCACATTTTGATCCAATGCCTTAATTGTCGGTGATGTGGGAAAAAGAGGTAGTGCATCTCCTTTGGCCCTCTCAAAGGGACTGCTTGCTGTACTTCCCTGTAATTCACTCTCTTTTGATGCAGGGAATTTCCCAGCATGACATGGTATTACTCGATTTACCGGGCTGGATATGTTACATGAGCTTTGCTGAGGTAATGTAAGATTGATGTCTCCAACTGATAATTGATTTTCCTGCCCATCTAACTTAACTCCCGCAAATGGGCTTGTTTGCTCAATAGCTGAACCGGATAGAGATTGATGCATGACTGATGTGCCATATGGAGGAAAGTATATCTGGCCTAAAGGAGTTGTGCTCGGAAAAATTCCAATCCACTGGGGAGTGGCAGGAACACCATAAGCAGTGTTTAAAAAGTCTCTGCTTCCTGGACTCAGGTTCATAGCCCCACAGTTGCTGTATACTGGTGTCATGAAACCTGCAGTTGGACATGACCCTGCAGAGGGCTTGTACACAAGTCCTTCAGATGGAGACATTTCAGGAACTAACCAATGATTTCCTGGTGGTGGTTGGAAATACCACGGGGCTGGTTTCATATAGATATTCCCAGGAGCTAAAGAAGGATTTGCAGAATAAATCCCAAAATTTGATTCCTCGGTATTCAATTCTTTGCTGGTGTCATAATTGACAGAAGGGAGTGGGAACTTACTAACCACATTTTCATCTTGATATTCAGTGATGGGAATTGATCTTGGAGAATTATCTTTTGCTTTAACAATCGGGGGAGCTTTTGGTTCTGAAACATATTCAGACCGCAATTTCTTCAGTGGAGATATTTTTACTGAAGGCTTGCCCAAATAAAAGTTATTTTCAAGTAAAATATGCGGTGAGCCAGCAATCAATCTTTGTACCTGTTCCAATATGAAGAGTAATGTAACTGCTTTCTCCATAAACTGGATTGCAAAAACCAGGAAACACAGAACAAATCTAATGGAAGAAGCAGATTGACAGTTTAACCAAGCAACGACCAGCTTACCTTTATCAGTCTATGCAACTCAAACACTTGCACCGCGAACAATCTTTGTTGACTTGAAAATAATAACATAAAAAAGTTGGATCAAAAGCTAAAAAACCCAATCATAAAAAATTTGGAAAGTAAACATATAATTTATTAAAAAAATTGTCCATGTAAGAAGTTAGACCAAACAAATTCAACACATACGGTGTGGGTTAAGAGACATGGTAAATGATGATAAAACCAAAAGGAAGAGATTAGTCTAGTAAAACCCATAAAGAAAACATTTTTCATCAAGAACAAGAAAGGCAAAAAAACTTTACCTATAAACAGATAAGGTGTTCTTGAATGACAAATTCCTGAAAATAGAAATGCACTTACTTGATAAAGATGTAAGAATCTGTAAACCAAAAATCCCAAAAATGTGACATCAGATTTGAATATTACATTAAAAACTCTAAAAAGACCACTCTAAAAAAGTTTCTGACCTCCTTCAATCCCCATTCCCCAAACTCATGAATACCATACGGTTTAAGAAAGACTGTAATGATCTAAAAATTTGACATGGTACCTAGAAGTCTAGAACACAGGGCTTCCACAGGATCTGAGAAAGGCAGCTAGGAGGCGGCCTTATCCCAAATTTTGAGGAGGTTGATTCCCAGATTTGGACACACACATCTATATATGTGTTACATTTTTTATATTGGCAAATTCCATTTGACAATCCATGTCTTAAGAGAGGGTTGTAATATAATGTATTTAGGATAGGTTTGGACATGCCCCAAAAAAAAAAAAAAAAAAAAAAAAAAACTGTCAAAAAGCTGATTATTTTGAAAGAACAACATTTTCGATCAAGCAATATAATGTATTTAAGAGAGATTTGGACATGCCCAAAAAAAAACAAAAGCAGTCAAAAAGCTGATTAAAGATTTTGAAGAACAACATTTTCAATCAAGCAAAACATTAAAACATATAGAAACTTCCCTTCCAAGCTCAATCAGAAAATTAATTCTACCAAGCCTTAAATAATAGTGAATATTAATATTGATAGATGACTATTTTGGTTAAGTAATGTTGATAATTTCAACACTCATCAATTCAAAGTTAAGCAAATTTTTTTTTAAAGCTTTACAATACCGAAATGTGTAATGATTCCAAATGGATTTGAACACATTTTTCTTTAAAAAAATCTGTAACAAATTTTCCTGATCCCAATTGATCAATTTTCCTTTTTTTTTTTTCTTTAAAAAAAAGGGTCTTTTTTCCATTTGTCAGTGGCTTAAGGATTTAATGTTGGTCAGTTTGAACTAATAATCGTTTTATAATTACAGTCCAAAAGGTTTTAGTCCTTTCGGTACGTAATGACCCTTTTAAGAATAATGTATGTGATAGAATATAGATGAAGTAAGCTGCAGATAGATCCAGTCTTGCAAACTTGCAAAATGTTATATCCGATGTAAAGCTGTCCAGCTGACACCCTATATGGAAAGGAGGCACAATTTTAAGATAGAGGAAGAAATGCAATGTAACCATGGAAGACACACCTTCCAAGATAGCTACAGAGTCAGTCATCCCTTGAAAACCGAACCCTTAAGTCAACTGATACGTTTTCTATTGGTAATGGAAATTTAATTAAAAGAGGTGCTTAAAAGAACTGAAGTAACCTGGTACAAGGGCTGGAGTATACAAGAAAACACACTCACACAAATGAACACAAGAAACAAAAATTTGTCTCAATAGCAACAGTTCTGAAGAACCCAGCAATAGAAAGAAGATTAAAGTGTAGATGGGAAATTTCATTAAAGAATAGATGGTTTTCCTAATAGTACTAATTGTACGTCTTTATCATTTGTTTCTCCTTTTGCGTTATCATTGTACCTTTTTATTTCATTGATCTTCTCATCATGTCATAATTTCCTTTAAAATGTCTATCAATCAAATGATTGTACTAAAAGTATATATCCTTAAAATCTTTCCATTGTGAACTTTAGATGTATTGAGCAATTGTGTTTATGTGTATAAAGACAAAAAATATTGGTGGCCTGACCAAATTCAACCATAAAAAATGATACTATATAATATAACTTTTAAGTAAATGCATGAGCAAAGCCATCAGAGCAGTATGAACAGAGTCTAATGGTTGCATGTTGAGAGACGTCCAAAATTCTTAATTGTAGGGTTTCTAGTAGGAAAAAATGAGAACAATTGCCATTACTAGTTCTATTCGTCAATGATTTACTTCCCAAAACCGAAACATACACACAAAAAAGGGTCAATGGTTAGTGCTGAGAGAGAGAGAGAGAGAGAGAACTTTAAACTGTTACCATAACCAAGAATACATTAGAATGACAATGACAAATCAATTATCAAAACTTTCTACAACTTGCACAAGCACGTGCCATAAATTAATTCTTCAAACCAGACCCCAAATAAATGGATACAGATCTTAAATTAAGAACTCATTTGATAATAAAATGATTTAGTGCAGCTACACCAATCAATGCATATGAAGTTAAATTTATGGGCAGATCTTATCTAGATATGGATGTTAAAACGCTATAAATAAATTACAACGGATTCTTTTCTTTCTTTCTTTTCTAAATAGCTAAGCAGAAGTAAATGCACACAGCAATCACCAGGCAAGAGATACTTACTTGACAATAGCTCTTCTCGCTTTCCAGAATAGTTTCTCACCTATCACTCCAACAACATCATCAGGGGAGATATCCAAAGCCAACATAGATCCACATTTCTTTTCTTCACGACACTCAGTGCCATTTGTAAGCCCATTAAGACTTTGATAATGGTCTCCAATTGATGGCTTCGAGCATGATTCACTTCTCAACTTTGAAGTGTTTTCCCTACCTATGCCTATTCTGCATTTTATGATGTCATCTCTGAGGGTTGTTCTGTCTTGCGCAGCCACATACACTTGTTGCAACTGTGTATTAGAATCTTGTAATCTGTTCAACTTATCCACCGAACTGCTTCTTTTTTCTTGATCAGAAGTTGTATGTATTCTCTTTAATGATTCAGAATTTTTAACTTTATTTGATGGGGTTAAAGACGTATCCACCAAATTCTTATATCTAGTTGATGTGATTGAATCTGACCCTTCCCCAGGGCCCTGATTACTCTGAGACAATCTTGAGTCCTCATCAGCTTGCTGCATCACAAATTCTGTTGACTTTAGGTCAATGGTTGCATTTCTAATTGACTGCCTATCAGAAGCATTTTGAAGTTTAACGGAAGGGTTTAAGCTCAAGCGAGGGAATTTTTCCCTTTCTCTGCTGCACTGACTGTTGCTGCGATGTGGAATTATTCCTTGGCCAGGGGTAGGAACTCTCTCATCCTCATCTCCGAGCTTCTTTGAAGAGTAGCTCTTAAATTTGGAAAATTTGTATGATTGAAACGATTTGCATTTAGCAGATGATGACAATAGCCTTGTGGCATTCAAACTTTGACAAGTTGTAGGCTTCTTGGAATTCTGTTCATGACTTGCCACCTTATTGTTCAACTTAACCCCAATGAAAGAACAAGAGTGGAGATTCTCTGCTCGATGAGAAGAAGAGGAGTTGCAGAGCTGAGTAAAGATACTCTTTTGGTGGTCACCAGCCTACAACAATGGATGACTTCACATGATCAGACAAGATAAAATACCACAGAAGTAAAAGCATTCATATTCATTCCAAAAACCTTTCCATATGTTAGTAAAACCCATTTTAATACAAGGCAGTGAAACTTGCCATCAAAAGTGATCCATGATAGGATTTTTCAAATCCAGAGCCACCTTGCAGAACCAGAAGCAGAAATTGGGGATGATGGGGGACAATAAATCCATAAGCCTCCTAGAGCCACTAGAAATCTCAAACAAGACAGGTTCTTCCCAGCATGATTAACTCAAATAACAAAGTCATTGTTCAATCAAACGGTATAAATTTTAGTCAACAGTATCTACCTATGACAGGATAGTGCACAGACAAGGCATGTCAATATGTCACTGCTTACATACCAAACAGAAACAGTAAATTTAAACAGTTATAACACCAAAACTATTGTCTATGTGAACTATAAATCAATGACTAATGAACATAAAGCCATAAATTGTTTACTCACATGGCTCGAGGATATCAAAGGAACCAAGCTACTGCTGTTTTTGGACCGAATTGGCAACATGGACGCTGAACCAGGTGTGAACCTTTGAGATGGAACACTGAGCTGTTCATAGAGAGCCATTTTGTTCCTTGGAGGTGGTTTTGGCCCTCTTTTCTCTGTATCATTTACATGAAGCCTAGGAAACATAGGGCTTAACACCTTTTGCTCATCTTTTCCTCCTCTCATCCTTCTATTCCTTCACCACTATCCCCACTGACAAATCCTAATATGTTCACCAACTTCACAAAAAAATCCCATTTCCAATCTTTTATACAAAACCCACAATCATAAACCAAAAGACCTGCCTAGCCACAAAGCAAAATTTTAACTGTTTCATCAAACAAATACAAGTCCACAATTACCCAAGAACGACCTACTTCAAAAAGACAACTTTTGGGAAAACTTCAATCGTATAAACCAAAAAATTCAGGTACCCAAGCAGCAAAATCAGTCACTTTTTGAAAAATTCACTTCTTCACTGGTCCCCAATATCAACCCACCTCAATTGACCAAATCTTCTGATTGAAAAATATAAACAAACAGCAACAATACATTATAAAACACAAATTAACAAGTACTTAAAACCAACCCCACTTCACAAAATCACCATTTTTTACTGAAAACCAAAAATAAACAAACGCTAACACAGAAAGTTAGCTAAAAAACCACAAGTACTTTTAAAGTAAGCAAAACCAACCCACTTCAAAAAAACCAAAACTTAAACTGAAAATCACATAAAAACAGCAAGAAACACATGAAAATTGTTGACCCAACATAAGAATAAGCGAGGTAAAAACTAGAAAGAACTAACAGTTAAAGAGAGAGAGAGAGAGAGAAAAGAGTTGAGAAAGATAAATGTGGGAAAAGATAGATTCTGCAAAGAGATGATGGTTCCACCAAAGAGGATCTGAACAACAAAAAAGGTGGAGAACCAACAAAAGAAGTTGTGGGCAATGTGGGACCCAAGTGGATAGAACTTTAACTCCTTTTAGAAAGAAAAAGAGAAGAGAAATGCCCCCATGTCCATGTCCAAACAAACTAACAAAATTCCCTTCCACTCTCACTACAAGATCCTGCCAGCTCCGCTAGGACCCACAATGGCATTGCACCATATGATGACGTGGTGGAACATGGTTGGATAGTCCCTTATAAAAATGCTGCTACAAATCCAAGACATTGCAACCTTTGGAAGTGGAAGAGACTGAAGGGTTGTGTACTTTTTTGTAACCACATGTTGGTTTCTCTCTCTCTCAGATTTTTGGCTAATCTCTTTCTTAACGAAAAATCGGTTAAAGATTGTGTTTCAATGAGCAACAAGTGTTACATTTTTATCTTTTTTATCTTTTTTTTGCAACTTTATGTTTTTTTTTTTTTTTTTGTGGGTCAGTTTTATAGAGAAAAAAGTATACATTAAAATAAGTTGTGAAGCCAATTTTATGAATTTTTTCTTTTATCTATCTAATTTTTTTATTAAGTGAAACTTTAGATCAATTTTAATAAGCACCAGTAACTTTTTTTTTTCTTTTAAATTTGGGTAACAGGAATGTCGACACGCGCTATTTGGGGGGCGTGGTTTAAACTTTCTATTTCAAGTATATGTGACCTTTGCGTAGTTGCATTGCATGGGACTATTTTACAGTTTTTTAAGGAAATAGATTCGATTTGTTTTTTGTTGCATGAAGCTATTAATATCTTAATCACCCGTGTTTAGTGAATCTAATATGCGATTTGCATGGTGGTGGGTTTGGATAATAATATTAATAGGGACTTAAGTGGGACATTCTTGTAAAAGGTGGGGGAGATTAATTAGGAAGTTAGGATTGGAGGGAGAGATGGTAGAGTGACGAAACTATCACTTTTGTTTTTTGTGTTAACATGTGGGTGTGGCATAGTCTAGATGGCTGGAACTTTTCTTTTTGGGCTAGAAATGGAGGTTTGGATTATCAAAAAAAACAAAAAAAATAGAAATGGAGGTTTGGTTTGTTGATCTCATTGCTCTAGAGACTAGACATCATCAATGTGGATAGGCCCATTGGCGCTGGTAGAGGGTCCAGCCACTTGTGTTAATAAATAGTTGGGACTGGGAGACGACCAAAATGGGTTGGTCTAGATCAAGAGCCCTTCAGTTATAAAGTATTATTAAGAACATAATATTAACCCATCAATAAAAAATGATTAAAAAAAAAACACAATATTAAGAACATTAATAAAGTCGTCGCTCTAACAATTTCTTTGAATTAAAAGTAATTATTGAATATCTACCCTGTAAAAAATATCAAAATTGGTTTATCTATGGTATTATTATTGTATTAAGAAGTACATTATTGTAGATATATATATATATATATATTATACAAGATAGAATTTTTACTCTAGCCTAATCTAAATGTATATGTGTGTAAATCTCCCTCCTAGAAACTTGAATCCCGACCCTTACCCCCAATACCCCACAAGTATTTATATTTGTGGAGTGACCACCGCATCAAGGGTGCGCGATGATAGATTTAAGTACATACTAAGTGTTGAAGTGATAACCCAAAAGTAATGACATTTATTATGGTGTATTAAATGTGCATGCATGAGTTTCATCCGCATACATCAAATAGAGTTGGGAAAGGCTAAAATGAGGTCAGTCTAGGATAACGAGCCCATATTTTCCCCATATAATAAATGGGAATAAAGATATTTAAAATAGGTTTTCTTAATGTTTAGAACCCCGTGGTTCAACGGGTTTGCAACTCCTGGTAGTTCTAACTGATACATTTAGAGTTCAAATCTCTCATCCCTCCAACTATCAAATTATTTAAAAAAAAAAAAAAAAAAAACTCTTAATAGAAAGAATATGATGATATCATTGTTCATATAAATCCATTAGTATTAAGCAAGCTTTTTGCATGTCTATTTGGTGCAATAAGACAAGACATGTCACACTAATATAAGTGCGCGCACGCACACGCGCGCGCGCACACACACACACGCACAAAAGAAGAATATCATTTAGGTAGTAGTCAATTTGATTCATGATATTTTCAATGTGTAATAAACTTATAATCAAATTTCATTAGTAAGTTGACAATAGAGATCAAATTGATTGCAAGTTGAAAGTATTAAGGAACAAATTAATTACTTCCAAATTGACAATGACCCCAAAATGTAAGGACTAAAATAATATTTTTGCAACAAAAAAAGAAATGTGATACCTTGATTTTAAGTTGTTTTTCCAAAATTAAAAATAAATTAAAATAAAATACTAATGACTATGTGATTTTAATTTGTAAATAAAGTCACAAAATCAATTCTTTATATATATATATATATATATATATATTAATTTGATAATTATAAGTAAGAGTGGAGGAAGGATTTGAACTTTGAACATTTTATTAGAAATTTCAAGAAATGTAAATTAAGCTCTAAGGCTCTTGAGGCACAACCAATTCATGCTTGTGAAAACTCAACGACATGAATATCCAAATTTCGCATGTCAAAAACTTTGACCAGATTTCGCTCCCATTAGGTGCAACTTGTGTGATTTTTTTTTTTTTTTTTAATATAATTAAAGAGAACTAGAAGAATATATGAATATCTTAATTAAGGTGTAAGTTTCAAATTCACTATAAAATATTGGGTTATTTATAACAGGAAAGTCCAATTTGAACTAATGCTGCATATGTCTAGATAACCAATGCAGCTTAAATCGTTTTTAATTAAAAAAAATACTTATATATATATATATATATATATATTACAAGATAGAATTTCTACTCTAGCCTAATTTAAGTGTATATGTGTGTGAAACTCCCTCTTAAAGACTTGAATCCTATCTCTTGCCCCCGCACCCCACAAGCATTTATAGTTAGAAGAGAGGAGATTTTATATAATTTTAGAGAAATGATATGTTTACAACATTCTTACAACATTTTTACAACAAATCTTAAATAGCAGGTTGTTATTATTGAGGCAAAAAATTAATCTTAGTGTTAGTTTCAAATTTGAACCAATAACAACTAACCACTTGTGATTTGTTGTAAAAATGTTGTAAAATTATTATAGATGTAGCATCTCTCATAATTTTAATATCCCTTGTAAACGAGAATAGTCAATATATAGACTAATCAAGGCTCTTGAGAAGTTAAAGCATTTTACGATTATAGTTATTGAGACATTAAAAGGGAATACATTTTTTTTCTTAACAATTCATCGATTGCCTGAATATCATCTCTTTATTTTATGCAACTTTCATACTAGTAAATAGGTCATAAATGCATGACTTAATAAGGTTTTTATTTTATTATATATATATATATATATACATATAACAAGCCAAGCCATACTTAAAGCATGAATCTGATTGACCAACATAATTTATACGTGCAAACTTGAGAAGGACCACCCATAAAATACCCCAAACATTTCAATTATTGGACAATCTAAAAGCATTTATTACTGTTTTCTTAAATAAAAAAATAAATAAATAAAAACATTTATTACTGTGTGTTTCAATAACTGAAATCGTGAATTTAACCCACGATTTCAGTTTGTGAATACACACGGTGTGATTTTGCCCTAACTTTGAAGCACGAGCAGAGAATTCACGTGAATTGTGTCTATTATAACGCCTTTCATACAATACTATTTGTCTACCTTTTCTTTTCCTTTTGTTTTGGTTTACAAATCCTATTATAATCACATAAGAAATCCATTTATGGTAGCTCATCCATCTTTCGTTTTTAATTCTGTTTTCGTTCACTATCTTTCTGAGAATGATTACAATTCTAACAAATGAAGAAGAATAAGCCATATATAAGGTGTTGTACACGACCATATATAGTTCCAACCTACTCTCTCTTAGCATTGAGTCCATTGGTATATGCCAGTTTCAAAGTCTGTGTATGACCTGTAGGTGTGTTCACAAAACCGCATAAATCGCACAAATCACAAAAATCGCACCAAAATTGCTTGCAAAATAGTATAATCGCACCGTACTGTAAGTAACAATACACCGCACCGCATGGTGCAGTGTGGTTTGCAGTTTTATAATAAGAACACCGCACCACACCGCACTCTCTCTATATATTAATATACTTATTTATTTTTAATATTAAATATATTATTAATAGTTTAATAACCCTAGTTTCCAAAAAAAAAAAATATATGATAACCCTAGCAAGTGTTGACTAGAAAAGCCAACCCAAAACAAAGAAAAACTAGCTAAATAATTTAAAACTTGGCCAAAAAAGGGGGGAAATTAGTTTTTGGATGGGTAGGAAATGCCCAAATTTTGAAAAATATACAAACTTCAAACATCATCTTATATATAGCACCATATATGTGACCGCAAAAATGAGGTGCGGTGCGGTTATGATTTTGGTTAAACTCTGAACCACACTATACTGCACCACATCGCACATGTGACCGCAAAAATAAGGTACAGTATAGTTATAATTTTAGCTAAACTGTACTGTAAAATGTGGTGCTAAAAATGACCCAAAACCGCACCGTACCGTGAACACCCCTAAGTCCATGTATGCCTAAAAAATAAGTGCAAATGCTAATTGAAAACTCATTCACCATTTCAATTACAATAGACACTGCTCTCAAAATAAATAAATAAATAAATAAAGGGGACTATATTAAACTGTCAATTTGTTTCTCCAAAAAAAAAAAAAACCAAAGACTGTCAATTTATTGTTGTCTTGCACTGATTGCACAAAATAAGCATGGAGCTGCTCTTCCTTTTAACTGAGTCTAAAATTCCTCTGTGGGCTTCGCATGTTAATTAGAAATAGGAAAAAAAAAACTTAGATATATATTTTAGATGCAATAGATTAGGTAGTTGGATTAAATTCAAATACATAACTACATTAAATTTAATTATTTTAAAAAAATAATAACATATTTATTGGTTAATATAAGAATATATTTAAATTTAATTAAAAGACTGGATATACAACACCAAAATAACGGTACATAGTTTTTTTTTCCTTAGAAATAAATACAAAGTCTAGTTGTGTGTGTGTACACACATATATATGATTTTTTTTTTTTTTTTTCATTTTCTTAACTCTAAACTTTTTTTTTTTTTTTTTTGAGAGACTTTCAATGCATAACGTCCGTGCCTAATGAATCAAGACACCAATTAGTTTTGAGGTATACGAGAATTAAACCCTTAATCTCTTATACAACCATCGAAGACTTTATCAATTAAGTTAACTAGAACCACTTACAAATTCAAGTATGCAATTGTATATATAAACTCTACCAAATTATTAGTTATTAATAAATTGTCATATCAAACAATGAATTAACCAGCGTAAAACCTTTAATTTGTAGATGATTTGGTAAAAGTAGTAATATTTCTTGTAGAAGAAGTTATATCCCATAATTAATGTTCAGTCTTAATATTTTTATAAGAAAATTAAACCCTTAATCTCTTTCACTCTTCGTGATTCTCTGAAAATATTTTGTAATTTCTAATTGAAATCATTAGATTGATGCATATTGCATAATACAATTATTATATTTAAATTTAATTGAAAAATCTAGTATACTATACTTTTTTTTTTTAAGAAATAAGTTGAATAAATATTCACATTACAAAAATATATACAAAGAGGTAAAGGCATTATCAAACCAAAACTTTTTTTTCCTCATATTTCTAATTTTTTTGTCTATTTATTTTGACATAATCACAATAGCTTATATATATATATATATATATATATATATATATTGTGGGGCCTGTGGGCCCGAAATCCCCGGCCCACCTTTAGGCTGGCCCAAGGCCCAAGCCGAGGAGGACAATTGTCTCAGATGGTCGTCCAAAGGGTTTTAGCCCTTCTCGGACCCATGCCGAGGACACACCCCTCCTCGGCATACCCTGTCTAATCTTGGGTAGGGGGCAAACCCAGAATGGGTGGTCACATCCACACTTAATGTGTTTGCCAGACCCTCCAAGCTACATTAATGATGACAAGACCCCTGAACAGTGCAACCTTGAAGGCCGCAACCCACAGTATGGTGAAGAACCTGTCTGATGGGACAAGTTCTGGAGCAATAGCTCGGATGGCCAACAGCTGTAAGGCCAGGATTGAGCCAAATGGTATATATAAGGCAAAGAGGCCCCTCGTGAAGGGGGGGCCTCCTCGGACGCCAGCCGAGGAGCAACCCCAGACGAAGAACAACAAAGGAAAAGCTCAAGGAGGACCGACGAGAGGCCGGCCGGAGCCAAACCCTTCATCCCACTCTCTACAAATTTATTGTCGGGGGTGCCCTTCCGAAAAAAGGAGCCCCTACAATTGGCGCCGTCTGTGGGAAGGGTTAGTGCGCCGGCCGGCGCAACCGGCGGTCGTTCTAAAGTAGTTGCTATGCAAAAGTTGGCAGTGTATCAAAAAAAAAAAAAAAAAAAAAAAAAAGAGAAGAAGAGAAGAGTTGCAATATGAAAAGAAGATTCAACAGCAAATAAAATAAATTCTTTATTATTTCATAAAAGAAAATTACAAATACAATCAGAGGCTCAGACAGGCGTGTTTTACAAAAAATCCTATCAACTAATCTTACAATCAGAGGCCCAGGCAGACCGATCCTAGAACTAGCCGGGCAAGAGGCTCGCAAAGAATTAATATCAGGAATGAGGGAAGTGTCAACCCGTGCTTTTACTAGCGTCCAGAGAATGGGAGAACTAGACAGTAAAAGCACGGGAAGGGGGGCTAGGGGCTAGCTCGCCTTCAAGCCAAAGCTTGAACAAAGTAAGGAGCCGACCCAGGGACCCCGGAACACCTTCCCTCGTGATGCTTCCTCGACCCCCTCCAGACTACACGAGCATTGGCCGTCGGAGACGGCAATACTCGGGCACCAGCCATGACGAGAGTTCGCGTGCCTCCTTCGTCGGAGGTGCGCTCTGGGGAGAGACGTTAGGTACTTCAGCGACGTCCCTCCTGGCTACCGTACAAGGCCCTGCCAGTGTTACGCCTAAACTCTGCCGCGTCGGCAGCCCAGTGGGGGCTGCGGCCACGGCGGCCCTTAACTCCAAATCTCCTAACTTTGGTCACAATCCTGGCGGCGGTGTCAAAGGAGCTCAGGGAGGTGAAAGCATGTGTTTCTGTTTGTGGTGGAAGATTCATGGAATGAGGAGAAACATTCTCCCCAGAACGCCTTTTATGGAAGGCGAAAACCGGTGGGAGTTGAGCCGCGCAGAATTTGAAGGGAGAATTGTCAAAGGGAATTAATTCCCACCCAATTCCAAGGGGATTGCCAGCCGCCTGATTCGTGTTAATTCACGAGGGCATTAATGAAGGCGCGTTACGGGCACCGAAGCGTCAAACATGGAGCGCGGAAGGCCAAGCGACGCCTCGTAAACCAAAAAGACGGGGAACACGAACCAGAGGCGAGATCAGCCTCCCGTGTGAAGTCACAATCCGACCTGAGGAAAAACAGCTCCCAGAAAATGACCCGTGGACATCTTCACACTAAAAGCAAAGCTCTTGGATCCAAGGACGAACTCCTATTGAAGGCAACTGTGTAATGGTGGTACACTAACTCTTGCTCCAGAAGCTTACAAGGGGTTAGTGGAAGGGACTTCTATCCGATGTGAGACTGAGTTGCCCAAAGAGGTGAACACTGTGTCCTCACACTCAGGGACGAAGGTGAAACTTTGAGGGCAGCAACTGTACCTAGGTCTTGCATGGTCCTCGGACCCAAGCCTACGGGGAGCTAGCCACTCGTTCTGAAGGCAGCAACTGTACCTAGGTCTTGCATGGTCTACGGACTCAAGCCTATGGGGAGCTAGCCACTTACCATCGAGGGCAGCAACTGTACCTAGGTCTTGCATGGTCCTCGGACCCAAGCCTACGGAGAGCTAGCCACTCGTTCTGAAGGCAGCAACTGTACCTAGGTCTTGCATGGTCTACGAACTCAAGCCTATGGGGAGCTAGCCACTTACCATCGAGGGTAGCAACTGTACCTAGGTCTTGCATGGTCCTCGGACCCAAGCCTATAGGGAGCTAGCCACTCGTTCTGAAGGCAGCAATTGTACCTAGGTCTTGCATGGTCCTCGGACCCAAGCCTATGGGGAGTTAGCCACTCGTTCCGAGGGCAGCAATTATACCTAGGTCTTGCATGGTCCTCGGACCCAAGCCTACAAGGAGCTAGCCACTCGTTCTGAAGGCAGCAATTGTACCTAGGTCTTACATGGTCTACGGACTCAAGCCTATGGGGAACTAGCCACTTACCATCGAGGGCAGCAATTGTACCTAGGTCTTGCATGGTCCTCGGACCCAAACCTACGGGGAGCTAGCCACTCTTTCTGAAGGCAGCAACTGTACCTAGGTCTTGCATGGTCTAGGACTCAAGCCTATGGGGAGCTAGCCACTTACCATCGAGGGCAGCAACTGTACCTAGGTCTTGCATGGTCCTCGGACCCAAGCCTACGGGGAGCTAGTCACTCGTTCTGAAGGCAGCAACTGTACCTAGGTCTTGCATGGTCTACGGACTCAAGCCTATGGAGAGCTAGCCACTTACCATCGAGGGCAGCAATTGTACCTAGGTCTTGCATGGTCCTCGGACCCAAGCCTACGAGGAGCTAGCCACTCGTTCTGAAGGCAACAATTGTACCTAGGTCCTGCATGGTCTACGGACTCAAGCCTATGGGGAGCTAGCCACTTACCATCGAGGGCAGCAATTGTACCTAGGTCTTGCATGGTCCTCGGACCCAAGCCTACGGGGAGCTAACCACTCGTTCCGAGGGCAGCAATTGTACCTAGGTCTTGCATGATCCTCGGACCCAAGCCTACGGAGAGCTAGCCACTCACTCTGAAGGCAGCAATTGTACCTAGGTCTTGCACGGTCCTCGGACCCAAGTCTACGGGGAGTTAGCCATTTACGACGGAGCCAAGGTGCTGCATGGTCCAAAGACCTAGTCCTGTGGAGAAACTGACTACCTATTGAAGAGTCTGAGTGTCGATCCAGCCACTCGAGGAAGAACCAGCCAGCGGAAGGCCTTCCGGAACATAAGGGCCAAAGTTTTCAAAACCCTCCTCCCCGTCCGAGGGAACGTGCAGCAGGGTTTTGAGGGGCTATTGTGGGGCCCGTGGGCCCGGAATCCCCGGCCCACCTTTAGGCTGGCCCAAGGCCCAAGTTGAGGAGGACAATTGTCTCAGATGGTCGTCCAAAGGGTTTTAGCCCTTCTCGGACCCATGCCGAGGACACACCCCTCCTCGGCATACCCTGTCTAATCTTGGGTAAGGGGCAAACCCAGAATGGGTGGTCACATCCACACTTAATGTGTTTGCCAGACCCTCCAGGCTACATTAATGATGACAAGACCCCTGAACAGTGCAACCTTGAAAGCCGCAACCCACAGTATGGTGAAGAACCTGTCTGATGGGACAAGTTCTGGAGCAGTAGCCCAGATGGCCAACAGCTGTAAGGCCAGGATCGAGCCAAAGGGCATATATAAGGCAAAGAGCCCCCTCGTGAAGGGGGGGCCTCCTCGGACGCCAGCCGAGGAGCAACCCCAGACGAAGAACAACAAAGGAAAAGCTCAAGGAGGACCGGCGAGATGCCGGTCAGAGCCAAACCCTTCGTCCCACTCTCTACAAATTTATTGTCGGGGGTGCCCTTCCGAAAAAAGGAGCCCCCACATATATATATATATATATATATATATATATATATATAAGTTGAAGTATATTATTTACTGTTGTTATACTTTTATTAAGTCATATCAGCGGCTATGTCACTATTTTTTTAATTTTCTTTTAGTTTTCCATCTTTATTGTGTCTCTTGCAATTTTTTTTTATTTTTATTTTAAGAATCATCTATTGCACTACACCCAAAGTGATACACCACCCATCATAACTCTAATTATCTATTGTTTATTTTGAAAGTTCTTTTTATTTATTATTACTACGTTTCTATTGAGCTACATCAGTGGCCGCAACATTATACACACACACACACACACACACACATATATATATATATATATTTCTCTTTTTGGTTTTCCATCTTTATTGATTGTCTATTGCAAAATTAATTCTTTGTGGCCAATATGATGCACTACACACCATCACATGCAAATATTGTCTATGATGGTGAACCAAAAATTGGACCATCTCCAGTTCGTCCATAGTGTCGTCCAAGTCCAAGAAAGTTGTCCCAATATAAGAAGGTTGTCTAGCATAAGAAAGCCGTCCAAGGGTAAAATGATCGTCCAACATAGAAGCACCTGGATAACCTCCCAACACTTAAAAATTTTCAAAATAAATTTAGGAAAAAATGCAAAACTGACCTTCTAATTTTCACTCTTTTTTCATTTCAGTCATCTAACTTTCAGTTTTATCAATTCAATCCTCTAACTTCCAATTTTTATCAGTGTAGGATTCCATTAATCCCAGTTATAGCTGCCATTAATGTCATTAAGTTTTCCCTCTTTTTTAAAAATTTTTTTTGATAAAAATTTCAAAATTAAGGTGTGTGATTTGTGGCCTCGACTAGATCTTTGTCAGGCTGATGTTCTTGAATGCGAATGCCGACAGGACCTTGAACAAGACTGAGGTCCCTTTGTCATGCGTGAACACATTGCTCATCTTGAATGGGCAGTTGGTGCGAGGTATTATGGGCTCTCGGGCCAGCATGACAAACCTGGTCACGTTGCTCGAGTCGTCCTGGATTCCGTTAGTGAGATGTTCATCCCATAGAGACCCGTGGCACGTGCGTTGGCTATCGCGGAGGTTGTTGGTAATGACGAACTCGGCCGCTCCTGCTGTGTCGTTGACTGCCTCACATGCGACATTGAGGCCAAGTTTCGTAAGGGTGAGTTTGCACTGAGCTAAGGCTTATAGGTGTGAGATGACTTGAGTCAAGCACTCTTTTTAGACCTTCGGTAAAGCCAAGAGGCAATGGTGTACGGGTAATTGGAGCTCGCTGACTACATGGAGGCGGTGAAGGAGCAACAGGTCGTAGTTTCTGTGAATCAAGTCGTTGAGTGAGTTTTCGCTTGAGAGCACAGCTTGATCAACAATCCAGGGCTCAACAGCTTGGAAAGCCATTTTGAACTGGTCACAAGGAATGGTTTTGCAGTTCGGGTAAGCTTTTCCAATCGCGGCTTCAAAGTTCGCACCAGGAACACCTTGGTAACCAACCCAGAGCTGCGACCCGTGCATCGAAGCCAGTGACAGGTCTGTAATGGTTAATGGCTTCGCCAGTGGCCTATTGTTGTTGTTGTTGTTGTTGTTATTTTTTTATTTTTTTTACAGATTTTTCTTTTAATTCCAAAATTTAAAAAAGAAAAAAAGGGGGGGGGGGGGGGAACGGCATCGTTTTAGTGACATTTAACGGTAGCTTATAATTGGGTTTTAACAGAATCCTGCATTGACAAAAATTGAAAGTTAGAGGACTGAAATAAAAAAGAGTGAAAGTTAGAGAGTTAGTTTTGCATTTTTACCATAAATTTATGTTCAAAAGCTTATAATTCGGACCACATTTTACTATTAAGAAAGTATGAGCAAAATCCTTATTTATCGCTATAACTTCCTACTAAGTTCCTAACTTCTGATAGCAGTTGTAGAAGATAAGACTAAACCTTCTAAACTTCCATAGCAATTGTGGAAGTTACATTTAAACCTTCTAACTTCCATCCACGTTGAGAAAGTTACAAAACAAGTAACCACTCCAAAGTTCACTATAAAAGGACTCACCTATATTAAATTAAAGTAAGTTTCCACCGCTTATAAAGTTGGAATTCTTGAGTCTTAAAGAAAAAACTAAGTATCGAAGGGTTCTTGGCTGATTCACCCTAGTCACCCGTGATCTTATGTTTCTTTCTTTTCAGGCCTTCCAAGCAACCACTAGCCCATTGAAACCCGGAGCATTCAGCTTTCTGATTTTCTATGCATCATCAATCTATATTATAAGTTCCTTTCAACATTGAGTGTTATTTTCTTTCCATTCTTCTATACATTAATATATGCAATAAATTTTGCTACTCAATCATTGAGTCATATCATCTACTTATTTTCTACCTCTTTTATTTTATTTTATTTTATTTTTCCTCTCTTTTAAACTTTTCTTCTCACTACTCTTGACAAAATAATAATAATAATAATAAAAACAAAAACAAAAACAAAAACCTCTTCTTTTCCTTATTAGTTCACACCTACAATTAAACTTTCTCAAATCTTTCTCTTCCCTCTTTGCCTTTACCTTCCCCACTACTGTCTGCATTACCGTTACACTTCCTTCATCTTTTTCCTTTTCTTATAATTTGATTCTTCTTCTTTTCATTTTATTTTGTATAAATTTGATATCATTTCTCACATTCAATCCATATTTTTTCCACACAAAAATTGTGAGTACTCTCTCTCTCTCTCTACTTTTTTTGGGTGAATTTTTGTTCTTTCTTATAACTCTAATTAAGGTTGATAGTTTTTAATTTATTTATTAAAATGTGTTTTGGTATTGCATTTTTTAAATTTCCCATCATAAAGTCTTTTCTCTCTCTACTCTCCCTCCCTTTTATGACTATGGATTTATATATATATATATATATATATATATATATAAGATAGAAATTTTACTCTAACCTAATTTAAGTGTATATGTGTGTGAAGTTCTCTCTTGGATACTTGAACCCCTACACCCCACAAACACTTATACTTGTCGAGTGACCATTGTGCTAAGGGTGTGCGGTGGTGACTATGGATTTTAATATGCCTACCAATTGTTTGAATAATAAATTATGATAAAGTCTACCTTTTACTCCTTTGGTTTTATTTTAATTTTGGTCAAGATAACATTATATTTTTGTGATGAGTTTTGATTATCATGATATTTTCCTTATTCCTTAAGAGATGAGAAATTTGAATAATAAATTTGAAACCTATCAGGTTTAGTTGTATATTAGGCAAATATAACACACTACAACATAACTTAGAATGATATGATTCACCTTAAAAAAATATATATTAATCTAACACATAGAATAGAATAATATATTTGTAGAGATAAATGAAATAAAAAATACTTGTAGAAATCTTTTTAAAAAATTGACAATACTTAATGTGTTACTTTTTATATATTTCAACCCATTATAATATATATATATATGTGTGTGTGTGTGTGTGTGTGTGTGTTTTGTATATATATTCTCACGTGTCATATTAATTTGTGGCTAGTATATAATAAAAGCGGATTTAATTATATCATATGAACAAAACAAAAAAATCATACAAGAATGAAGAAACTAAGTAAATTCAATCATAATTTGACCCCAATCTTACTAGATAGAGTCTAAATAACATATGAGAGGACCAGCATCGAGCCCAAAAAAATAAAATTTCAATACAAAACATAGAGCCCAACTAAACTAAACTAAATACTCGTTCCTATATGGCTTAAAATCCCAGCGTATGGCATTTGGTGTTTTGTTTTGTTTTTGTTTTTTTTTTAGAAGTCAGTCTTTACGTGATTATGCACTGTTTAGTGGGTCATGTGCATTGTTCACAGAATTCATAAACTTCTTTTTTTCAACAAAGTTTTCACATGATTAAGTATTGTTCAGTGGGTCCCGTACTCCCGTGCATTATTCACAGGACCCATAAATCTTTTTTTTTTTTTAAACAAAACTTTCTTTAAAAATAGGTCTCACAGCACTATTCACACATTTAAAAATTATTTTGCTACAATATTTTCAGTTTTTAATTTTAGTAAAATAAACGGTATTTAAACACGCCCTAAAAGAATGAACCATACTCACATTAGTCTCGTTGTCTCAAGACTCCCGCATAATGTCTATGAATCCAATAGCTATCATTACACGAAGGCAAATAATCATCATAATGTACGAAAATTTAATGCGGTATATATGCTCTGCCCTGTCAGTCAAGCTTTACTATTTTTGATCTCCTGCATTGACATGTGCATGCATGTTTATCATGTGCATGCATGTTTCTTATAAAGCTCAATAATGTTTTTGTAAAAATGGCTCATTTCTTGTGTTTCATTCAGGAAAAATAAACACTTGGCAAATCTGAGAGTTGGGTTTTGGACTTTGGTGGTCACACATGGCTTTTGCTTCACCCTACCAGACATACATACCTTTGCCTTCTGACTCTGGTATTATATATACTTGAGCTCTATGTTTGGTTTCCAACTGATGTGAAAAGATATGATTTTTCTTTTTTGGGTGCTTTGCTTTCTGAGATTTGATCATTGGCAGCTTAGGAATGTGGGTTTCTAAGTGTGGACATTTTCTATATTTTTTTGTACATTTTTTTCAGTGTTATTATGATGATTACCTGTTTGTACATGTTTTTAAGCTCGGCTTAGTTCAGACTATATTTTTTTAAGTACGTTGTTTTGGGAGTGTTGGTTTCTGGGTTTTGATTATTAGTTGGTTCTAAATGAGGGTGTTGCATGTAATTTTGGGCTATTTTCAAATATTTTAAAGCTTATTGCTTTGTGGATTTTGATTATTAGCAACTTTTGGGGTGTTACTTTGACTTATAATTTTGGGGGTTTTCCTCTTCTTTTTTTTCTTTTTTTTTTTTGTCGACCTTGTGCTGGTATTACTTTTAATTGTGTTTTGTATATTGCTTCTATTGATGTTGCTATGTGGGTGTATTCATCTTTTCTTTTTCATACTTATGTAGTTATGTTAGTATATCCTTTTTTTTTTTTTTTGCTTATAACTGGTGTTCTTTTTTAGTTCTTTTTAAATATATATATTTTTTTAATGTGTGATATGGATTTTACAAGAACTAAAACGTGATTTCAGCTTGAATGTTTCCCATTTTTCATTTGTGAGAAAGTAGGGAAAATAATTTCAGTACCAATTAGAAACTGTGTTAATGTCCAAAATTCTTCCTCTTGGTTGTTGAAAAATAAGGAAAGCAAAAGAAAAGAAATGAAGGAATTTAACTCAAAGAGGTACTCTTCAAATGTTACTTATCAAAAAGGGGGAATCTAGTGCAAATGCAGAGTTCTTGGCTGTCCTGGGTTCTTCATTTTATCTGAGATAAAGTAGTGGGAAATATGTGTTTATTTATTTATTCTCTCTTTCTTTTATTTCTCTTGGTAAAAATACAGAGGTAAATTAATATTTATATTCTATTTATTTTTTCCCTGAGAAAAGAGGATATTTTTATTAATTTTATTATATAACTGAAATTTATCTTATATTATATTTTCTCTTGAATATTACTTAGAATGAAAGTGTGTTTATGCATATTTGGGACAGTTGCTACATTAGTGAAATCAAAGATACTGCTCAATAAGATCAGACAGTATCTTCTATTCTATAACCTGTTATATTCCCTTTGGTTGTTCTCTTTTTTAAATGTAGAGGTTAGCTGATGGTCTTCTCATTGCTGCATGATTGTTTGTTACTGTATTTCTATAGGTGGCGAAGATGATGGCCATGAAGCACATTTGTCACTGGTTCCAATTCACATAGTAACTCATGCTTCTCAACTTCCAATTGAGTTTCTTTCTCCTTCTCCTGAAAAGCAATTGGTTGTTGGATTTGATTGTGAGGGTGTTGACCTGTGCCGTTATGGAACTCTTTGCATCATGCAGGTGATTTTTTTTGCTTAACTAACTTAATCTCTTCTCAATTATGTACACAAACTAAATTGTTAAAACACAAGTTCATTCTATATATTATCTAGGTTCATTGGCCATTTCATATCATGATTTGTAAAAATATACACATGCATGCATGTTCTAGTACAATGAACATGTATTAGCATAGGAGCCCGTAAAAAAAGGGTGGTAATGTTAAGTGGCTAAATAAATCAACTAATTTGAATGTAGATCTGTACTGTTTTAACTATTAAGCAAGAACGAGTTTATATTTTGTAGCAAATGGTTAATGGTGGTAACCTGTTGTAGATTACTACCTTATGAATATATCTTGGGAGGATTATTTTGCAAACTAATTAGTTAAGCCTGGGAGAAAAAGTTCCCGTAAAAGGTTGTTAGCCATTTTCTTTGTAAAAACCATATGAGTTCTTTCGTTATCAATAAATTTTCTCTTCAATTTCATAATTTGTTATCTTTCTTTGTTAATCATGAGGGATATAAATTTATTGATTGACATCTGACCATCGTGTTATCTGGGGCAGCTTGCATTTTCAGATGCCATATATTTGGTTGATGCCATTCAGGGAGGAGAGAAGCTAATGAAAGCCTGTAAGCGAGCTCTTGAATCTAATTTCATCACAAAAGTTATTCATGACTGCAAGCGAGATAGTGAGGTCTGATTAATTACTTTTTGATGGCTTTTGTGGAACATGCCATTGCATGTTAAGCTCAACCTTGATTATGATTCATATTTTGTAGGCATTGTACTTTCAGTATGGAATCAAGTTGCATAATGTGGTAGATACACAGGTGGGTTCAATTATTACCCTCTCGCTTTTGGGGAAAATTGTTTCATATGTTTCTTCTACTCTAATTAACTGCTTTCCTGGGAACCTTGGGAACTATTTAGTTATGGTCAATCCACCCAGTCTGGCCTGGCTGTTGAAACAGAGAAGACTGCATTGGCAACTAATCATGACTAAAGCCTTTTTTTTCTTTTTCTTTTTCTTTCTTCTTTTTTTTTAAAAAAAAAATTAAGTAAAACAGAAAAAAGTTGAGGAAGAAACTCCTCTTTTATTTGTTTTCTATTGGTGAGTTTCTATATTTTCTTTTCATTTTTAAGGGGAGAAATTGGGGTGGTTGGATTGATGAGGCAGCCGGGGTTTGAAAATCTGAAAAGGTGAAGACAGGGAAGGTTGTTAGGCTTGACATAAATGGGTCAATGTGTACTTATCTATTAATAATGCATTAACATTGATCATCCTGCTTATGTCTGCCCTTTGGATCTTTTATGCTATGTCTGAAGGGCTTGTTGCTATTAGACAACTCAATTCAGAGAGCCCTTTTAGCAATAACATTCAATACTGCTGCACTTGAATGCAAATGAGCTTATAAATCAAAAGCTTGTAATTTAATGTAATTATTCTTGGGTGGCTGTGATGAGCTTCAAGAATGAGTTCTAACTTGACTTCTATCTTGAACTTTTGTCTAGTGTTCATGAGAGGGCATTTTCTGTTCCAATTTACCCCACATCTTTACCATCAGTCATTGAGTAATGTGAGAGTACAATCTAATTTAAGTTTGCAATCCATCATTAAAAATTTTATTATTTATTCATACAACTTATGGAGTTCACACCTTTAATACTTTGTCAAAGGGCTACATTGGCTGCCTTACATTATTGAAAGGACAAAATTTCCTTCAAACCCACTATGTGGCAATTATGTGAGCATTCATGTGTGATTTTAATCAAATGACCACTAATGGCCCATTTAATAGTCACGTGACTTATTTGGATGACATGATGAGTCATCTAAAGCAAATATATGTGGATGGTCATTTGAACTACTACAAGATATCCTTCAACCCACTTCAAAGGAAAACTTTGTCTGTATTGAAAATTTGATACTACACTGGTGTTGCTTCCAATTGTTTAATTTAAAGTATATAGTCCTGATTGGGTGCACTTACATCATGAGTGCTTGATGGGAGATTGCTTTTGTTCCGATGTCTATACATCCATGTCCATACAGATTGCATATTACCTAATAGAGGAACAACAGGGACGGACAAGAGCGCCAGATGACTACATTTCTTTTGTTGGACTCCTTGCTGATCCACGCTATTGTGGTATAATGTTCTTACAGAATTTTTCATTTCTTTTAGTGTTCTCTTTTGTCTTGTCTCTCTCTCTCTAATTGAGGAAAATTCAATATTGGTCTAACAACATTATTGATCAATGTTATCTTTTCTGCATTATTATTTGATTTTAAGCTTGAATTATGTTTAACTTTCTAATGCTCCTATTCTGCTATTGTTATGCTAACTTACCAGTTAATAATGTGTCGTACATCATAGTTATTGAACCTTTTAGTTTCTATTATAATGAACATTATTTTGCTAAGGACAATAATTTGAAGACGATGCAGTAAGGATTTTTTTTCAGATTCTAACCTGACCAGCTTAGATGAAATTATGTAAATTGAGAAACAGGAACTAATTTTTGACTGCCAGCTTTTTTACCACCGAGACAGAAATTACTTTTTCTTGCTAAATCTTGTATGATGCACACTGACTCAGGAAGGCAACGGACACACATTCCATTTCGGACACCACTAGATGAATTAATTTTTGAAGTCTGCAACCATTTAACTTGAACCAGCATATTTTTTGCCACTTGCATAACTAAGAGAACTATGTAATGTGCATATCTATGGAGGAATCTAGAGTATGCTGGTTTTGTCCTGATTTCCTAATCTTATGTCTAATAAATAACCCCTTATGGGATGCAATTGGATTGTGAGGTGCAATTTACGAACTTATGATTTGAACCTTTTCCATGCTTCACTAATTATTCATAGATGTTATTATTGTGACATTATTTTGATCTGCAAATATCTCCAAAAATCTGAAGTGGAGAGTTTCTTTCTTCTCAGATTTTTTTGGTCCTGTTTCTGTTCATTGATTATCTTACTTACGGGCATGTAAATGTAGGTATATCATATACTGAGAAGAAAGAGGTTCGTGTCCTTCTAAAGCAGGTCAGTTGCAGCGTAGTTTCATATCTTGGAGTAATAATGGTATATTACTCAATCATTGAATTGTTGGGGAGGAATGCTAGTTTTGATCCACTATGTTTATTTATTTATTTTTTATTATTATCTTTAATGTTAACTTTTCATTTAGCAAAAATAAAATCATGATATTTTTCTCCACTAAAGGTGAAGAGTCACTCAGCTCATGATATATTTTCCCTCTGCTTGGCATGTTTTGGCACACTTTGTCCCTATTCGATCCTCAAATCAACACCCAAAGGTCATTGTAAATTCATCAATACATATGAGATCCTTTCTGTTACTCTAATTGTGCGTATTACTTCTTTAGAAATGATGGGTAGGCCGTTGATCTCTCCATATCCAAAAAAATTCTTTGATAGATTCCTGAAACCCCTCTGCAACATTATATGCAAAACATTGTCTGCTGTACTACTTAACCTGTCTGTCATTTAAAGCCAGATACAACTGGACAAAGAATTACTTTATTTTAGTATATACATTAATAAACAAATTATTTTATTTATATTTATTTTTGTTAGACAGAAGCCTCTGTTAGTCTGGTAGGTTTGGAGACTGATATCTATCTTAACTTTCATATCCAGGATCCAAAATTTTGGACACGGAGACCCCTATCTGAATCAATGGTCTGTGCAGCTACTGATGATGTCCGCTTCCTCCTCTATATCTTCTACAGGATGATGGAAAAGTTGAATGAAAGATCTTTATGGCAACTTGCTGTTCGTGGTGCACTTTATTGCCGATGTTTTTGCTACACTGATAATGAATATGCAGATTGGCCTTCAATTCCCACTATTCCAGGTTTTTTTTTTCTACCTGTTACTCTGGGGTCATCATTTATTGTAGAACATAGAGAATGTATACTCATATTTCTTTATTGGAAGTTAGGATATCAGCCTCTTAGAGCCATTTTATTTTTCCTCAGAAATACATGATTTTAAGATTTTAAATTCCATTAAGATGGATTTAAAAGCTCTTTGTGCTGCAGTAATATCATTTTGAATCTTTACTGAGGGTTTTTCCTAAATATTCAGTACCTCAAATTTATTGCTATTCTTGATATGTATGATTAAAACCAAGATACTCTGCATAGGAACACATTTAACATGTTGATGTTTAAGTTGGCCACAGTTTTACCTGGATGTTCCTTTGGACAGTACGTTGTAAGTTCACTGCATCCTTAGAGTTAAATACATGGGAAATTAAGGAAGCAAGTAGAGAAGAGTCTTAAGTTAACATACTATACAGTAAGCTAGGGATGAGAGAAGCTGAGAAAAGTGCTCATTCAGGTCCTAGGGAGCAGTGGAGGAACTATAGATTGTTTACATTAGATATGTAAGAAAACGATTGCAATTGGCTAGTGAGTGTTTTGGAAGCAAGTTTATATTGGTGACCATGTCTAATGATTCTGAAAAGGATTATACGGCTCAATAAGAGTTTCCTGGAATAGAAGAAAAGGTCAAGAGTTAAGTTGCAGAATAAACTGGAAGAGAGTGAGTAGGTCACTAGGCAAAATTTTCAGTAAATAACAAGGAAGTCAACTGTGTATTCAAGGCATTGTCTATGGAGGCTATCTTTAGACTTGTGGAAATCTATAATAATGATGGAATATTTTTCTGATGCCTATTGAATTGTTCTACTCTCTGAGATGGTTGTTACAGTATATAACCAGGCATGATCATTCATGAATGTATTGATGACACGAATGAATGTATAGGGGTATATTGGTTGGCACAAAAGCAAGTAGTGGAGAGAAATGGGTCTGAGTTAAATCCAGTCTGGACCAAATATAAACATGAGCCATAATTATTTTGCACAGGTTAAGGATGGATCAATAATATATACAGGCAAAAGATACTATCATACTATGTCATATATAGTTTACAGATTATTTGATGTCCATTAATGAGGCTAGATTAGGAAAATGCTAATTTTATTCAGGAATGGTGCTTTTGAATTCAACAGGTTCAAATATAAGTTGGACGTTGGACCAAGATTGATCATATGCAAGGCAATTCTAGATACAAAATCATAAAGGTAAAGATTTTAGTGAGGAAATACTTAAGTGATCCCACCTCATTATCTTGGCATCAGTTATAGACTAGGATGGATGTACATGAGGATTAATCGCTTTAAGAGGAGAGCTGAATATTCATTTAAAAATGAATATACTTGTATTGATAAGCCTATAAGGCTTGCAGTTTGAAAGTTTCCATAAGGTGTGCGTCAAGAAGCAGACCTCAACAGCTTCATTTCCAAGTCTTTCCTGTCTCAGCTAAATTCAAATTTCAATTTTTCATGTTTAAATCATACAATTGTTCAATCATACAGATATCCTAGTCGTGTATAAATGTCCATTGGTTGCGTCTTTGGTTGGCTGGTCAGTCAGACTGAAACTTGGGTGAGCTGAGCAAATGCTGCTATTGTCTGGGCTGAGCTCAAGGTAATACAAAATCCTGGAAACAATTCCTGATGGAGAAATTAAACTTAATTTCAAGAGCATGTTGAAAGGGTGTAAGCAAGACAAAATATTGAAGATTTCCTCTCTAGAGTACATTGTCATCTGTATACAATTCAGATGGTTTCATATTCATGGAATACAATTGATAACAGTTTATAGATTTCTGTATAGTCTAGATTTTGGGTACCATATATGCGGCTTAAAACTTAGAAGGATGGAAGTTCCAGAGAGAAGCTATTTTCTGCACCACTTGAGACAGAGTGGTGATAGAATATGGGTGAAAACATCAATGTTTTTCGAAGAAAAAATTAAAACACAATAGAAAATAAGGTTGTTCTGCCTCAGGGGACACCTGCTTTCATACTTGTGCCACCCCCCCACCTCTCTCTCTTCACTTTCTCTCACTTTCCTTTTTTGATAATTGTTATGACTATTTTGGAGTTAGACACATTTCTCATGCACCTGGAATATTTATCATGACATAGTAATGCAAGTTGTTCAGCTTTAATAAAAGCATCAGCTGAATACTATTATCTCTGTCTTGTTAGATTACATCACTGTGGAAGAGTCTGCTCCTGAACAAGAGATTTTATCAGTGCTTAACATTCCTCCTGGAAAAATGGGACTTGTAATTGGTAGAAAAGGAGCTTCCATCTTGTCAATCAAAAACTCTTGCAAGTAAGTCCCTCATTCTGTGTGTGTTGGTGGGGTAGGTTGTTGTTTGTTTGTGTGTACTGGTTTATTGATTTGGCATGCATATTATTGCAGTGCTGAAATTCTTATTGGAGGTGAGAAGGGACCGCCTGACAAGGTCAGTTCACAATCTTCGTTCAACAAGTTCACATTTATAACTTCTTAATTTTTAATTACTTGCTACAATATTTATGGAGCTTTAATTATTCATGAAAAATCACCTCCTGCCCTCCATATACTTTAATTGTCACCAATACATGGATCTTCTTGTAGGTGTTCATAATTGGACCAGTTAAGCAGGTGAGGAAGGCAGAAGCCATAGTAAGGGGTAGGATGTAAGAAAACGTTCATCAAGCCTTTTATTTAATAATTTTTGACAGAATTATGAACATGAATCTGCATAGTTCTTATATACCAACTCAATACAATCACCAAAAGATGTCTTGGTGTAGTATTGTTGACACACAAATTGCACTTGCTCCTATTTAACATGATTGTTATAAGCCAGCCATGATTGGAAAACATTGAACGAATTTGTGAACTTTGAGAAGTATCACCAACATCCACAAGATTTTCTACATTTTTTATACTTGTGCAAGTCATAACTGCATTAAACTTATTGCTTTGTCCACATTCTCAATCATGTATGGATATGACCGGCTCACTGCATGTATCTAAATGTATGTTGCTAGCTTTCTGGCTGAGCCAACTCCAAGTTCTTTATGGGTTTAATAGAACAGCTAGTCATTTTGTTATGACATTTGGCAAGCTTTTGGTTGAAGAGGAACAGGTCAAAAGATAATGACCAATTTTGGTAAGCACACTCTACAACACTACGAAGTCAGAGTTATCAAAATCTATAAAAAATAAAATATCGGGAGGGCAAGCCTCATACAAAATAAAATCAACCATTTGGGAATACACTCTTTTAGCTAAGGCGTTAGTTCCCTTATGTGCTTCTCTGAAGTTCTGTTTGTTTTGAAGCTATGGAAAGCTTGACTGATATTCCTGTAATTAGATACAATACTTCGGATCAGCAAATTAGGTGAGTGTTCATTATTAAGAAGCATAACAAGTTCTTTAGCATCCAATTCCACCAGAAAATGGGTGATTCCTAAATCTCTAGCAAGTTCAAGACCATCCCTTAAGAAGTATATGTTTATAGACTGGAAAATTATAATCCACATCTATCAACCCACCTAAACTGGGGTAAAAGAAGAGAGCATTCGAAGATTCCCTTTTTTCTTTTTTTTTGACTTGATAAGAATCAGGATAACTTGAACATAACCTAACCATTAAATGAGTGAAAATCTGCTCAATCATTTTGATATAGTTAAAATAAACAAGTATAGGATACCTTTTTTGACCCATAAGCCGAAATCCCATCAGATTGCTAAACAAAGTTGGATATGAGCCCAATTTTTACCAAATTTTGTCTGGACTTAAAACTTTATAAATGTTATCATGTGGGCCTAGCGTGTGATGCACATGGTGGTCAGCATCAATATCCAGCCTGCTTGAGAATTCTTGGATTATACTAGTTAGTTCTAAAAAAATATATGAAGAAATGATGGTTGATTTCCAAAGAGATAAGAACCACCCATCCCATGGGCCTTTGGCCCCTTATGGGTTGTTGAACTAGTGGCCATTACGAATGTGACAAACTTCTGTACGTACATTTATATGTATGAAATTGAAAACCTAGTTACTACATAGTGGAACTGTGGAAGAGATGGTCTTCATCGACCGCGACAAGTTGTCCGGTTGCTGTAATTCCTCCGCCTCCTCTTTGATTATGGTGGTGGTCAGTGGTCACAGTTCACATCCCTTTCTTATCTCTTCTACGCCGGACATGCCGTTTGACATTTCTACTAGCTAGGAGCTGCACAACCTTTGAAAAAAATCTCAAGAGCAATGATAGAGCTGGCAATGGGCCATGTTTTGGTAGGCATTTCCCGACAATTGGGCCATACTGATTTTTAATGTGCTTCCTTGGATATATAATATTTTGGTCCACGGATCATCATTTTGTGTTGCCTTAATGTTCTTCTTATGATGAAGATTGTAGAAGTATAAAGAAATATCACTCAGCTTGTTTCTTATTTTTGTTTTGTTTTTTTTTTTTTTTTTTAATAAAATAAAGGGGCTTGCAGGTGAGGGGCACCTAGGCATTAATGACGCTTTCCACTACTCAAATTCACAATTCTTAATCTCGCAAGTGTGATAGCTCACAAGAACTTTGTATTATTAGGCCACCGCCCAATATGGTAATATCATTGACAATAACAATATATTTTCCTGCAATGATGATCTCAACCTATAATAATGTGTAAAATGTGATTAAAAAAATGACAAAGTTTAGCTACAAAATTGATTATAGCATTAGGCTATAAACTCACTTAATAAAATAAATATTACTGCATATTTTGAAAATCTAACCGTTGAATTACATGTTCTTTACACTCTTAATGCACGTATAAATTTTTGTGTCAATTGGATATCATTTACTATATAATCTATAATTTTATATTTTATGCATAATTTTAAATTACAAAAACTTGCAGTTTAAAAATTTATTGATGACATAGCTATTAATTTTTAATTTTCTTGAAATTTTGCAAACATGGAGTATATAAGAAGAAGATACGATCTAATGGTGGATTTGTCAAAATTCACCTTCAATAAAAAGATATTGAGTGAGTTTGTAGCCTAAAGCTTTGTCCTTAAAAAAAAAATTGATTTAAGTGTGTTAATAACTTATCATAATAATATATTCTTTGTCAATGGACTTTAGTTGAATTTGTATTTCTTCTAATAATAGCAAGGTGAAAATTTTGACAATGAATCAAAAGAAAATATTATCCATAACTTCGATAATGAGGTTTAGCTGAATCTCATAATAATAACTTGAAAAACGTGAGAGTGATTTATTTATTATTTATTATTATTTTTTTTTTGGCAAGGACTCTAATGAGTTTATTAGAATGAACTTTGCCACGAGTCCATCTAAAATTCAAGTTTGCTGTCCGGTCTAACGTATTGTAAACAATATTAATACACAGAATTGTTTTAGATAATACCTAATCTTGTTCTCTGTTTTTTTTTTTTTTTTTTTGGAAGTATAATCTTTGTCATTTTTATGTGAAGGTAGCTCAATCTTAATTATACTCTTCCTTTGATACTTGTAAAAATGAAAATACAACTGTGGGGGAGTTTTTTGCTCTAAGGAAACTCATGGATACTCCTTAACCAAACTAGTGGTACTCTAATGCCATTGGTTTATGCCTTATAAAGTGCTAGGAGGAAGGAAACCCTTCCAATGTGGGACAAAGAGCAAAAATTGCCTAAGGAGTACTCATGAGTTTCCTTAGAGCAAAAAACTCCCCCACAACAACATATAGATAAAATCACTCTATTTTTTTTTTCTTCCTATTTTCCCTTTTAATAATTTGATAACTGTGAGAAGATTCAACTTCTAAAAACCAAACTAGTGGTATTTTAATGCCATTAGTTTATGCCTTATAAAGTGCTAGGAGGAAGGAAACCCTTCCAATGTGGGACAAAGAGTAAAAATTGCCTAAGGAGTACTTATGAGTTTCCTTAGAGCAAAAAACTCCCCCACAACAACATATAGATAAAATCACTCTATTTTTTTTTCTATTTTCCCTTTTAATAATTTGATAACTGTGAGAAGATTCAACTTCTGAAAAACTTCAAGTGCTACCAATAAAAATCTAATCCTTTTTTTTTTTTTTTACATAAAAGGGAACCAATAAATATAATCATATTAAAAATTTAAAACTCTTTAAAAAATTTTAAGAAATCATATAGATGGATGAGGATATTCATTGAGCTATTAATGTTAGCCGTTTTCCAAATGAATAAAATAAAAATATTAGCTTGTAAGGGCACGGTTTACAGCTTAAGCTCAATATAATAAATTTGTAGAAAGTGGGTTTGAAGAACTAGAACTTGGTGAATCTAACAACGGTTAGGATAGGTTTGAAAAAACCATCATGCAAGAGCAATACACGTGAGGTTAGGTGAATGTGTTGTCGGAGGAGGCCAATATTCATATAGACTAATAGAATTGATTACAAGTGCAATTTTGGTTGCTACAGTATCCTCCTTTTTTTTTTTTTCCCTCCCCTTTCCCATTAAGGGTTTTCCTTATTATATAGTCCTTCTTAAGCAATCTTTACCCTACACTTGTTGATAATTTGAGTTGCTACTTGAGTACTTGTCTCATCAGACATCTCCTTTGGCTTTTCTGTGAGTTGTGGTGACCAAGGAGCACTGTTCAGGAGTCTTCTCCACATAAATGCGGTTAGAAAAGTAGTTGCAGTGCATTCAGTGCGGAGGTTGCACTCTTTCCTTAGATATTTTTGGGTCTCCTTCCTTCTCGTGTGTTTACATAACGTGTCTCTGACACTGGCGTCTCCATTGAGGGCGTTTTCGTTGCTGGAATGCGCATCGGAGCAGTGTTCGTCATGGTCGAGGAGATATCCCTCCTCGGACCGTCTTTTACTCCTTTCTTATTCATGAGGTACTGAGTTGGGATCCCTCTATTACTCGTCTCTCCTCAGACATTCCAACGCTCTTGGGTAAGGCCCAAGGCCCAATATATCATTTTTGGGCCTTGTCCCTACAATTGCCCCTTAAAACTCCGGTTTTTCCCTTTCATCTGAGGAGAAAAAGTGGCGTTTTGGTCTTCAAGAAGCAAGACCAGTTATTTCTCTGGCTTACACGTGTAAGAGCGCCATTTTCTGCGCCTTTTAACTACTTCTGATGCTTTGGGGTCTGCGAGTCGTCATTTATTGCTCCAGGTGGCACCTTGTTTCCCAAATCTAATGGTGGAGCGCAAATCCAACGGTTGAGTTTTTCTTCTGGAATTTTGAGTGGGGTAATTCCCACTTACTTTTGCTTCCTATATAAAGTGTACGGGGGGATCTTTTCCCCATTTTTACAAGCCTTCAAGTTTCCAGAAATATCAGACACTTACGCTCTCAACAACTCTCCAAGATAAAACGACTTCTCACCCCCTTTCCTCAAGAGATCTTCTAAAACTTTTTTCTTTAAAGGTATCAAGGATTAGAATACATTTTAGTTCCTACGAATTTACATTTTCGTTGAATATTTCTTTTTCTCCTTAGCTTTTTAGTTATTACTTCCTTATTTTACAAATCCCAGTCTCTTCATCTTAGATTATCCAAATGGGTAGATTCGTGAGCTTAGTAGATTCCCCCGCAAAAAAAGAGGTTTTTAAACAGAGGTACCATATACCTCATGAAGTCGGCCTACGATATTATTCCTCGGAGCAAATCGTTACGCATAGAAAGGAAGGAAAAGTCATCATCCCTATAATAGCCTTCATAGAAGGAGGGAAGACCCTTCCTATGGGTAGGATAACTCGGAATTATCTTATTAACCATAGGTTGTGCCCCCATCAGTGCGCGCCTAATATGTTTAGGATTCTAGGCTGCATTGATGCTCTTAACGAGCATCTTAGATTTGGACTTACAGGGCATGACGTGGTCCACATGTACGAGTACCACTCACAAGCCGATAGAGGGTCTTACCTCAAGTCTAGGTCGGCCATCGTCAGGCTTATTTTGTGCCTCCCCAAATCCAACAAAGGGATGAAAGATGACTACCTCATCGCTTTGAGGGCATGGCATGATGGTCTCCATTGCCCAACCTAAAAGAGAGAGCCAGGTAAGATGCCTTAGAGTTAGGTTTTCCAGCACGAAACTTAGATTCTTTAACCCTACCCATGTCCTTCATTTTACTTTCTTTAGATAATGGACTTCAGTAGTCTAATGGTGTTTGGTTTCTTGGCTATTTCTGCAGATAGGAGGCAAGTTGCTCCTCGGCTTAGTCTTACAAATGTTGCGGCCCTCAACTACTTGCTCCGATCAGAAATTTTTGTGAGTGAGGACCAACGGCTACGAGCTGTCCACTTGGTCCTGGACTTTGATCCTATCTCCAAGGTTTTTCAAGAGATTGGACACGCCATCAGAGCTAGTGATCCTCAAATAAACCGCATTGACGTGTCAAAGTCGAATTTCTTGGCTCGAGACGACCTTCCCCAAGTTATATTACCAGGCCATCAAATTCCTTCTCCACTCGTAGTGCCATTACAACAATCCCCTCTCGGAGCAGCAATTGCAGTAGAAGAGGGAGTTGCCTCATCCCGCTTGTCATTGGTCAAGGAGATAGACCAGTTTTGCTTCATAGAGGAAGAAGGAGTGCAAGAGAAGCTTGTGGAACTCTTGGATTCCAAAATTGAGTCCGATAAGCTTTCCTCCGCTCGCCCCCCAAAGTCAGTCGTTACTCGAATTGACTCAGGCTTCGAGGAAGAAGAAGGGATGGAGAAGAAGAGATCCAGCTTGAAGGGTTTAATGGCCAATAGGAACAAAGGGGGTAACTCCATCAGAAACTTCCAAGGCCTAGGTTTTCGCCAATCTTCCTTTCCCTCCTCCTTCTCCTCCTCATGCTGATCTCAAACAACGCGCTAATCCTGATCCAAAGAAGAGACCATTACGGGAGTTGGAAGAGGGAGAGGTGCCCCCTTAGAAGGGCACCAAGTAGCAAAAGACCAGAGACCTTAGAGATAAGAGGTCTAAATCTATAGATAGTAGGGATGACGCTAAGGTGTGTCGAGCATAGCGTTCATGGGCTCCCATGATAGAGATGGATGGGACCCTTATCCCCTATGATTCTACCATAAGGGAATCCAGTAGGGGGCATGCCACCCATTTACCTTAAGCCCTGGAGCAGCCTCTCCTCCCCCCGAGGGATACGGAGGCCCTTAGGCGAAGAAGGCAGTCTGACCTATTCATGTCTTTGAAGAGAGACCTTGCTGTGGTAAGTAAGCTTCTAGCAACACTTTGATTTATTTATATATATTTCTTTCATGTATATTTCATTTCTTCTTCTTCCTATTTTTTGTAACCCCTTTGCCATTTTTACATAGGTCACTCAGCAAGTCTATGCCACCAAAGAGTGGGTTCAAAGTGCCCATCACAAACTTGAGGCTGAGTCCCACTCTCGACGCGAGGTTGAGAATGCACTCAGGGTCAAAAAGGAGGAGAAGACACAGCTAGTCGAGAAGCTGAAGAAGTCAGAGCATGAGCATTCGAGCACTCTGGCGGAGCAGAAAACTGCAAAGGCTTAGGCTGAGAACCAGCAGAAATTACTGTATACAACAGATATTAACTTGGCCACCCAAAAACAGCTGGTCTTAGACCTTAAGGCCGAGCTGCAGAAGGTCAGGGATGCAGCAAAAGAGGCAACCCAGGTGGCCAAGGAAACTACTGAAGCTGCAATGACCGCGTCCTACGAGCGCAAGGTGGAGGAGACAGAGAAAAGGTTGGCCGAGGAGGTGGCCGAAGTATGCAGGGACTACTGCACTATTTCCTGGACAGAGGTGCTCAATAGTGCGGGGGTCCCTGCTGACTCCGAGCTGAGGAAGGCTGAGAACGTATTCTTCCCCGAACACATTTGAGAAGTTCCAGCTGATCTCCCTCCGACCACTACTCTTCCTCTCCCAACTCCTAAGCAGGCCCGTGAAGCCCAAGCCCTTATTGTGGGTGCTGAGGTTCCCTCAGGGGTGGTTGGGAAGGGTAAGGAAGTCCCACCCTTAGCCAGAGATACTCCCTCTGAGGATAACATTTCCATCAAGGATATTGTCTCCCAAGCCAAAGCAGTGGAGTCTAAGTCTAATGCTGGGGATGCCAAGCTCAAGGCCACTAATTCCAAGAAAGGAACTCTTATCGTGCAGAAGTAGTTGTAGTAGAATTTTATTTTATTATATATTTTTTTGCGGTAGTATTGTCATCGTTATTTTTGTTGTGGTTTCTGCCACTATATGTAATGATACTACTTTTGATTAATGAATGGAATTCTCTTTCAATTTCTTGGGTTTTTGTTTTTCATACTCTCAGGACTATTATTATCTCAAATAAATTTATCTTGTGACCATTCTAGCTGTAGCAAACACTAACAGCAATTTGTACTTGGATAAATAATTCAAGAATTTACATTTGGACAAATAATTCAAGAGTTTTAACTTGTCCAGAGTTACCAATTTGAGGATTTGGCTATGACTTAGTGGGAAACAAATAGATAACATGGACTATTTAAACACTTAGAAAAGATGCCAAAATATGTAAACTTCCCCATAGCATCTGGTCCGAGGACTGTAGGTGTGATTGTGGTTCAATTTAAACACTTGTAAAAGTTGTCATTGTGTTAGCCTCCCCATATCACCTGGTCCAAGGATTTCAGGCATGTCTGAGTTTCAGTTTAAACACTTATAAAAGATGGTATTGTATGTTAACCTTCCTACATCATCTGGTCCGAGGACATCAGGCATGATTAGGTTTTAGTTTAAACACTTATAAAAGATGTCATTGTGTGTTAACCTTCCCACATCATCTGGTCCAAAGACATCAGGCATGATTGGGTTTTAGTTTAAACACTTATAAAATTTGTCATGGTGTGTTAACCTTCCCACATCAACTGGTTCAAGGACGTTAGGCATGATTGGATTTTAGTTTAAACACTTATAAAAGATGGTATTGTGTGTTAACCTTCCCACATCATCTGGTCCGAGAACATTAAGCATGATTAGGTTTTAGTTAAAACACTTATAAAAGTTGTCATTGTGTGTTAACCTTCCCACATCATCTGGTCTGAGGACATCAGACATGATTTGGTTTTAGTTTAAACACTTATAAAAGTTGTCGTGATATGTTAACCTTCCCACACCATCTGGTCCGAGGACATCAAGGATGATTGGGTTTTAGTTTAAACACTTATAAAAAGTTGTCATGGTGTGTTAACCTTCCCACATCATCTGGTCCAAAGACATTAGGCATGATTGAGTTTCGGTTTAAACAATTATAAAAAGTTGTCATGGTGTGTTAACCTTCCCACATCATCTGGTCTGAAGACATCAGGCATGATTGAGTTTCAGTTTAAACACTTATAAAAGATGGTATTGTGTGTTAACCTTACCGCATCATCTAGTTCGAGAACATCAAGCATGATTGTGTTTTAGTTTAAACACTTATAAAAGATGTTATTATGTGTTAACCTTCCTACATCATCTAGTCTAAGGACATCAGGCATGATTGGGTTTTAGTTTAAACACTTATAAAAGTTGTTATGGTGTATTAACCTTCCCACATCATCTGGTTTGAGGACATCAGGCATGATTGGATTTTAGTTTAAACACTTATAAAGTTGTCATGGTGTGTTAACCTTCCCACATCATCTGGTCCGAGGACATCAAGCATGATTGAGTTTTAGTTTAAACACTTATAAAAGTTTGAATAATGAGAAACATAATGCCTTTAATAAATGAACATATTAACAGAAGAAACTTTCAGTAATAATAATACATTTTCAGATTGTTTACATTCCATGGGCGTGGTATTACATGTCCATCCAAATCTTCCAGAAAATACGCTCCTATACCAGCCACCGAGGTGATACGATATGGTCCTTCCTAATTAGGTCCTAGATTTCCCTACGCTGAGTTCTTTGCAGTACCCAGAACCTTTCTCAACACCAGATCACCAAGTGCTAATGTTCCCAACTTCACGTTGGCATCATAACCCTGCTTGAGTTTGTGTTGGTAGTATGCCAATTGAACCATTGCATTTTCCCGTCTTTCTTCAATCAAGTCCAAACTCCTTTCTAGCAGTCCATTGTTAGTGGTCAGATTGAAGAAGCTGGTCTTTAACGTTAGGAAACTAATTTCCAAAAGGATAACAGTTTCGACCCCATATGTCATTGAGAAAGGAGTCTCCCCTGTTGACTTGCGAGGTGTGGTTCAGTACGTCCATAAGACATGTGGCAGTTCATCCACCCACTTTTTCTTTGCGTCATCCAACCTCTTCTTGAGTAAGCTTACAATGACCTTGTTAACAGCCTCCGCTTGCCCATTTTCCTGGGGATAAACTGGGGTAGAATACCTATTTGTAATTCCCAAGTCACAGCAGTACATTCTGAAGGATTTGCTATCGAATTGAAGGTCGTTATCTGAGATGAGGGTGTGAGGGACTTCGAATCGGGTGACAATATTCTTCCATACAAACTTCTTGGCATCTACATCCTTAGTGTTCGCTTAAGGCTCAGCTATAACCGATTTAGTGAAGTAGTCTGTGCCGACTAGCAGATATCTCTTGTTTCCTACTACCTTTAGGAAAGGGCCTACAATGTCCAAGTCCCATTGAGCGAAGGGCCAAGGGATGGACAATGGATTTAGGACTCCCCTCGATTGATGTATGTTTGGTGCGAATCTTTGACATTGGTCGCACTTTTTCACATACTCATGTGCTTCCTTTTGTATATTTAGCTACCAATAGCTCTGAGTGATGGCTCTGTGCACCAGAGATCGGCCTCCAGTGTGGCTTCCGCAAATCCCCTCATGTAACTCCTCGAGGAGTAATTTTGTTGCCTCTAGGTGTATGTATAGCAAGTATGGTCTGAAAAAGGAACGCTTATACAATTTTTGGTCCTCGGATAACCAGAATCGAGGAGCCTTTCTACGTACTTTGTCTACTTCTAATTTCTCCTTAGGCAGGGCGTCCTCCTTTAGGAATAATATTAAGGGGTCCATCCAGCTAGGCCCCACCCTAACCTAGTGGACATAAACCACTTCTCTGTTCATCATTGTGGACTTGAACATGTCTTCTACGAGGATGACCCTAGGTAAGCTCTGCATCGATGAGGTTGCAAGTGTAGCGAGGGAATAGGCGTGGGCATTTCCACTCCTAGGAATATGTAACAGGTTATAGGATTCGAAGCCTGACTATAGGTGTCTAACCTGGCTCAAATACCCCTGCATTCTCTCATCTCTCACTTCAAACTCCCCTTTCACTTGGCTGATGACCAATTTGGAGTTCAAGAATATCTTTATTGCCTTTCCGCTCATTCTTAGAACCATGTTCATTCCCATCAACAGAGCTTCATACTCATCTTTGTTGTTGGTGGCTGGGAATCCCAATCTTAATGATTTCTCGATGGTGATCCTTTCGGGAGATACCAATACCAACCCCACTCCGAAACCTTTCTGATTTGTTGTGCCATCGATGTACACTTCCCAAAATAAGGTGCCCTGTTGGGAGATCATGCCAACCGATTTTCCATCCATGGACTGTGTTTTTGTTTCTTCTTCTAATGGGGATTTAGCAAACTTGGCTACTAGCGAGGACTTGTCTCTTGACGGAGGTGCGAGACATGTATTTGATGTCGAAAGCCCTCAGGATTGTGGCCCATTTAGCAATTTTTCCTGTGTAGTCAACGTTCCAGAGCAAAGCTCTGAGTGGGAACTGAGTTAGGACAATAACCGTGTGTGCTTGAAAGTAATGAAGGAGTTTACATGTGGCGTGTACCATCCCCAGAATGGCCTTTTTCAATGGTAGATAGCAGATCTCGGTCTCATGTAGTGACCTACTCACATAATAAACTGGCATTTGTATGCCGTTGTCAACTCGTATCAGGACCAGGCTTACGGCGTGAGGAGCCACAGCAATATAAGCGAATAAAATTTCGTCAGCTTCAGGGCTGGACATGATAAGAGACCGAGAGAGATAATCCTTAAGTTGTTGGAAGGCCAAGGCACACTCCTCGGTCCACTCGAACCCCTTCCATTTGTTCATCAATACGAAGAAAGGTGGGCACCCATCTGTTGACTGAGAGATAAACTGACTCAAGGTAGTAGTCATTCCGGTTAGTTTTTGGACTTCCTTGGGATTTTGAGATGGTTGTAAACTGTTAATTCCTTCAATCTGGTCAGGGTTAACTTCAATTCCCCTATGGGTCACCATGTAGCCTAGAAATTTGCTTGATCCCACACTAAAGGAACACTTGGAAGTGTTGAGGCGTAGCTTGTGTTTCCTCAGAACTTAGAATATATTTTTGAGATCTCTTAAGTTCTCGAACGCCACCTTGCTTTTTACCACCATGTCATCTATATAGACCTCAATGCTCTTGCCCAACTGTTGCTCGAATCATCCTTTGATAGGTAGAACTTGCATTCTTTAAACTGAACGACATTACTTTGTAGTGGTAATTTCCTGTAGGTGTGACAAAAGCCATCTTCTCCTGATCACTCAGGGCTAGTGGTATTTGGAAGTACCCCTGAAAGGCGTCTAGAAAGCTCATCCAAGGATGGCCTACGGTTGCATCCACTAGCTAGTCTATCTTAGGCATAGGAAAAGGGTCATTTGGGCAAGCCCTATTTAGATTTGGGAAGTCTACACACACTCGCCATTTCCCACTCTTCTTCCTCACCACCACAGTATTGGCCAACCACTCAGGGTAAAACACCTCATTGATAGCCCCTGCCTGTTTTAGTTTCTTCACCTCATCTCTAACAGCATCAGAGTGCTCTCTGGACGAACGTCGCAGAGGTTGCCTCTTGGGAGTAATGGACGGATTAACATTTAAATGATGACAGATGAAGTTCCGGTCCACCCCCGAGGCTTCGTAAGCACTCATGCGAAGACATCGACATTTCTTCTAAGAAACTCCACTAGCTCTTCCTTCTCTGCGGGAGGCAGTTGAGCTTCAATCTGAAAGAATTTCTCCGAATCGTCACTGATAACAACCTTTACCAAATCTTCACACCTCGCCTCCTCGACCGACCCATCGATGGACGACGCTGACTCGGCCTTGGGCTGATGTCGAATGGCGGCCACCAAGCATTGTCTAGCCGCGGGTTGGCTCCCAACAATCTCCTCAATCTAACCCTTGGACGGGTATTTCACTTTCTGGTGCAGGATAAAGGAGACATCCCCTAAAGTATGAAGCTAGGGCCTGCTGGCAATGGCAGTGTAGAGGGAATATGCATCCACCACAATGAAGTTCACTTTTACTACTTCTGAGCTAGTCTGTATGGGTAGCCTAATCTGACCCTTTGGGATGATGACCTTCCCATCAAAACTCACCAAGGGCGAGCTGTAAGATGTTAATTCCTCTAGTTTCAATTTCAACCCCTTATATAGGTCGGGGTATATTATCTCGGCACCACTGCCTTGATCCACTATGACCCTCCTCACATCATATCCCTAAATCCTGAGGGTAACCACCAAAGCATCATTGTGGGGTTGGATGGTTCTGACTTTATCCTCGTCCAAGAAGCCTAAAACTAGTTAGGTTTGCAGTCTAGCCTTCTTTGGTTCTCATTTAGCATCCTCAGCAGATAGCCGAGCCACAGACATTACTCGGGAAGGGTAGGAGCCAGTCCTCCCTAGAGCAGCAAAGATGACGTTTATCGTTCCTAAGGGAGGTCTCAAAGAATCATCTCTCTGGGATTCTAAGTTTATCTGGCTCCTTTGACCGTTGAAATGATGCAAGAATTGCTTTAACTTTCCTTCACAGATAAGTTGGTCCAGGTGGTCTCACATACTCCTACAATCTTCTTTGGTGTGTTCATGGTTTTGGTGGTATTGGCAGTAGAGGTTGTGATTGCATTTTTCAGGGTTTCCCGTCATTTTATTTGGCCATTTAAAGAATGGCTCATTCCTAATCTTCTCCAAAACTTGATGCATTGGCTCTCGGAACATAGCATTGATCGCCTAGCAGATCTTGGTTGCCCGGCAAAGTCCCTCCTTGGCCGGTTGTTATTGTATCAGTCCGACCTGAAATCTCTCCTCTCTTGAGGGATAACCTTCTCTTTTCCTTTCCCATGCTGCTGGTCTTCCTCAACCCTTTTATATTTATCAATCTGGTTCATGAGCTGGCGTACATTGGTGACAGGTTTGCCAGTCAGCGATTTCCTCACACTATGCTTGGCTAGGAGGCCCAGCTTAAATGTACTGATGGCCACATCATCAAAGTCACCATCTATTTCGTCGAACATCTCCCAGTATCTATTCGAATACGCTTTCAAGGTCTCCCTCTCGCATGTATAAGGACAGTAGGGAGGCCAAGGGCTGAGGAGGTCTGCTACAGGTGACGAAATGGAAACAAAACACTTGAGTGAGCTCCTTAAAGGAACTTATGGAATCTGCCCTCAGGCTGTCAAACCATCTCATGGCAACAGGTCCTAGACTAGATAGGAAAACCTTGCATATCAAGGTTTCGTATTTGGAATGGACAGCCATTCTCTAGTTGAAGTGGCTCACATGCTCCACGGGGTTTGTTTTATCATTGTACATGGTGAAAGTAGGCTGAGTGAATCATCGAGGAAGTCTAGCCCCCTCGATTTTATGCGCGAAGGGTGACTTGGAGATCTGGTCCAAGGCCCTGCTCACAGTGTCGTTTCCTATGCCCTTGTGAGACGAGCTTCTGACCCTCCGTTTATGATGGGGTTCCTCTTCGTAGGAGAAAGACTCATTGGGCGGGGTTCAGGATCTTCACCTATAACTGACGTCCTTTTCGTCATCAAAAGAAACGTCAGAGTTAGAGGGAGTCTGCCTTCGTCGTGCATGGCGCAGTTCCCTTTTTAATCGGTTAATTTCCAACTGCATGGCCTTGTTACTCTTTGCGTGGGAGACATGGCTTCCTCCTCGAGGTTAACTCTTATCAGTATGCACGGTGTGCATGCTCATTTCACGATCACCTCTTTGTTCAAGGTTGACAAAGGGATCGTCTTGCTTGGATCCCAGAGACTCTGCTTCGTGTGGACTTGATCCTATCATAGCTGATCGTTGAACTCAGTATTACACAAGTTCTTCTCACAGACGGTGCCAATTGCAGGGGTGTAGTTTACAGCACAAGCCCAATACAATAAATTTATAGAGAGTGGGTTCGAAGAACTAGGCTTTGGTGAATTTAACAATGGCTAGGATAAGTTTGAAAAAACCATCATGAAAGAGCAATACACGTGAGGTTAGGTGAATGTGTTGTCCGAGAAGGCCAATATTCATATATACTAATAGAACTAATTACAAGTGCAATTTTGGTTGCTATAGTATCCTTTTTTTTTTCCTCCCCTCTCCCATGGAGGGTTTTTCTTATTATATAGTCCCTCTTAGGCAATCTTTACCCTACACTTGTTGATAATTTGAGTTGCTACTTGAGTACTTGTCCCATCAAACATCCCCTCTGACTTCTCTAAGTTGCGGTGACCAAGGAGGCACTGTTTAGGGGTCTTCTTCACATAAATGCGGCCAGAAACGTAGCTATAGTGCATTCAATGCGGAGGTTGCACTCTTTCCTTAGATATTTTTGGGCCTCCTTCCTTCTTGTGTGTTTATGTAATGTGTCTTTAACACTGGCGCCTCCATTGAGTGTATTTTCGTTGCTAGAATGCGCATTGGAGTAGTGTTCATCATGGCCGAGGAGATATCCCTCCTCGAACCGTCTTCTACTCTTTTCTTATTCATGAGGTACTGAGTTGGAATCCCTTTATTACTCGTCTCTCCTTGGACATTCCAACGCTCTCAGGTAAGGCCTAGGGCCCAATATATAGTTTTTGGACCTTATCCCTACATAGCTATTTCCAAGTTTCCAATAAATCTTAGATTTCGGGTTTATTTGAATACCGCTTATTTTTCTGTAAACTGAAAACTTATTGTTGAAAACACTGTAGTAAAATAATTTTTAAATTATAAATAGTGACGTGAGACCCAGGTTATGAACAGTGTTGTGGGACCCATTCAAAAATGAGACCTAGTAAAAAAATGCAAAACGCAAAATAATTTTTAGGCAAACGCATGTTTTGTGTCAAAAATTTGAAAATCTTACTTATAAAATATTCATATTATAAATTTTCTTGCTCACACTATCTTGGTGAAAAGTAATACCTCTACATATTTAAAATGTCAATGATCCATTATAATAATACCACCATTAAATTTTTTTTTTTAAAAAAAAAGAAAAATTACTAAGAAACGAAGGCACAATCTTTTATATTTTTAAGAAAAAGGGTGAAAAAAAATAGTGTAATACACATCTGCATCATAAAAATGAGAATGGAGATTTGCTTGGATGGAGATACTGTTAAAATTGAATGGAGATTTCTTTGGAGACGTTGTGATAGAAATGAATGAGAAAATAGGGATGGTCCCAAAAATCCCAATTGGCAAGGTGTTTGGGATTTTCCCACGTGGAAGAGTGCTATCCCATCAGGGGTGCTGCCAATGATAGAAGACCACGTGTGAATGGGAGCATGTAGTTCACGTGTCAGCCCAGCCCGGCCCAGCCGTGATAATAGAATTTTAGAAAAAAAAAAAAAAAAAAAACTGGGCTAAGCCGTGGGCCCTTTATGTTTTCTTAGCTTGGGCTCGGCTTAGCGGGGACCATTATTAGCCGAGCCGATAAGAATTTACGTAAAGCTGATATAAAAGAACTAAAGCCAGAAATAACGCGGGAGGGAACAGAAGGCATTAATTGCAATTTTGACATTCGAGAGAGAGAGAGAGATTTTTTTTTTTTTTTTTTTTAATTAAAAAAACTAAGAGAGACAGAGTAAATAGGGCTTCATTTGGTAAAAAAATTTTAATAACATTATTTATATTTTTTAAAAATATATATAAATAAAAAAATTTGTAGAAAAATTTGTAATGTTATTTAAATACTCAAAAATTGCTTTTCAAACAGCGTAATAGATAGAACCGAAATCACATTTTCACCACTTTGATGGCCAAGTGGACTCACCAAATTATCAATCAAGGCTTCTTAGTTCACATGTATCCTTTAGGAAGGTTTGACGTTTGTGTTTCGGCTAAAGAAAAAATTGGATGGAAAAAGAGGAGAAAGTCCATAAAAAAATGGATTTATTTTTAGAGTTTGACTTACTTTTTAAATTATAATTTTTTTTGATGATAAATTATCATATCACCTATTAACTAAATAAAAAGTAGAAATTAAAATCTACTACTATTTTCTATTGTAAATTTAAAATCTATTGTATATTTAAAATAAAGGGAAATGTCAAGTTGAAAAAGTATTGGAAATAAGTCAAAATTTTTTTTTTCAAATTATTTTTCCCTCCTTTATTTTTAAAATTTACTGTTTTCCAAATTCCTCTATTTTAAATAAAAAAATAAAAAATTGATTGGTTTTTTTTTTTGGGGGGTAGAAAATAGCTATTTAGATTGATTTAAAAAAAAAATTATTTATCCTAATATATTCTAAAGAACTCCCCTCGAGCTAGAATAGAACCCAACACCTCCTCCCCTCAACTCCTAAGCTCATCCTGCTCCTGCCTAACAAGTGGGTGGTAAAAATAATAATTGTTAAACCAATTTAAATGGTGATTCTACATTATAGAATGGTCGGCAGAATTAGTCATTCAAAAATAATTTTAACTCGTTGCATTGGCAAGATATATAATTTATGAATGACCAGATAAACATGGTAGTAAAAACACAATAAGAATGATAAATAAATTTAAAAAAAAATTAATAGTTACTAATAATATATATATATATATATATATATATATATATATCATTTTAAAAACAATTAAGTTACCAATAATCTTTGGGTTAATTTATATGATCGTTTCCACTAGTAAATTGCAGTGGGACACGTCAAGAGGTCTAATACCTTTAAAACTTTTAAATAATAGAAGAAGATACATTTCAAGGGAAAAAGTTCAGTTCCAAATTGATTTGGAACTATCTTCCTCTAACCTACTATATAACAATTAAAATGATCATCATGTGTTGTTTTAGTTAGATGACTTAGTTAACGAATCATGTGACATGTTTAAATAATATATATGGATAGTATTTTAAATCACCACATAATAAATTGAAAAAAATTCTTCCAGATTGATTTAGAGACAAATTTTGTGTGAGAAAGACTGGAATATTTTGGAAGCCTATACAATGCTACTCTTGAGTCTTAAAGGTTTAATGTGGCTACTTGCAATCTTTATAATAAGACATGTGAATGTTCGACAACCAAAATGATTTGTGAATGAAATCAGGTTAATTACTATGGTTTATATGTTTATTACTTCCCATGTAATTTTCAGTTTAGAATTACAAGAAGATCATGAAACTATTACTTATGATCTTGAACATCGGCTATTATTATTATTATTATTATTATTTCGGTATTGTTTCAATTAACAATATGGAATTTCTTATGAAATTATGTTAAGAAAATGGGGTACAAAACAGAAGAAGAAAGATTGAAATAGTACTATATCTTTTCTTTTGGCTAATCATAGGAGAATTGTTAAGTGTCTAACTTAGTCTATTCATGATTGGTAAAATATTTCATAGTTAAATAGTGAACATGTATTCAAATTCCCTTGGTAAAGAAAAAAAAAAAATAACAATAATCCATTACTATTTTGAGTCTTTGACATGATAGTAAGGAGTAATTATTTTAGAATGGACATTTTAAGTATATGCTTCTATAAAGATAGTGAGGGGAGGAACAAAAGATGACACTATATATGACTTCGACATAAAAGTTTTAGTAATGGAAAAGCATTAAATCAATCGAAACCTTAGAACTTTGGTGGGTTCACATTGATTACCTTTAGGTACATGTATTAGTAATACTAGGCTATGTTCAATGTGAGCTCATAATTGACATCTTTATTCAAACTACAAACGAGTAGGGCCAAATTTGGTGACACATAGTTCATCATTGAGTCAACTTACAAAACTCTTGAACAAGTTGTCCTATAACTTCCAGTTTGCGTAGCATAAATTGGTTTTATTTATTCTCTCTCTCAAATTTTTATGTCATTGTGTGATATATTAATAGGGTTTCAAATTTGGTAAAAAAGAAACAAAAAGTGGTGTCAAATCAAGGGACTGAAGCTTATTCTCTCTTATAAATGATGGATCCCATCTTCCATAAATAGTGGATCTATCTCGTCATAAATTTAATTAATAAAACCTGTTATTATGGGAGAAGAGTGAAAACTAATCTTGACAAAATTGAATAAAGTGAAAACAAATCTTGAAAAGCTGAATAATTACTTGTCAATTCAATACTGCAAAGGAATATGACTGGTTAGGTATTTTTTAGTCTTTAAATTCTCTCACTCTTTCTCTTGGGTTTTCCTTAAATTTCTTTCAAGAAATATAAGTTTTACTTATTTGTATGTTGATCTGCAGTGAAGTGAAGAAATACATGAGAGTTGACAATTAGAGATGTTATAAGCAAATACTATGGGAACCCATTCACTGAGCTGTAATCATGGGGCGCATGTGGGTAGGTTTCAGAACCCAGCTGATACCTTTCTGTTTCTCTCTCTTTTGATAAAAATAAAGTGAAAAATCAAGGTTTTGAAGAGACAAATTCCTGTTAACATTTAGCAAGTTGCTTCTGCTATATCTTCTCTCTGCTATTACCTACCTCTGCTTGCCTGGCAATATCTTTTATGCTCTAAACATCCCAGTCCCACTGCCAGTTTTTTTGGTTCAAAATGGTAATCCTAAGATTCATACCCACATATCTTTTTTCAGGTTTTTCATGTACTATAGTGTTTGTGAAATGTACTTATTTCACTATTTACATCAACAAAGGTACAAATTTAATCTACCTAGGTATAATGTTGCTGGAGGAAACATAAGCATTTATTTTGTCCAATTGTTACATGTACATGTGGAACTCTCAAGCTAAAATTGACCGGTGATTATTGTCCTTGCTTGTTAAGAGTTTAATTGTCTGTAACCATTACACCTCGTGTATCATGAAGGCATGAAGCTAATGATTTGACATCGTTCTATTGCACGGATGAAAAGTACACATAAAAACAAGTAAATCCCCCTATTAATGGTAACCTTTTGTCACAGACCTATAACTAGGAAAACAAAAAATGTCTAACTTTACATCCCATCATAATGCATTTGTTTTTGTTTTTGTTTGTTTTAAAGTGAAGTCTAATAATAAGATTTGAACTCATAAAATTGTCTACATACACACGGTCACAAACCACAAATAGTTCAATAGGACAAAATTTGCAATAAAGCTTTAGACTTTTGTTTCCATCCTATGGACGGTTATAAAAATGACAGATTGCTCAAAGTTAGGAGTAATTGAAATCTTTTAAGAAAAAGAGTGGTACCAGGTACATCTTCTCACCAAAATAAAAAGTACTGTAGTAGAAAGTGAAGCAGTACTAAAGGATATGATTAAAACTATGATTAAAGGAAATCCTTTTAAGAAGAAAGTGGTACTGTTAAAGATGCTTTAATTTTCATTCTCACTGCAGTTTTATTGAAACTTTACAGTGCGCATGGAATAGCATAACATAAGCAATAAAAGGAGGTCAGACTTTCCCCACTTAAAGAAATACATAAATCCATATAGTATGTATTAAACAATTAAACTAGTTAAGATTTAAAATGTTTCTCTGAAATCTCATGCTCCCCATCTGCAAAAATATATTATACTCTCACACCCCACCAAACTGACTAAAAAGCCTTATCTTTTTCAAACCCCATTATACTTCATTCAACTATTAACAGTATATTTTATTAGGCTTCTCCCTTTCTCATATCATACATGCTCAAGTACTCTTACCAATATTTGTTGCATTATAAACTTGAACCATTTGTTCTTCCCATCTATATAAGCATACCTTTCAACAAACAAAACACTATCAATTTTGGCTCTCCATGGCAGCTCAAGGTAAAAGAAAAAAACCTTCTTTGTTATCTTTCTTTTGCGTATTTGATTTGGAATGCAATTTAAATCAAAGAAAGCCAACTTTCTGTTATATACTTATTCTGTCCTCTCTCTTTCTTGGGATGCTTTTATTTTCATGTTTACTAGCTAGTATGAATTCTTGAAGCGGTTTCTTTTGAGTTTCTTTGGGGTTGTCTTCACTATAATAGTGGACAAAAATTGTCTGCTCAAACTGACGTTTGCATTGGTTTTTCCGTTTCTATGATCACAGTTTTCATGATATAGGATTAAAAAGGTTGGTTAGCTCCAGTACCAGATTGGGCACAAGTTGCTATAAAGCTGAGGCTAATTTGATCATTTTCCTTCTCTTATTGGCATAAAAAAGACTCAAACAAGTGACTTGACTTGTTCTTGGGTATTCCTCTTTAGAAGGCAGCTAATCCTGGAATAGGTAAGTCCTGTGTACAACACTTTTTCTTATTTTGTTCATACAAATGCCTTTCTTTTGCAAAGATATTTGGCATATATTACTATGACATATCTCTCATGAATCTGATGGTTTATTTGATTTATCTCATATTCATGTCCTCTCTTTCTTGATCATATTCTTTGACTGAGTTACCTACTTTGTCATATTGAATATTAGTAATTATCAATGGATGGTTTGGGTTGGGATGGCTCACAAGGCACAAACACGCCATCCTTGTGGAGTAATCACCATCATGGTCTTGAAGAAAGCTTGGTTCTGTCCAACTCAAATTCCAGCTTGTTCAATCCAATTCAGGTGCTCCAACACGCTCAAACATCTCATAATTATACAAATTATGAAAGAGTGAGAGACATGATTCAGCCACCAGCTGTCCTATTGGATTCAGTAAGAGCTGAGTCAAACATGACCAACTTATCCCACCAGCAAGAAGCTATGATGTTACGTGAAGAAACAATGGTTGCAGAATTAGGAGCTGGGACAAGTTTAACATCTGATCAATTATATCCGTCTTCTTTGATCAATAGGCCTTACAGCATGAACCCACCGAGATGTGTCATGGGGGGTTTTAGGTTGCCACTCCAATCACAAGTCATTAATGGCTTACAAAAGGGCCAGGCTCAAGCAACAACATGCTCACTTGAGTCATTGGACTGCTTGCTCTCAGCTACCAATAGCAACACAGACACATCGGCCGAAGATGATGGGATTTCCATGTTATTCTCTGACTGCAGAAACTTATGGAACTTTGGTTCTGGCAGTGCAGCTTCATCAGGTGAGTCCGAGAATAATGCCTCCAATAATGCAAGAAATAATGACATGCAACACTGCCTTGTAAATGAGATTGATGAGACTGTGTCTCAAAGTTCCTCGGATCTCTATGTCAATCATGGAAAAAAAGTTCAAGAATGCAAGCCTGTTTCTACAAAGAGAAGCAATGATCAAACTGAGCTCAAGGCAGCTGTTCCAAACTATCATTGTTTTGATCTTCTTCAAAATGATCATTCTGATAATTCAGAAGGTGGTTTTAAACTCATCTCTGAGAATCCACCAAAATCCAAAAAACCCAGATCAGAGAAGCAACCAAGCTCATCCAACATCAACTTTCAACACTCAACTTCATCAGTATCATCTTCCGTTGAAGAACCTGATCCAGAGGCCATTGCACAAATGAAGGAAATGATTTATAGGGCTGCAGCTTTTAGGCCAGTGAACTTGGGTTTGGAGGTGATGGAAAAGCCAAAGAGGAAGAATGTTAAAATATCCACAGATCCACAAACTGTGGCTGCAAGGCAAAGGAGGGAGAGAATCAGTGAGAGAATTAGGGTTTTGCAGAGGCTGGTTCCTGGTGGAAGCAAGATGGACACTGCATCAATGCTTGATGAGGCTGCAAACTACCTCAAGTTTCTCAGGTCACAAGTCAAAGCACTAGAAAGTCTTGGCCACAAACTTGACACAATGAATTATTGTCCTCCTGCAGACTTTGCCTTTTCTTTTAACCCTTCTTTTCCCATGCAAACACATCTACCACTCCAAAACCCTAACCATATCCACCATTCCCAGAGTTGAAAACAATGACCAACCCCCCAAAAAAAAAAAAAAAATTCCATTGTACTATCAAGTCCCTTAAGCTGCATTAAGATACTTTAACCAAAGATCCCCTAATCATATTCAACATCATTTCAGTACCAATCATTAACATCCCAAATCCCATTTTCTAGCCCCAAAAAAAATAAGTTTGAAAAATCTTTTGTGGCCCATATCAGAATTTTCATTATTATATGTCTATGTGGTCTACTATGTTCTTAACTCTTTAACTGATGATAATGGCTTTTTCCTAATTATCACCATCATGAGACCCACCGCCCAACAGCAAGCAGAGTTTTTTGGCTTCACTGTATGTTACCCTTTATTAGTTTTGCTTTTGCTGCTTCTACCATCATTGTGTTTTGTTCAATGAAGGAAGATGATTATAGTGGAAGTGGTAATAAGGGGTGGAATTTGCTAAGCTATTCATGAACCTTTTCTGTACAAAAAGGCTTAGCAATTATAACACTTATGATTAAGATGAATGCCAAGAAAGTGATTGGCACTTTGTTATATTGTTGTTTAATGTGATCTATGTAGTTTAAGCTCACTTTCTTAGTTATCTTTATGGCTTTTTTAATGTAATTTGTTTAGCTAACCAATGCAAGGGACATTCTCTAAGACTTGTGAGCCCAAGTCAGTGGTCCTGTCTCCTTGATTCAACCCAAAGCGTGCCCTTGGAAATCACTCCAACCTCATTGCTTAGCACGTGTTTATGCTTCTTTTTTGGCAGGCTGCATAAAACTATTTGAAAATTACAATAAATCATAAGGGTTATGTAGCTAATGATATTATTAATGATGAAATTGATAATTAGGGTATGATGATGTGGGTTAGTTTTGTGATTTTCATAATGGGTTCTACTAGATATAGCTTCACTTTCTCTAGTGAGAACCATGATACAAATGACAAGTCTCATCGCCTATTTTATGCTTCTTTTTTGGCATGTGGGGCGGGCTTCCAATTGGCATAACTTTTGTATATTGGGTTTAATTAATTAATTAATTAATTAATTATTTTGAAAATGAGATTATTTAAAAGTATTATACATTCTAAAAAATTGTGTTAAAAAATTGTACTTAAAAAAAAAGTAATACTAAATGTTCCCTTACAACCCTTCTCTTCATCTAAAACCATTTCTTCTCCTTGTATTTTACGATATATAGGTAATGTTTATTGTGCACTTAGTGTATTAAATCTACATAGCTTAGTGGGTTTCGATTAGTTCAACGTGAAAAGTTTTTAATAGTTGTATAAGAAATCTAGATTCAATATCTATTTATACCAAAAATTGATTAACTTTAAATTATATTTTAAGTGAATATTTTCCGTTTGTATAAAACACACCATGTGTGCTAGTTTTTTCCCTTTTGTTACATTGTTTATTATGACCTTCGAAAACAGAAATAGTGATGTGGGACTATGATTTGATATGTGGGTCTTGTTTGCCTTTGCCTCTAAAGGGTTGGAAAGGTTGGCTTCAAAATGAACAATTAGGTTATTTTGGTTGGGATTGTTTTCTAAATTTAGGCTTTCTGTTTTGAAAAAAAGCCAGATCTCTGGCTTGGCTTTTCTTCTTACACTTCTAAAGTCAACAATAGGCCACAAGATAACCAATTTGCGTGTGTAAGAATATCTTACAACTTCATATTTTGTAGGTTTTCACAGGTGGGAGAGTTTTGACTCTGTATTCAGGCTGTGATGTATAGCTGTTGTTTGCTGAGGACAGCTACAGTTTCTAACTTTCTCATAAGCTTACTACTGCTACAGGTGTCATATTTTGATTGGTTAAAAATAGCTGCAATTGGCCTAGGTCCCTTGCGATCTTCAATCCTTATTTCATTTTTTTTTTTTTTTTTAATTTTCTTCATTGTTTAAGGCCCAGTATGGTGGTCTTCTTAAAATTGCAGGCCCATTGCAGTTATGTTGGGGTTTTCAGTGGGTTGGGCTCATCCATATATCTGTTTCACCAATAACCTGATATTGGTTTAAAGTAAGTCATAATAACCATTAATCCATTATTTTTTAGTAATTTTGCGGTAATTTACTACTTGAGGTCAGGTGTCACAAATGATAGTAAAGGATTGGCTGCAATGAGTTCTTGCTAAATGCTATTATTCATTAGCAATAATCACTTCTTACATTAGTAGTTTGTAGAAAAAATTGCAAAATGTTTATAATTTTAGTATTTTCTTATTCATTTATATTGAGATTCACCAAATACCGTTGGTAACTTCTCTTTTAATAGTGGAAAATTTTCTCAAACGTCCAAGTGAGAGGAATGTGGGAGGGAATTAGACTCACAATTACACTGCTAGGTTGTAATCCCCATGGATTGTCAAACTAAGAATCTCCAAAGCTGTTATTCATGGTATTCTTAGTTTTATTTTGGGCCGAACAATAGAACCATCCTTTCAAACAAATCCCGCACTTATGATGAGTAAAATCCTATATTTATGAAATGTAATGAAATATCAGCAAACCGTGAAATTCATTGGCTTGTCAAATATTACTGTTTGGATGCATAGTTCTCAGAACCGGACCGGACCGGGAGGTCGGATTGTAAAAACCGTGAATCGTGATGAAAACCGGTTTTTTAAGCATAAAGAACCAGGCATATGTGGCAATTCCGTGAACCCCTAAAACCGAGGTTGGACCGTACGAACCGATCAAGAACAGTGCGGTCCAACCCCCTACCATTTTTTTTTTAATAAAAACAACTTAACACAATTTTATTCTACTTAATTAAATTATCCATCTCTTACAAGGAATAAAAAAAATTATAATTAAAATATTTTAAAGATATTCAACTTTACTCCAAAAATTAATCATAAATTTTAATATTTTCATGGTTATTATTTTATTTTATTAACTTTCTTATTTAATTATTAAATATATGTTTGAAAATTATTAAATTTCCCTTACATATATAGATATATTAGTCAATTTTGCTAGTTTTATAAATTTAATATCTATATTTAGGCTTTAATTAATTATTAAATTAATTATGACGTCATCACGGTTCAATTCCGGTCAACCTTGGTTCAACCTCAAAAACCTTGAACCTCTCATTTTTACGGTTCAATGAACGGTCCGGGTCTGAAAACCTTGTTTGGATGTCCAATTTCACTTCTTCATATAGAAATAAAAGCACTTCGCTTAAAGGAGTGAACAATGGGGTCATTAGGCTTCTCAGCTGAAGAGACAGAAGGTGTCCTTTTATATTGAGATCTTGGTTCCTTAATACTAGGAGAGCTTGATCATGATCCTCTCTATTTCAAATGAAGAATCCAGCTCATTTTAAGTTAGGGTCAAATTTAGTTTCCATAGATTTGAGAATGTATATAGTGTTATCCCATTTAAATTCCATTGCACCAAATAAGGATGTTGCCACATTTTGTATGAAAAAATATGGGCTAGCTCTGACGGTAGTACGAATAGACATGTAATGTCCCTATAAGGCATTAGAAAGCTCAAGATGCTAATCCCTATTGGTATGTTTGGGTGGGGGTGAAATGATAGAGGGGGAGAGAAAGTAGAAAAGAAAATGGGAGAGGAGAGTATTTGGTGTTTGTTGGGGGGGGGGGGGGGTGCGGGGCCGGGGGCGGGGGGGAATAGGTGTGGAGGAGTTTTCTCGCCAGGCTCACAATTTAAGAGGAAAAATTTTTCTCTCCAGTTGGAAAAAAAAAAAAAAAAAACTAGAAAGAAAAGTGGGGAGAGAGTGTGTTTGATGTGAAATTACCCATCTACCCTCCCATTCATTTCTTAATGTTGCTTTTTTTTTTTTTTTTTTTGGAAATCTTACTGGCTTACTGCTGCCGCCTCTTTCTTCTTTATTTTTTTTTCTTAATGTTTTGCCTCTTTCCTTTTTATTGTAAAGTTGATTAAAATGTTTTTTTCCCCATTAAATAGGGTTTAATCCCTTTCAAGCCTTATGTGTCCTTCAACATAAAGAAGTGGGAGTTCTTAAGCCATCAACACTCTTGTGACACATACACAAAATAGAAAATCATTTCTTTTTAGGTGTCTAGATACAAACATACATACATATATACATACATACGTACGTACACACACACACACACACATAGATACATACATACATACGTATATATATATATATATATATATATATATATATATATATAAGCAATAAAAGTAAAATGGAATGGGGATGTTGCAAAAAAATAAAAAAAGATTGCAAGAAATGTAAAGGGGGATAGGGATGTTGCAAGAAAATAAAAGAGATTAAGAAAATAAAAGAGATTACAAGATATGTAAAGGGGGATGGGGATGTTGCAAGAAAATAGAAGGGATGACAAATAATGTAAAGGCAAATATATAAAGTCCAGATACCTAGGTGGTATGGGATCCCCTAAGGGTACTTCCCGTTCATGAACTAGGATGATGGTCCAATACCCATCTAGGATGAACAATACAAATATAATATCTAACATTAATATTAAAAGCATTAAAAGAAAGGGGTTAGAAACAAACACAATATATGCAAGAACTTAGTCAACTAAAACAACTATTTACACAACAAAGTAAAGGAAAGATTTTTTTATACATATATGAAAAGATGATTACAATATACAAAAGGGGTGGGATGGGTTTAGTTATTAATGAACTAAACCCACCCCCAAATCCTTACCCACAAAAGGTTATAAGAATGGAGAAAGGATGGAGTTTTTGGTGTGGGGTTTCCTAGAGAGAAAGAGAGAGATTTTTTAATCAGGGTTTTTCTCTTGATTTTTCCCTTTCTTTTTTTGACTTCTCGCTTTTTTTATTTTATTTTATTTTATTTTCCTCACTTTTCTCTATTCTTTCCTCACAAAATTTTTGCATCCAACCTTACACTAATTTCTACATGATTTTTCAAAAAAAAAAAAAAAAAGGGTATTTATAGGGAAAGTGAGGGAAAGGAGAGGCTAGCATTGGTGTACCCCAGTTTATTGTCCAAAGTTTAATAATTATAAAAAAAAAAAAAAGTATGGTCAGATATTTTTGAGACTCTCATGTGACCCACTTACCCCTTTTACTTCCCCACCACACAATTTCATCTTATATCTCACTCTCTTGGCTAGTCAACATAGGATCCTCCACTTTTTATTTTTCATTCAACACTCATCTCTATCACTTCCTCACACTCTCCAATGGTACCCACTCCACACCACCATCTCCACCATCATCTTTCCGACAAGATCACCAGAAAAACTTCTTAGGAACCTTTGCATCTTCGCATCTTTTATTTGAGGTAAACATTTCTAACCTTTTTGATGGGTTTCTATGCTTTTGCTAGAGGCTTTCTATTCTAAGCTTTGATAATGATACTCATGTGATTTGAAAGCTCGAATTTGTGTGAAAATACAAGATCTTGTTTGGACCCTAAATAGATTACAGCTAGATTGAGAGATGCAAACACAAGATAACACCAATACGTGTTATCAAAGAGAAAACCAAAGAACTCGGTGAAAACCTTTTTGTGACCCTCCATGTCGAAATCGATCCACTAGAGAATAAAGTTGGAGTACACGAATAATAAAAGACCCTTCAAGCCTAGTCTATCCAATGCACTTGAACCCTCTAAGCTCCTACTACCAATGGACTTCTCGAAGTCATGTCTTCTCTAGCTTTCTGGATCCCGCAATATATCTGATTGTATTTGCCAAGCCTCACCGGCTTCTTTTGGAAAATCCCCAAAGCTTCCCAAGCTCTAGAACACTTTCTACACTCTTAAAAGGTGTGAGTTGTGTGTTGGGTACAAATCTCCTCTCAAAGTAGAAGAGGGAAGGAGAAAAGGCTACAATAATTTCTCATTAAGGACGAGTAGCTCTTTCTCTCTCTGAAAGATAAGTGTGTTGTGTTGTAGAAAACTTATCTAGGGTTTTTTTCTTTGAATGACCTCTCATATTTTTGTGGGTAATGAGAGTATATATAGTATGGGTGAAGGGTAAGAAAGTCACACTTAAAATCCTTAAAGCAAAGAGTTTCACGGGTATCTCTCGGGTTGGCTCTTCTCGTGAGATACTCACAAAGTTGACAGCTTAGGACAACTCTTCAGCTTCCAGCATGTGCTTCTCACATGACTTTTTCGCGAGTAAGCTTCTCGCGAGACACTCGCAAAATTCACTTTTTTATCCAATAGGTGCTCGATTCTTTACCAACTTAATACTAAATCCAATATAATAAAATCTCATAAAATACAATGAACAAAATTAAAGCAATTACAACACTTTTTGTCATGGAATAAAGCTAACATAAAATATAGTTGTAAATCATAACTTTACATGATTTATGAGCTTTGGAAGTTATATTCACTAGTCATATACCCACGTGATGCGTGGCAATAAATAATTATATTTTATTTATGGTATAATATATAATTTTTTTTTTTCTAAATTTTGTGGAAAATAATTTGTTCACCTAAAAACTTAAACACTTTCTAAAATTATTTTTCATTTATTTATTCCAAAAAATATATCATCGTTTTATTATTTGGATTTATTTGATTGATATTATTCATTTTTTAGGCGGTCCATATTTTGATAAATTATGTTATTGAGTGTTATATTTTCGTAATTTGTTTTTCCTGTACAACTAAATTGTTTGAGTTTCAAATATATTATTCAAAGTTTTCATTCTCTTAAAAAGAAATTATTATATTTATAATTTTTCTTATCATAGGAGTAGCTTCGAACTATTAATTGGGTTTTGTTTACTAATATAGATACATGAAATTGGAATTGTATATTTCGTAAACATCCCTAAGTGACTATACCATATTATAAATTTAATATTTAAAATAATACGTAGGAAAAAAATAGTATTTATGTCTAAAATTGAACACTTCAACTATCGAAATGAAAGAAAATAATCAATATAACATTAAGAGAACATGATCTAATTTTTATTTTATTTTATTATATACACTTTTATTTATTAAGATTTTATTGCCTTTAACTGGATATTCAAGTCGCATTTTTGTTACTACGCTCTTGTTGAGCCTTCTCATTTGTCACATCATTGATAACATCATTATTCTTTTTAGTATTTATTTTTTGCTTTTAATTTTTTGAAAATATTAAATATATAAATATATTGGCTTTACAAATTCATCTTAGGTAGTTTTAACTTTACATATTCATTTACTTTAACTTTGATATTATAACTAAATAATAAATCAATGAAAAATAAAAATAAAAATAATGTCTATACATATTTATCTTGGGCTATTTAATTTTAATAGTTGATAGACACATTCAAATACATAGCCAACATTTTATTTTGATATAAATTCAAAATTTCATTTCCAAAATAACTAATTATTATGTTAAAAAAAAAAAAAAAAAAAATCAAACAAAAGCTAAAAGAGGAAGAGAGAAGACTTATGACAAAAAACTTAAAAAATCAAACACACTATCAAATCGTATTAACCAAAAATAGTATTATATAAAAAATACAATGATTCATCAACCTAAAATAAAGTTGCAAAAAAGAATATATATAAATATATATATATATATATATATAGAGAGAGAGAGAGAGAGAGAGAGAGAGAGAGAGAGAGAGAGAGAGTAATCACCTTTTTTGAGAGAAAAATAGAAAATAAAATGAGAAAATGAAGTATCAAATAAAAAATATAGTCATAAGTCAAATACCAAATTATCCAAGCCATGATATATAATAGAATAACTTTATATTCTTGCAAACTATATTTATATACAATAAAATAACATTTAACAATTATAGAAAAAAAAAAAAAGGATAATAACTTAAAAACACAAAAACAAATTGCAACTCAAAGTAAAATTCTAAAGAACATATAAATACATCAATCTAAAGTAGAGATACAAAAAATAAAAAATTCACAAAAAAAAAAAACATGAGAGAGAGAGAGAGAGAGAGAGAGAGAGAGAGAGAGAGAGAGAGAGAGAGTAATAACCTTTTTCATGTGAGAAAATCTGTATAGAATGAGATAGAGAATTTCATATTTATGGTAATATAAGAGGGATAAGAAGAGTCAAAATAAAAGGAAGAGGAAGAGATATATTAAGAGTGACATTAAGGTTAAGAGTAGTGGAGAGATGAAAATGTAAAAGAGAAGTTATGATTGGATGTAGCGGAGAGAAATGAGAAACAGGTAGATGATGTGGCCGTCGATGTGGTTCAATAAGAGCGTAGCAACAATAAATGCTAGGCTTCGGCTTTTAGATATATATAGATATAGATATAGATGTGTTTACATGTATTGATTTTGTCTTGGTGGATTTATTTGATGAGTGTGTTTATAATTTTTACAATGATGGCTACCTAAGTGGGGAAGATTTGGGGGTTTTGGCTTTTTAATGTGAAATCAATGGTGAATATAATTTTTATCGATTATTTGGAGTTAGTTGAAGTTCTAAATTGTTTGTCTTGGAGAATATTATGATTTTGGTGTCATGGGTCTCTTGATCATATTATATAAATCTTGTGAGAACTACTTATTAAGTGTGGAGGTTTTGATGTTAGAGATAATACCTTGAATGAATTATGAGAATAATGGGAGTCTATGCCTTGTAAATTAAGTTTTTGAGAAACTCTGGAAGTGGAATATATTATTTGTGATGTTAAATACTAGGCTTGCCTAATTAATTGCTTATTTGGCAATTCCTAATTTGTATCTAGATACAATTTCAAGCTTTATGCTTATTATAATAGGTTTGCTTGATATTGTTTAGGCTCTAGTTAATCTCATTTGGAGCTCGGAGAATTAGGTTTTTTATGGATTGCAAGGTAAGTAGTTTTTTAATAGGAAAATTATTTTTGGGTCAAACACATTTTGGAAAATTATTTGTGGATTATCTTTTCTTAAAAAGTGTTGTGTTTTGACCTTATTATATATGATTATACATGAAAAAAGCATCATATTTGGTATTGCATATGGGGAAATGCATGAATTGTTGGCATGGAAAATATGAGCATCTTTGATTTTTCCTTTGATGATGACTTTCATGGATTTTATGGTATATTGGAAAATTTAAAGGTACTTATTTATCTTATCTTGTATTATTTGGGAAATAGATAGAAAACCTTTTTGGACAAAGAATGAAATTGAAAACTTTACAAACTTTATGGAAGTTTTGATTGTTATGTATCTGAAACCACCTGGATATAAGCTATATATTTGAAAGGGAATGTAACCTATGAGCTTTATGGTGTTTTAACTCTATATCATGTGTGATTTCCTGGTGATCACCTAATTTGGTTTTTATAGTCTTTGTGACAACGGAATCAGATCTAGGTCAGTGCCTTTTCACTTTGAATGATGCGTTCTTCCTTGTTGCCCATGAGGAGAAGAGGTTCCTTGATTGTGTGCAGGTGAGGCTACTGCCCATGGGGCTAAAAGACCACATGCAAAAGAAGTCCTATTTGACGTGTTCTCCTTACTGCCCATGGGGGGAGAGACAAAGGTATTATGTTGTTAATGCTCACAGATTATAGTATATACTTTCATGGTATTTACTTTGAGAAGCTGTATTTCATTATTTGATCATTTTTGTCATACTATTATTGAAAATGATCTTGCAATATTCTGTTAGAAATTTCCCAAATTAAAACATGCTTTGTAAATTGTTTATCATCATGAAACTTACATTTTCCCTACCCCCATTGATTATATTGCTTATAGAGCTTTGTCTCATCCCATTCTTTTACAAACTTTTTTAAAGTAGGCAACAGTCATTTTGAGACAAGTTTTTGTGGCTAGTAGTAGTTAGACTAACTACTAATGGAGGTTGGACTTTTGTGATGGAGATATTTAGATGATGTACATCCTAGAGTAGGCTTGACTCATTCTTTTGTATCTAATAGTGGTTAGGACTTTTAGACGTTTTTCTCATACTTTGGACTCTTTTGGGTTTGAAGCGTGACGCTTGGTACACCAATGCCAACTCCATCCTTATCTGCCACATCATCACCTCGTCAGCATTTTCTTTTTTTTTTTTATCTTTTTCCTTATTTCTGCTCCAAAATTCGTATGGCTGTTTAGAGACCTTTTCAAGCTCTGGTTTCTTTGAATTTTATATGCATGGAAAGCTCTAGCTGTCTTGTTTCCAATGGTTCTAGATTTGTTTGATTTGGAGCTATGATCATCGAGATATTATGCTCAGAAGGGAGGTGATACAAAGTTGAAAAATTTTGGACATCTTTCCTTGAAAAATTCATATCTTTTAATCCGGAGCTGATTTCGTCGAGCCCTTTTGGTGAAAATTAGCTAAGACCTTGTTATTCAAGGTGGTCTAGCCCTTTCATTTCAATGCTTGCCCAATCAATATAGTTTATTGCTCATAGCCAGGTAAAAAACTGTTAGTTTTCCTGAAAAATTTAGTGAAGACTTTATTAGGATTTTGGTATTTTTTTTATATCTCATTCATTTTAACTCTGATTTTGGCCCGTAAACTATCTTTCTGAAGGAAAAAATATTCCCTACGAGGTGATCCAAAATTAAATATGATCCAACAGTTGGATCAAAAACTCAACTTTTTGACCATACCAAGTTAAGGTTTTAGTCAGATTTTTTGTAAAACAGGTTTGTCAAATGTTGTGACCTTCTGATTTACCCTTCAAACTTGTTGTATTTATTATTGCCCTCTTTTCCTTTGAAATCCATGATTTTGCACCTTTTATAATTTTTTTTGGTTTTTATGGTCTTTGTTTCGTCGCGTGAATTGGGGTCGAACAAAATACAATATTGACAAAAGGGAATAGCACCATGGTAGAGATTAGGAAGAGAAAGGAGCCCATTATCGAAACACTCAAGGAAAAGTTTGCAAAAGAAGGGGAATGTGGGGAAGATTGGAGGATTCCCATAAAAGAAGCTTTATTAAGTGAAAGGACTATTGAAGGACTGAAGAGTGTGAAGGATTATGCCCTTGTGAAAGGGTAGTTCTACCGTAGAATGCCTGGTGGAATTCTAGTGAGGCGTGTTGGGCATAAAGAGGCCTAGAAGAAACTGGAAGAAGTACACAGTAGAACTTGTGGATTTTGCAGGGAAGTTAGTTTATATTGCAGGCTGCAGAGAGTAGGTTTCTATTGGTCTAGTATGAGCAAAGAGGAAAATTAGACTCAAAGTCAATGTGAAGCTTGCTAGATGGCCGTATATCGAAAGGAAAGTTATGTTGTGTCTACTGAAGAAGATTGGAGAAACCCTTTTGTTGAATATTTGGCTAGAAGAATTTTACCACGGAAACACGAAGGCAAGTACAAGCTTAAAAGGTTAGTAACCCATTATTTCCTACATGAGGGGATACTATTCAGGAAAGGATTTGGCGGAGACCCACTACAATGCCTGGGTCCAAAGGAAGCCAAGGAGATGTTGAAGGAAGTGCATTCCGACGAGTGCGGAGAACACCAAGGATTGAAGAAGTTGTATAGGTACATTCTACGGATGGGGTATTACTGGCCATGTTTGAAGAGGGATACAGTAGAATTTGTAAAGAAGTGCCACAGGTGTCAGGTACAAGCAAATCTTATCAACACCCATCCCCAAAACCTATAAAGTATGGTAACATCATGGCCTTCCCACACTTGGGGGCTGGATTTGGTGGGAGCAGTCAATCCTCCCTGAAACGGAAACATTTGGATCTTTACCATACTACCCATAAGGGAATGAGTAAGCTAAGGCAACAAACAAAACCCTCATCAAGATCATTAGCAAAATGAGTCAAGATTATAGTGGAGGATGGCTGGCAGACATGTTATGGGCTTACTGTAGTTCACCCAAGTCTACCATAGGTTTCTCCCCTTTCTCGCTAGTATATGGAACAGAAGTTGTCAGCCCTAGAGAATTGATGATACCTTCTTTGAGAGTCCTCCATGCACAAAAGAAGGGAAACGAGAAAGATGTGTTCCTAGCCGAAAGATGCAAAAACTTGGAAGGATTAGATGAGAAGAAGGAAGAAGCCTAGGAGCATAGTCGCAGGCATAGGCAGAGGACGGAGGAAGCCTATGGAAAGGCCATAAAAGAGAGGCTGTTTGCAGAAGGACAACTAATATTGAGAACGGCACAACATGTCAGAAGAAGATTGGCGAGAACATCCAAGTTTGTGCCCAAATGGGAAAGACCTTTTGTGATAAGGGAGGCCAATGCAAATGGGTGAATGGGAATGACTTGATGTATCCCACCAATGGCAAATGGCTCAAACAGTATTATGCTTAAGTAGTAGTATGTAATTTTACCCTTCTTTGTATTTCCTCCAAGTGATTGCCCTTGTAAGGAATATCGTGTCACAAGTAAGTAATCCAATATTTTGTAATGTAAGCATTATCATGTGAAGAGAAGAAAGTAATGAAAGTGACATCATGACAAATGAGGTATTAGTAGAAAATACATTGTATTATAAAGCATGTCAATCATTATAGCAGAAGTAGTAATAAGTTCCTGTTAGGACATATATGTTTTAACTTGTTTAAGAACATATGTCACTTAATTATGTAAATTGGCTTATCCTTTGACAAAACGCACTCTGCTTGTAATTGGGTAGATCTACGTGTTTTTAATACTTCAAGAAACCATGTTTCAAGGTTAAGTGTTGAAGTCATCAAGTCTGTCCAAGAAAAAGCAAGTTGAAGTGCAGAATTTTTAAAGCTCGACACCTCTCGATAGCTACCTCGACACCTGCTATCTGTCGAGAATTAAAAAGTTAGAATTCCAATCTGATTTTCTTGGGATCCGTGAATGTGTTTTTGGGGCTTCTTTTCTTCTAACCCTAAACATATAAAAGGATTATTTTAAGAGCCGTTTTGAGGGACATAAGTTGCATTATCATTGAGCAATCTCTGTTTATGCAAATTGTGCTCAACAGACGAAGTTCTTGACCTAGTTCATCCTTCATCAAGAAGTTGCTGTGTCTTTGCACCATAGGGTTTTGTAACCAAGCATCTTCCTGCTATTCATCACGTGGATGAACTGAAGAACTTTGCAGCCAACCATTCTTCCTCAAGTTGGTATTCTGAAGTCGCGTATTGGGATTCGCGCATTGGTTAGTCACGTACTTGGGAGCCGTGCAACAAAGGTGGAAATTGTCACTACAGATCAAGTCCAATTGGGTATTGGGGTAAGGGTTCAACTGTAGGTTGGTAAGGTACTTGGGATTCCTTTCTTGTAACCGCTTGATTTGATAATAGTGGAGTTTCGGGAGTGGTGACCTGAAAATCACCCGGTGGGGTTTTTGCCGTTAGGGTTTTCCCCATTCGTAAACAAATCACCGTGTTATTTATTTTCCGCTGCATATTTAGTATTTGGTGATTTGTTTGTGCTTCCACGAAATTGCATGCTTAATTGATTAATTAACAACTTGACTAATTAATTAATTAATTAGGGTTTATCACAAGGGGTCATTCGAATTGTGACCTAACAAGTGGTATCAGAGCGGGCACACTCTGATTAGGATTTAATCTTTGCTGTGTTTGATCCATTGACCCCTGTTTGTCATGGATAGAGGACAATCATTAATTATATCTCCTTTTTTTGATGGCACTAACTATGCATACTGGAAAGTACGCATGAGAGCTTTTTTGCAGTCTTTAGATGAAAAAGTGTGGCAAGCTGTAGAGATTGGCTGGACTAAGCCAAAAGAAGAACCGGCCGATTGGGATGATGCTAAGATCAAGGCGGCCAACTTCAACAGCAGAGCGCTGAATGCCCTTTTTAGCGCAGTCACCAATGAGGAGTTCAAGAAGATATTCTCAACTAAAACTGCTAAGGAGGCTTGGACCATCCTCCAGACAACCTATGAAGGCACAAAGGCTGTCAAAGACTCAAAGCTTCAAAGGCTCACTACAAGCTTTGAAGAAATAAAGATGCAGGAGGATGAGTCGTTTGATGAGTTCTATGCCAAGCTCAAGGACGTAGTGAACTCAGCCTTCAATCTTGGGGAAACTATCCCTGAACCCAAGATTGTAAGGAAGGTGCTCAGATCTTTACCTAAGAGATTTCATGCCAAGATTACGGCAATTGAGGAATCAAAGGATATGGACAAGATACCTTTGACTGAGCTGGTTGGAAACTTACAGACCTATGAGATAGGGTTATCCAGGATTGGCAAGCCCAATAAAGGCAAAAGCATGGCCTTGAAGGCGAAGAGCAGTGATACAGATGAGTCTTCCGATGATGAAGATTCTAAGATGAAGTCCTACATTACTCGGCAGTTCAAAAAGTTCATGAAGAATGCCCATGGAAGGAGCTTCGACAAGGACCGCAGGTAGTTCAGTTCTTCTCAGTTCAAAAGCCAAGACAAAGGGAAGAAGGATGCTAAGGAGGGCGGTCAGTATACTGTTCCCGCAGGACCAAAGTGCTTTGGTTGTCATGGGTTCGGACACATGAAACATGAGTGTCCTACATATCTGAAGAGCATTGGGAAAAGCAAGGCCCTTGCTGTAACCCTAAGTGACACTGAGCCTGAAGATGATTCCGACAATGAGAATGACGGAATCCTAAATGCCTTCATTGCCACAGTTAATCCTACTGAAGGGATTGTTGAAGAAGTGGATGAAGAAGAAGAATTGGTGGAGTCCAAATTTGAGAAGATGGATGATCAAGATGATATCCATTCAGCCTATGAGAAGCTTTACAAGCTCTCTGAAAAGCTTGAGAAATTATATAGGCTGACCACCAAGAAGCTCAGTGATGTGGAACTTGAACGTGAAGAGTTGTCCACAAAGGTTGATGAAGCGAATCAAACCATTGGAGCACTGAGATTTGAAAACAACTTTTTGGCTGAGAAGACCAAGAAGCTTGAAGCAGAGCTGTTTCAAGTCAGAGCTCAACTAGAAAGGACTTCAAGTGCAAAGCTTGATCAGATGCTTAGCAATCAGAAATCTGCTTCAGATCGAACTGGTTTGGGGTATGGTATTTCTCTCTCTAATACTGCTTCTACTAGCAATACTGTTTTTGTTCCTGCTGCTAACAACATTGAAATTGAGAATACAAATGTTAAAACTGAATTAGCTAGTGAGAACTTAGACAAGGGAAAATCTATCTTAGGAGTCCCCCCTAAGCTAGACAAGAAAGATGCTAAAAACCCTAGGGCTAAGAAGGCTAACTCTCAAAAGCCTAAACAAAAGAAGCAGCATCTCTGTCATTATTGTGGAGCTGCCGGTCACACTCGACCAAATTGCTATAAGTGGTTAGCCACTCAACAGAGCAATGGCGTGATAGCATCTGGAAACCATAATCAGCTTCCATCCTTCCTTGCTCCTCTTGGAGATCTTCTGAAAGCCCTCATGTTCCTTTCAAACTTGAACGGTTTGAATTCTTCCCCCTCACCGCCTTTTCAAGGTTTCAATCAAAGGAAAGGTTCTTCCAAGGTGTGGAAGAAAAAGGACCTTAAGTGATTTCATCACTTTCTTTTTCCCCTCTTGTTTTTCTGTTTATTGCATTGCTTATGTGTTTTACTTTTCTGCTGAGTCAGTCTAGTTTTTGCTTTGTTTTGTTAACATGTTTTGTGTGTTTAATTTCAGTTTTGTTTATTTTGTTTTAGTATAAAAATAAAAAAAAAATTTTGAAAAATACAAAAACAGTGTGTGTTTTGTGTACTTTGGTATTTGTGTACCTTGGATGGCCAATGAAACAAAGTTTCCTAAACTTTGTATCTCTTGTAGCTTAGATGAGCATCTCTATGCACAACTAAGCAAGTGAGCTTTGTGGCTCTTGTTTGTGATGAGTAAGATTAGGTTATCTCTTAAAACTTAACACTCATATCACTCTTTTTGACGGGTAGGACTAGAAAATTCTAAGAGAAAGGCATAAATAACCATCTCACCACTGTTGCCCGCCAATCATAATATGACACCTGTATGCTTCGGCATAGCAAAAGTGCAGTGTCAAAGACATTCGTATGCTTCGGCATAGCAAAAGTGCGATGTCAAAAGCTTAACATCTTGGGTATTTCTTTTCTCTCTTTTATATACCCATGTATGATATGCTAAATAAAATAAAAAAAAATGCAAAGAAAATAAAAAGCAAAAAGATTAAAAATGCTTTAAATATGGTTGCAAGCGTGTATTCTAGGAGATGTGGGAGTTATAGGATGTACCTCGAAGGTGATAGTCCTCATCAAATAGTTATGATTGTGTGTGAGTTAAAAGTTATTTTCTCATATCTCAGATCGTCATAACATCTATACACATATGCAATCTTGCGATGTTTTTCACACACAACACGCAATATTCTTTGCTACTTTTGATACATGTGCAGGTACAATGTGATTTGGCCATCACAAAGGTTTTACATGTGCTAATGTATGCTCACTAAACTGTCAAAACTTGTTTTTGAAATATAAAATTGGTTAGACTTGTTTAGTGTGTGTGTGTGTTTTGCATGATCCTTGTGCTCATTTTCTTGTTGAGAGATGTTTTGAGAGGTTTATCACTTCAGCGGATCTTTGATTGAGATGTGTGTTAGATTGCATTCATGTCTGTCTTTTTCCCTTCTCGAAAAATTGCATTTTTATGTGATCTCGACACCTACCTCGACACCTTCTCGATACCTGATCATCTGTCGAGCTTCTCATATGGTTTCTTATCGCAATCTCAACACCTCCTCGACACCTGATGGATCGATCGAGAAAGTCTCTGTCCTCTCGACAGATCCTCGACACCTGTTGGATCGATTGAGATTCAATTGTACTGTTTGTGCATTCTTTCTCGACACCTGTCTCGACACCTTTCGGATCGATCGACATTTCTTCTGCCTCCTCGATACCTTCTCTACACCTTCGCGATCGATCGAGATTCTCATGTCTGTATTTCTCCTTGTATCTCGATACCTCTCGACACCTTCATCTGTCGAAGGCATTTTTCCTCGATACCTTCCTCGACAGCTTCCTCGATACCTCTCGACATCTCTGCTGTCGAGAATTAGTGAGGGTCCTATTTAAAGGCTGATCGCGATTCTGAACTCATTTTCTCGATTTCTCTCGATCTCTCCGTGCCTGTTCATCTCCCTTTCACTCTCCTTTCACTCAAATCCTTCAACCCACTTGGATCTTGCTCATATCTTGCTCAAATCACTTGGTAAGATCGCTATTCTCTTCATTTTTCATGCATTTCATGTTTTGAGAACCTAGTTTTTGGGATTTTTCATAAAATTTGGGGTTTTTCAAAATTGTTGAGTTTTTATTGAAATTTTGGGTTGGGTTTGTGCTTAAATGATTTCAAAATGTCATACATTGCATTACATTTGCATTCTTATGATATTTACATGCATTTAGATGTGTGCCTTATGTTTGTGTGCTGCTAGGATTGGATTGGGCTGAGCCCATGATGTTTTTCCTTTGCATGTCACATGTTCATGCATTCCCATGCATACGTAATTCTTGTTCAACATATTTGATATATATTTGAACTGTGTTTGGGACTTTTCTGATTGTTTCCCCCTCTATCTTTTTCTTATTCTTTTTACGTTAGTCGTGTCTATGGCACCTAAGCGTAAATCTACTCCTGCTCGGAACCCTCTGCGTTCTGGAGCATTTACTTCTTCTGATTCTGCTTCCTTTGAGATTCGGTTCCGTGATGGAGATGCCCATAAGGCATTTTCAGAGAACTTTTCTAAATGAGGTGTTCATTCGGAATGCCAAGTCATTCTGGCGGACTTCGCCGATACTGACCTTCCCTCTGTCATCCACAGTAGGGGATGGGGGTCACTGTGTGACATCCCGGTCACTTGCCCTCTCGTGCTGATACAGGAGTTCTACTCCAACATCCACGGGATTGATCTTTCAGTACTTCATTTTTCCACTCGCGTTCGAGGTATGCGTATTCATGTCACACCGCAACTTGTTGCGGATGTGCTTAGGGTACCTAGGATAGAGTTCCCAGATTACCCCTCTTGTGAGCGTCTGAGGACTGTGTCAAAAGACGAGCTCATCTCTGCCTTCTGTCAGCGTCCTGCTGATTGGGGTGAGCACCAGTTCACATCATGTAGGCCTTTTGCTAAAGGTCCTAGATTCATGAACATGGTGATGACTTTTGTTCTCCATCCTCTTTTTCACTATAACTCTATCACAGAGCCTCGTGCTCGATTTTTACTTTCTCTTCTTGAGCATTTGACCATAGACTTCCCTTCTCACTTCATCCGGTCTATCATAGAGGTTTATCTTGATTCAGCGTCCCGTGATAAGCTCATTTTTCCTTCTGCTATCACGCGGATTCTACGCCGTTTTTCTGTTCCCTTCCCTGTGTCCAACCACTTCACACACATATCTGCCATAGATGCCGCTACCGTAAAACGTAGTGAGGCGCAGTTCAGGTCGAGACAGCCTGGTGCCACTCCTCCCTCCCGTTCAGCACCATCCAGATCTGCACCATCTACATCTGCTCCTTCTTCCTCTTCGAGTGATGTATCCCTTGGAGATATTATGGCGCAGCTGCAGCGCATGGACACTCGCCTTGATACACTCTCTGCTGAGTTGTATCAGGTGAATGTTCGTGTTGGTCGTATTGCACGACGGCAGGCGACCATGGGTGGATTTGCTCCAGAGGCTACTCCTTCACCATCTACTCCAGCAACTTCAGATTCTGAGGATGATGAGGATGATGATGATGATGAGGATGCTAGCTCTACCGATGAGATGTCTACATGACACTCTACCCTTTGTCACTCGTGACAAAAAGGGGGAGTAGTTTGGGCTATGAGAGTAGTCATCTTAGGGGGAGAGTTAGCATAGGACATTTTTGATAGGGGGAGTGTTATCATATTTTTGAGGGATGTAGTGAGGCTATATGTATTTCTTTCTTATCTTTTAGATACATTGGTCTTGTATATGAGGTCCTTTGACCATTTTTACATACATTGTACTTATCCTATCTCTTATATATGTTGATGTATGTTTCTTTCACCTCTCTCTTCATGTGTTGTTTCTTTTCTGTCTTAATACACATGTTCTTTATACTTGTATGCAATCTAATTATTTCTGTTTCACACAAGATGCCTTGATGAGTTTTGTTTAAAGTGTTTCAGAAATACAGGTTGTCAAAGTCTACTTATCATAAGCTCTCTTCTTGCAAAGTTTTTCAAGAGTTTGTGTTAAGATAGATTTTATTGTATTCAACAAGTGAATATGAGTTGAGTGATTTATGACTTCTCTCATATGCTCATTTGTTTGTTGTGGTTTTTTCACGGATTGCCAAAGGGGGAGATTGTTAGGACATATATGTTTTAACTTGTTTAAGAACATATGTCACTTAATTATGTAAATTGGCTTATCCTTTGACAAAACGCACTCTGCTTGTAATTGGGTAGATCTAGGTGTTTTTAATACTTCAAGAAACCATGTTTCAAGGTCAAGTGTTGAAGTCATCAAGTCTGTCCAAGAAAAAGCAAGTTGAAGTACAGAATTTTTAAATCTCGACACCTCTCGATAGCTACCTCGACACCTGCTATCTGTCGAGAATTAAAAAGTTAGAATTCCAATATGATTTTCTTGGGATCCGTGAATGTGTTTTTGGGGCTTCTTTTCTTCTAACCCTAAACATATAAAAGGATTATTTTAATAGCCGTTTTGAGGGACATAAGTTGCATTATCATTGAGCAATCTCTGTTTATGCAAATTGTGCTCAACAGACGAAGTTCTTGACCTAGTTCATCCTTCATCAAGAAGTTGCTGTGTCTTTGCACCATAGGGTTTTGTAACCAAGCATCTTCCTGCTATTCATCACGTGGATGAACTGAAGAACTTTGCAGCCAACCATTCTTCCTCAAGTTGGTATTCTGAAGTCGCGTATTGGGATTTGCGCATTGGTTAGTCACGTACTTGGGAGCCGTGCAACAAAGGTGGAAATTGTCACTACAGATCAAGTCCAATTGGGTATTGGGGTAAGGGTTCAACTGTAGGTTGGTAAGGTACTTGGGATTCCTTTCTTGTAACCGCTTGATTTGATAATAGTGGAGTTTCGGGAGTGGTGACCTGAAAATCACCCGGTGGGGTTTTTGCCGTTAGGGTTTTCCCCATTCGTAAACAAATCACCGTGTTATTTATTTTCCGCTGCATATTTAGTATTTGGTGATTTGTTTGTGCTTCCACGAAATTGCATGCTTAATTGATTAATTAACAACTTGGCTAATTAATTAATTAATTAGGGTTTATCACAAAGGGTCATTCGAATTGTGACCTAACAGTTACAAACCAAAAGCATATGTTATACTAGACTTAGTAGAATCTAATACTATATATAAAAGCAGAAGCCTTTTCCTGCAATAATGGAGATGCTGCCAAATAGGAAAAAATGCCTACTTTAAATTCTACCACATTCACAATCAAAAAGTGATAAATTATAGTGTTTCACTACTATTAAAAAACTGTTTGAGAGCATCTTGGTATAAAAAGAAAACTAACCGCTTAAAGTAGTAAATTACAATCAAAATGATTGCTATATGGAGAAGAAGAAAGTGAGATCGAGAGAAAAGAGATTATAATTGTAAGCCACACCAAGATAGAAATAACTAAAGGCCAGCCATCACCATTAGTTTTCTTGCCATCGCCCGTTCCCTTGCCATACTCCAACCACTGAAACTACAGGCACACAGATATACAAGTGCTTACCATCAAACTGTCGGAACTACCACTGGTAAAGTTTTTTTTTTTTTTTTCTTAGATCTAGGAATGAAATACGACATAGTTTTGGGTTCTATCCCTACCAAAAATGGAGCTAATTGGTGGGTGTACTATTGTGGAATTGTATTGTGTTTTGGTTTAGGTTATTTAAATTTGGTTTAAGTATGATTTAGGTTTGGGTATTTTGATTAAATAGGATTGGATTGCATTCAAGTTTTGTCTTTGATTGGTTTTGAGTAATAAATTTGGTTTAGAATGGTTTTTAATATCAGTTATCCGTGTTTCTTTTGGATATTTGGGTAAAATTCATTTTGAGTATTCTAGTAAAGTTTTCAATTATGAATTTACAATTTGCTTATGATTGAGGCATAAGTTTGGGTAAGTTATTCTTTAGCATGATTATCAGATAATAGATATTAATTAAAAGAGTTAAGGTTTCAATTTGTTTTTTTTTTTTTCAATGTCTTGACAACGTTGTTGGGTGATCATTTAATAATTTTTGTCTTTTGCTAATTTTATTGTATTGGCTATTGTTAATTTTAATTCGTTATGCATAGACTTGGATGATGGGTGAATTAGAAATTGAATTCATAGATTGATGGGGTTGGAGACGTAATGGGTTTTGAAAATTCCAACCAATTATTGGCTTTTGTTGGCAGTATGTTTGTTGCTTTGAATGACTGAAAAAAGTTTCAAGGTTTGTATCATCAATTCCCTTTTTAATATATATTGACAAGTGTATCTAATATTACATTATAATTCAATTTTAAGAGCCCTGTTTTGCACTAGAACAACTACCCAAACAAGTTGAAAGGTTCGCATAGCCTAATTGTTTTACTTCTTCTTGATTTTATTTTCTAATGCAATTTTCCTCTTCTTTTCTTTTTTCTTTCGAATAAAGTACTCAATGTATACAGTTTGGCCTTTATACCATTTAGGTAGTTAAGCCAACATATTCACAATGAAAGATAAAAAGAAACCCATAAAAAACAAAAAAGCTGCCTAAAAGAGAGAGGGGGGGGGGGGGGGGAACTCATTTGTTTAAGCAAAGAAATTAAAATTGATTTTAAAATACCTAACTTTGAAAATTTGAATATGAAAATCAAGTTTGTATGTTTGTATCAGGTTGAGAAAATAGTATTATCAGGGGCTGTGAATAAACATCGATTCATAAGTACTGTTCAGTGTGGAACATTAAATAATGTATCACTATTAAGAAACACAAACTGTTTGAGATTGATAGGGCATAGGGGAAAAAGAGAGACATCTCAAGGCCGACATTACCATTAGTTTCCAACCATAGGAAAACTTTGTTTCCTCCACCATCGCTCTGCCAGAGCCATTACATGGTAGGTTCTTGTCTATGGATTGATACTCTGGGTATCTATCTATGGAGGAAAATGTTCAAATTAGTTGAATTAGAGGGTTTTATTGTTTTAATACTTAGGTTGGATTTTGATATAAAACTTTTTCTTTTTCTTTTTTAAAGTAGCCAATAATCGCTAATGATTAATGTATAATTTTTTTTTTCTCTAGGTGATTGTGTTTATCTACTATGGAGTCTGTTGAGTTATCTACTATGGAATTTGTTAACTCAAAAATTCTTCAATTCTTCATCCTCATCTATGACACTATTTCGTGTCTTCTTCACTGCTAAGTCGAGAGAGAGAGAGAGAGAGAGAGAGAGAGAGAGATGAAGAAAAGAAGGTCATGATCGAATTCCAGTTGGAGAAGATGTGAAAAAAGGAGGAGAATTATATGAGAAGAATTGAAAGGATGGGTTTTCTCTATTGGTCTTTCTCAGCAGCACATGCCACAAAGGCCAAACTTGTGTTGTTTCAATCAATTTAGGTTCTTTCATTTTTATTTACAACCCTGTTCCTTTCACTTAAAAAAAAAAAAAAAACTATTTTCCTTATATTTGAATCTCTTGGACTCCTCCCTCTACCCCTCCTTCAAACCCTTTTTCTTTCACTCCTACAATGGTTGGCCAATAATTAATTAGACACACTTTAGCTCCACACATTATCTCACATAGGTCTTTCTACTTGATATACCTGTTTTACAGTGAGCATAGAGCATTATAGTAAATCCCAACCACTTATTATATATACACATTAGTTAGTATCATAGAAAATGGAGTCCCCTCCTCACACATTCAATTGTTCTTCTTCCATATGTTCACAAAAAATCAAATAAAGGTATCCATGGTTGAGTTCTTTACTAACATCTCTTGTCCATGTATAAGATTTGTGTTTTGAAGCATATTTGAATGCCAAATGTTTGTTGTAATGTTTGATAGAAAATCTAACAGCCTATGTGCAAAGAAATATTTGCTACTACAAATTGCCAAACCATTTGGACTAACTTTATAACAATTCATAATTCATTATTATTTTCACTTTTACTTCTCACAAACTTTTATGATTAGAGTAATATGTAATTCATGTTTGATTATTTTAAGAATTCCACTAACTTCAAACACACAACATGGTCAAAATAGAAGCTATTTTGATAAGAATCCACCCAAGAGTGACTAGATTCTAAGAGAAATACCAAATTTTAGGAAACTGACCTCAAACAATGAGAAATAAATTTTAGAGAGAATAGAGAAGATTAGGAGAGAAACTAACTAATAGATATTAACAGCTTCTACGGTAAAAGACTAACAATTCCCTAACTCTAATGCAGCAACTTAGGACAGGTGTATGTTAAGCAACATCAACAATAATAGATATGACATCAAGTCAACTACAGTAGAAACATCGCTGGCATTGCTTGATGACTCTTAACATATTCTATATTATTAACTAATATAATAGCTTATAATATTTTTCATTTTTAAAATAATGCATTAATCCTTTTTTTTTTAACCTATTGTTTGGTTACTAAGAAAATGAAGAAAAATAAGCTGAAATAAAGTTCTAGAATTTTAAATATTTCTCAACTATGTATAACATAAAAAATCAAAGTACAAGGTTTTTGGAAATAATTCTCTACACTGGAATGACTATCATTGATATTTACTTATAGTTGTACAAGTAGGATTATGCAAGCTACATGGAAAATTTTGATGCAGAGGCTAACTATGATTAGTCATGATTTATTATTGCATAATATTCTATTTGAGTTTGACAAATATTTGATTTGATGCAATGATCTTCTATGTTTTGGTTTGTTTGTTTGTTTGTTTGTTTGTTTGTTTGTTTTTTTTTTTTTTTTAAGAATGAGACTAATTTTCAGGATTTATGATGGTTGGACCAATTCTCAACTTAAAGTTGCTACATAACTAATGTTGGTGTTGCTGTTGGAGGCTTAAGTAGTTGCAAAATTGCTGGTGTTGTTGTTGCAGGTGTGATTATTGCTTTGATAGATTTGGTGTGTCATTATATAAATCCATAAATTTAGAATGATAGTATTTATTTTTCATTCAGGAGTAGGATTAAGAGAATAGTTCAAATTGTTATTTACTTTAAGGTTTAATAATTAGTTGGTGCAGTATTTGCAAATTTCATCCAAAATGAGAACCTTTAAGCCAAAAAACATCTTGGGCTACGAAATAGTAAAGGTATGCTTGACTTAACTAAAATTTAGTTTCAGTTGGTACTGACTTTCACCCTTGAGTAGTTTTTCAAATTTTCTTTCTCCTAAATTTTCATTCCATAATCATAGGCCTTTAGTTGTTTGGATTTGTTGACTTTTGGATGACCTTTTAGAACTATGAGACGAAATTTCACCAACAGTGGTAGATTCAGAATGTGATTATCTAAATATGCACCATGTAACAAAAAATAGGATTTAATTTAAAAACCTGCATTTCTGTAAGTGGTTTGGTAGACATACTTTGAATAACTCTAAATGGTTCACATCAATATTTGGTTTGTTTTCATGCTTTCAATTTAGCCTAAAACATACTTATGATATCCATATTTGTTTACAATAAGAATAAGTATATGCTTCAAGCATGAATGATTTCCTGGGGCATTTTGAAGTGTATTTATTGGAAATGGTTGCTGATCTTTTAGTTCTTTTAATAGTGTTGATCTATGTGTTTGGTTTGATTGAACAAGGATAGCCAAAGAAAATTTTGCGTTTCTTTTCCAAAAATTGTTGAAACATAGTGACGTGGGTAATTTTAGAATAATTATTAGCAAAAATTTTTTGTCTTTGATATGGAACAATTTCGTTAAAGACCAATGGACTTTAGTGACATCATAAGTCATCTATTCAAGATGTCAACAGTAGTAAATATTTATTTGTTGTCTCATATATGTATATATATATATATATATATATATAATAGCACTGTAATGAGAAAATTGAGGTAGCCAATATCATAAAAATTGCAAGGAAAAATTATTTTAGTACCTCCAAATGTTCTGGTCAAACTAATGTTTTATATGTTTAATAATCCAAGCTAGTATCAATAGCAACACCACAATGTCACATACTAGTAGTAATAAGTGCTAAGCAAAATAAACGTATTGTGAAAAGAGAAAGAAGAGAAAACCATAGAATAGCTAACCACAACTATAGAAATAAAATAGTCAAGTACATAGCAGAAATCACATAAGGCCGATAATAAGAGGATTATCCTGGGAATCATTAGGGGTAGCAACGCTAGAAAGAAGTTGTGCACGATGAGCCTCCAAGTTTGCTGCCTCCTTTTTCAAGCTCTCAATCCTGGCATCAATGGTGTCAATAGCGGCCTGAACCTTCCTCCTAAAGAAGACGCAGGCAATCTCTCGAAGTTGGTTCAGCACAAAGCCTAACTCAACTCAACACGGATCAACTCTTGGATCACTGCCCTCCACTGTAGGATCTTCTCCACAGAAACCATGTCAACAAAGTTATGCTGGATGTCATTCAAAACATAGCCCAACAACTTGAGGAAGTGCTCCCTAGCAGAACGACCAAGGGGGAACTTTTGCATGAAATCCCCATGATCCTAGTAAATGGCTTGCAGATGATCTAGATAGTCCTTGGGCACTTGGTATCCATAAAAGTCCACATAAGGAGGACCGATACCCTAAAAATCCACAAGGTCAAGATCATTGCTCTCCCCTTGCTCGAAACGCACAAAGAAAGAAGTGACCTCTTCCATAAGATCAATAGCAATGACAGAACTATTCCCAACCTCCATCACAACACTCTGGGCTCCCTCAGCATGTGACAAACCTAAAAAGGGCAGAAAGATGACACATAAGCCTTCAGGGGAAGGAAAAAAAAAAAGGTTAGAGAGAGTGGGTAAAGTTGAAAAGTAAACTTACTAGATCTAGCAGGTGTAGGTTCTATAAGAACACCTGCAACTTCTTGCTTCTTAGGGACCTTAGAGCCTACGTGGCATGATGGCACTCATGGTAAAAAGAAGTGTACATAAAAAAAAAAAAATTAAACGAGAGAGAGAGAGAGAGAGAGAGAGAGAGAGAGAAGATAAAGAAGAAAAATCAAAGGAAGACAGTTCATACCTATAGTCACGGGAATGGAAGATGGAGTAAGCACTAATGAAGGCCCGCCTCTAACCTCCTGAGAAAGGGCAGTAAATGGGTCGCTAGAGGATATGACAGGAGGAGTGGTGAGAGGAGACTCCTCAGTCTGAGCACCCGTGGGAGAAGCATCACCCCTTGGAGGAGTGGAAACCTTAACAGAAATCCCCTTGGTAACAAGACCAGGCCCCTCTGGAATCTTCTCTTCAATAGGGGCTCCCTTCTTGACAAGAACTGGCTTTGGTGAAGGAGTCAAGGCCTTGGTAGAAACATCACCAGCAGCAGTAGCAATGGCAGCAGCCATTTCATTTGCAATCATCTTGGCATCTGGAAAGAATCCCTTCATGGAAGCATTAGAAGCTGTAGAAACCCCTCCTTCCTCATGCGTACCATCCTTGGCAGAAGCTGCCTCGGTGTCAGCAATGGGCCTAACGGGAGCCTCCTCACTCATAGGAATATAAGAAGAAATGGGTTCAGCCTTAATCTGAATATAACAAGAGTAAGAGGAAGGGTGAAAAGAAAGACAGTAAGGTAAGGAGTAATGATACACACAAAAAAAGAAACAAAAATGGAAGAGAGACTTACCTCGATCTTGCCAAGTATAATAGGCCGTGTGGCAAAAGTGACCTCTTTGGTGCAAATGGAAGGAGGTTCAGATGGAAGAAGGTTCACAACTTTCACTTTCCTCTCCTAACCCGTGGGATACTCATTTGTATACCAAAACCACTCTTACTACTCTTCCTGCCACTTAAATATGCCAGAACATTTTTGCTCCTGGCATATCTATTGACACCCTATTTTGCAACCTGCATTTAACCTCACATGGAAGGTAAAATGGTACTTTCATATTGGAAATATGCATCTTGATTTTGGCCATTATATCCTTAATCTTATTTCACTAAAATTATCTTGATGTTATAACGATTAAATCGACTGGTCATAAGCCCTAATCGGACCACTAGATTGAAAGTTATCATCAAATCAAGTTTTAATAGCTGAGATGCACCATCACAAATTGAGTATGACTATATGTGATTATGAAAAATTTATTTCAATTGGTTATAAGTGTAATCAATTTAATATCAATGATGTGTCATAATTTGATTGGTTAGGACTACATTTTATGGTGAGGTTGCATACACCTAATTAATTAGATAGTTAAACATTAATTATTCAATGAGTAATTTGTGCAATTATCTTTTAATTAGAGTAAATTTGAAACTAATTAAGTATGAAATTGGAGTGATTGGAGCCATTTAATGTTAATTGGGAGCTAATTTGGGACTTATTAATGTTAATTGCACTGAAATCATTTTCTAACAAATGACCTTTGCTCACCATTTCATTGATATCTTTCAGAATATTTTGAATCTGTGAATGAAGTTAATGTTTCCAGAAACTAGACATCCGGGGCTTCAATTTGAGTACAAGAATGAGACAATTTTGATCAGAATTGAGTTAGATATGATTTTTCGAAGATGGCTTTATAGGCTGTTACAGCAACTACGGGAAAACCAAATTTTGGCTTGCTCACCACTCCTACCAATCTCTCCATTTAATGCACCAGATTTTCTTCAAGGCTAAAATGAAGTCCAGGTTCATGATCCTTGTCAACTCTCATTAAATGGCCTTCCATTCATATTCCCTCCACCACTACTATATAAACTCTCCCCCTCCTTCATTTCAGCACACAAAAACTCCCATCTCTTCTCCTTTCTTGAGTTCTAGTGAAGTTGAGTAGTCTTGTCATATCTTGGTCTTCCTGAGACTCAAGATATTGAGTGAGACTCACTCTTCCTTTCCTAACTCTTCTTTTCCTCCACCCTTAGGATCTCTACCAAGAGTCTTTACTTCCACCATATGGATCTTGCATGAAGGTATAATCTCTTTCTGTAACTTGTTTCTTGTGTTGCTATGATGAGAATTTAAGATTAAAGCATGATAACGATCATTTAAATTCTTTTGAATATGTTTGAATGTTCTTAGTTGTTCTAATATGTTCTTCATATGTTCTTGGTTGTTCATCACATGTTCATGCATAATACTAGTTTTAATCTTAAATTCACATCAAAAATATGAAAAAACATGTTTGTTTCATAATTCTTTCAAATCCTTGAATCTAGGATATCACTAATCACACACATTCACTAGAATTTATTTTTCAATTCAAATGCAATATTTAGTAAATGGAATTAGGGTTTATCACATGCACACACATTAAATTCAACATGCAAATTGATTGACATATTGGATGATATGATATGAATGTTTGTTACCATAGTCTAGAAGACCAGTTTCACTGGACAAGGTTGGGGCCTAACACCTTCCCACCTTGTAACATAGCCTTTGAACTTAGATCAAGGGTTAGTAGATCAAATGCTTATCCTTGTAATTTTCAATTTTTAGATTGTAACTAGGAAACAAAGCCATATACTTTTATTTTAGATTGTATCTAGGACCAAAGCCATGTAATTTTCCTATGATCAATGTAAATTCGATTGAAAATTAATAAAATGAGGAATTTTTCAATTTTAGTTTTCTTATTTATCCCAATAATTAAATAAATGGAGACTTTATTGTAAAACCCTTAATTTAAAAGGGAAAATATAACTAGTCGAACCTCCATTTTGAGAGGCAATAACACGACTCCACCGATTCACGTGGGTTTGGCCCAACACTCATAAAAAAGGGGGTCGGGGGCGTGGTCTCTCACAATATGCAATCATAGACCTGATGGGAACAAGTAAGTTTGGGTTCGGAGAAAGCAAAGCATGCAAGCCTTGAGGAGGTATGAGTGAAAAGCCACGGCTACCCATGATATCTTCACAAAAGGAAGCCATAACAGCCTGTCAATAGGCATGCATAGGAGCAGTACAGAGGCCCAATTTGTAACGCCCTTTGTTAAAAAAAAGAAGATGATGTGGTTAGACTTTAGAGACCCATATGACTCCCACCTACCCCACTCCCCTCAACCACACAATTCTCACAAATATCCCTCCCTCTTTGACTGGCCCTTCTCTCCCTATTATTTTGTTTTGTCTTCATTTCTTTTCTTTTCACACGAACACATACTCCTCTCTCACTTCCCTCTCACTCCCATTGGTGCACCTCCATACCTCCACCTCCACCATCTTTTTTCGGTGAAGTTTACTGGATAACTCCATAGGAAAAAGCTAAGGCTCACTCATCTCTATGATTTAAGGTAAAAATTCCAAATCTTTTGGTGGGTTTATACGCTTTTTCTTGAGGTCCTTTTAATCTAAGTTTTGATAATGATATTCATGTGATTTATGAGCTTTGGAAGTTATATTCATGTGTTTATATGTATAGGTTTGGTCTTGGTGGATTTATTTGATGAGTGAGTTTATGGTTTCTACATTGGTGGTAATCTAAGGTTTGTTATGGTGAAAATTTGAGGGTTTTGGCTTTCTAATGTGAAATAGATGGTAAATATAATAATAATTATTTATTTGGAGCTAGTTAAAGATTTAAATTGTTAGTCTTGGAGGATATTGTGATTTTTGGTATCATGGGTCTCTTGTTGATGTAGTGTAAATCTTGTGGGAACTACTTATAAAGTGTTGAAGTTTTGATGTTAGAGAAAATAACTTGAATGATTTAAGTCTATAAATTGGAGTCTATGCCTTCTAAATTAAGTTATTGAGAAATTTTGGAAGTGGAATACATTATTTGTGAGGTTGAATACTTAGGGTTGCCTAAGTAAATTCTTATTTAGTGATTTCTAAAATTTGTAGCTAGATGCAATATCAAGCTTGATACTTATCGTGATAGGCTTGCTTGGTATTGTTTAGGTTCTAGCTAATCTCATTTGGAGCTTGGAGAATTAGACTTTTTGTGGGTTGCAAGGTAAGTGGCTTCTTAATGGGATTTTTGGAAAATAACCATGTTGCATAAACATTGTTTTTGGGTCAAACACATTTTGAAAATTATTTGTGGAACTATGTTTTCTTAAAAAGTGTTGTGGTGTGACCCTACTATATATGATTATATATGAAAGCGCATCATGTTTAATATTGCATATGAGGAAATGCATGAATATTTGGCATGGGAAAGAAAAGTATATTTGAATTCCCTTGATAGTGGATTTCATGGATTTATGGTATTATTTGGAAATACTAAAGATGTGTTATCTTTACTTGTATTATTTGGGAAATTGATAGAAAATCTTGTTGACAAGAAATGATTTTGAACAATTTAGGAACTTTGTGAAATGCTTGGATATTATAAAGTTTTATGAAACTAATCAGAAATGAACTGCGGGTTTCAATTTCATTTAGCTGTGAGCTTTATGTTGTTTTTGTCCTTGTGCTAGGACATGTGTGATTACCCCAGCCAGATACCGCAGTCATTGTGAAATTGGTATCTTGGCACCTTGTCTTTGTGGTGGTTTAATGTCTTCGTAGCATAATTTGATGTTTTTGTGGAATAATCGATGTCTTCGTGGCATAATTGTTGTCTTTGTGGCATACCTAACATCTTTATGGTGGCTTGTCATATGGCCTTGGGTTAGACTTTCAGGTTTTCAAATGGTGTTTTGATTGCTCATAGTATATAGTACGTAGTTTCATGTTGAAATATTTTGAGAAAGCTTGGTGCTACATTTTTTAATCATTCTTGTCATTTTATTAAGAAAAATGGATTTGCATGATCAAAATGGAAATTCCTAAATCATAACACGTTTTGTAAAATGCTCATTATCATGAGACTTGCATTTCCCCCACCCCCATTAATTATGCTACTTATTGGGCTTTAGCTTATCGCATCTTTTAATAGTTGTTTTGATCAATTAGCTATGCCTCGGGTATGGAGCTTACTTTATTTGGTGGTAATTAGAGTGCTATGTTAAATTGAGAGACTTTTGTTGTAAATGGTTGGTGACTCAATCTTGCTATGTTCAACGATGTCGTGATTAGCTCTATTGGAGGTTGGGCACTTCAAGTTTGTTAGCTTTAGGCGTGGTAGGCCTAGATTTGATGTTGAGTTGATTCTTGATAAGATTGTGACCTTGTGTAATCTATTTTGAGTTTTGTAATATATTCATGCATTATATGGAGGCACATGATTTTTAGTTATTGTTTGTGAATGTGCTATATAGCTCTGACTTGTAATGGGGAGATTTCAGTATGGTTATATATTCTTATTATGTGGAAAAGGATAGAAAAATCTCCTATAGTTTCTCTCTTGATGGTTCTTTTATCATGCTTTGGACCCTCTTGGGTTTGGGGCGTGACACACTCTTTGTAGGCTAGGAATGGTGACAATGATGAAGGGCTTCCTATAATAATCAAAGGCATGTGGATGAAGAAAAAGGCGAACCAAAGTAGTAGAATCCTGAACCAAAGTGAAATCATCAGGCACATCTTAGTCAAGGCCAAACTGCCTTCTCACCCTATGTGTAGAATAATGCACATACTTCATCCCTTCATCAACCAAATAGGGCAACTATCCAGCTTTGGTGGCGACTAGATATGTGAGTCCCCTCTCATCATAAGCAACTGAAGGAGTGGCTGTACTAGCAGTACTCATGAAAGGCCTTATCACCAAATCAGTACAAGTATAGCCAACCCCAAAATTCCTTCAAGCCCTCCATGAAAAGCTCACTTCCTTATCAAAAAAATTCTCAACAAGATGACCAATGGGCTTCAACCCAGCCCAATGAAAGGCCAAAAGGAACTAATTAACAAAGCCCCCGTAGAAATCAGTGATCACCTTGGGACAAGTCTGAAACTTCTCCTTGGCATAGCGAACAGACTTACACTTAGACAAATGCCTAGAACAACTCTCCCAAAGAAAATTCTGCAGAATAGTGCTGTGGACAGAAAAGGTGACTATATGGTAGGAAACCCCTTCCTGCTCATCATTTTGCAAAATGTCCAATTGAATGTACAAATGGCCTAAGAGAAAAGAAGCCAGCGAAAAACTCACCCTAGTAGAAATCTTAATGGCTAATTGAAAATATACAGGCTTTATAGCAAAATGAGGATGGGAGCCAAAAACAAACTTACATAACCCAAAAATGATGAAGGCAGCACGACGAATAGCAGTAGAAGCCTTGGTAAAAGCCCTAATCTAGTTAGATAGCTTTGCGTTGCCACCGCCAAGCTCGTTACGCAACTCTACTTCCATGGCCTTCTCATCAACAGAAAGTTGGATGTCTGAAGGTTCGATGTCACCAAGGATGGGAAGCAGTAACTGATTAGCCAAATCTTCCAACGTTACCGTTAGTTTCCCGCAGGAATGGAAGAATTTGTGGGTCATGCTACACCAAAGATGGACCAAATGCAAGAGATGGAACATGTCATGGTAGTTTTTTAAACTTCGTGAGGAAAAAACAGCCTTTAAGACCTCGGCCCGCCGTAGCGCCTCCATAAAACCCACATTGGAAAGTTCATGGTCAACCTAATCCTTCCAACCCAATGATGTACTCGACCCGAACTTAAATAGAATGGGGACCGGTAAGGTTTCTCCATGGCAAACGGCAAGATCGGGGATAGTAGTCGGCAGCAATGCCCAAGACATATCGGTGGCCTGTTGCTCCAAAGATAGCCAAACAGGAATCGCTGGTAGGGACAAGTAGTCACCAAGCCCACTGGAAAATGTGAATGAACATCGTACCATGAGTTTATAAAAGGAGGGCACTTACTATCGAGGTCATGAGCCATCCCCTCCTCCTCAGAATGCTTTAATTCAGAGAGAAAGACCTCTTCGCCTCCCTCACTTTCGATAGTCGACTGATCAATGGCAGCTTATTTCCCTTTACAGTAGGAAGAACTCTCACTCTTCACTGACAACATGAAGAGAAAGTGGGTAATGTGCAAGAAGTGAAAAGAAGGATGGAGTGGAGGATGAAGAGAGAAAGGGAGATTTCATGAAAAGAGGAAAGTAAAGAGAATGAAGGAAAAGAAAAAGTTGTGTTGTAGTTAATGAAGGGAAGTGACGAGACGTTTCCCCAAAAAGGCAGCGCATTAAATGTAGCGAAGGCGTTGCATCGGAATAATTGTCAAATAATGAAACCTAAAAAAATATTTGTATATGAATTGCAGAACAATTCATATGCTCAGGAAGCTGAATGTTGATACCCTTTTTTGATTAAAAAAGGACAGCAGAAAAGCCTAGTAACAAGCCAAGAGAGATAGAGAAAAATGAGTTTAGTAAGTAATGGCAGAAACAAAAGGCCATAAAAGTTTGAAAGAAAAGAGAGAAAGAAATAAGGCCCAATGGGCCAGAATTAACGCAAGAAGTCCTATAGGCCCAAGAAGGGTAAGAATAGTGTAAAGAACGGGAAGAATTAGATGATTGTAGCTAGTTCGAGGTTAGCTAGGCCTCCTAAGAACAGGAAAAGAATTGAAGGAAAGAACGGAAACACAGAAAGAGTATTGAGACATAAACTGTTTGATTCCCCTTTTTGTACAAGTTGTTGCTATTCTTATACCACTCTCTCAACTTTGCCCTCTATAACTAACTAACTACTCATAGCTGTCACTAGCTGTCACTAACCAACTTAACTAACTCCTATCACCTATCAATGTAACTAACTCCAACAGAATCCTATGGTAGCAACTATTAGAGTACACAAGGTAATTATAGAAAGTACATGTGCAATGATTACAGTAATCCTAACAAATAGGGCAAACCCAACAAGTCCATGCCATCCTCTATAAAGGGTAAGCGTGGACAGAAAGGATGCAGGAATAGAACAAGACAAACTTGAACAGAAACAGTGTGGGAAAAGAAAGAAAAAAAAAAAAAAAAAAACAGAGAGTAGTGGAATAACCACACTATTGCCGAAGCACCACAAATCTGTACCCAGCCAATGCAAGGGAGGTGGACCCACGGTTAAGGGATTTACAGAGGGTGTAGTTTGGTGGAGGGGCGAAAAGGGTCTAATTTCAATTTTCGACTAGAGCCTCTTTTGGGAGATGCTTTGTTGGGATGTCATCTTTAGCCAAAATTGGTTGTAGACAGTTGGGACCACTTGATGCATACTAGAAAGGTAAGTGAAGAGAGACACAAATCCTTATCCGTTCAAGCAATGGGGGAAAGGCTTACAGTAGAACCAAATGAATTGGAATCTGTCGTGGAATGGGTAGTGGAAGAGAGAGAATGCATTGGGCATGCCCAGATGTAATGGTGACTGAACAACCAATAGGGTAATAAGCGGCTTTGAAGAGGTGCTCACAGTAGACAAAAATGGTTGGTGAGCCATGGGGGTAAAATAGAGAAATCAAATAGGCTTAAACTAGTATAAATAGGAATAGTAGCCATAAATAGAGAGGGGACAACGACTAAGGCAAGAAAATAGAGAGAACTAAGAGAGAAATAACAAAGAAAAGAAAAAAAAATGTGAAATAGAATGAAAATTAAGAGAGCAGACACGGTAGAAAGGTAAAGAAATAGAATTTTTTTAATTTTAATTTTAATTTTTATAAACAGACATTCCATTTCATTAACCAGTCAAAGAAATAGAATTTACAAGCAACATGTCTCTTTACAAGCTTCCCACACATAAGAAGGTAGAGAATTAATTATTACGCTTGAGAATATGAAAAAAGGGGACAAACACTCTTAACTAGAGCATGAGCTATAGCATTACATACTCTCTTGACCCAACAAAAACAACAGTTAGCAAAATAACCCTTGAGCTATCTACAGCATTAGACAGCAAGGTCTTTGCATTCTAGTAACAGTTCTGGACATCCCCATTAAGTGCATTAAAGCAGAGTTTTGCATCTCCTTCAATCACAATATGAAATCTTTATACAGCACACATGAAGAACTTTTATATTCCACCAACACAACTGCCTCTTATATCTTTTCTAAGCGTAAATAAAGAACGGAGCCAACTTTGAATACAAACCCCACAAAGGGGGGCGATGTTTATGTGATAACAGGTTGCCTTTTATTTTTATGCACATATTGCGGACACTTTTTTCTAAAAGGTCCAAGTGAGATTTTGTATATTTGTTAGTTACTACCTTGCCAAGGGTGGGTGTCTGTCCAGTATGCACATAGTTAATTCCATTAATTTGGTTTGAATTAGTCTCAAACCCCTCATGCCCTCGAGCCAATTCCATTGCCAAACATTGCTTTAACTCCATCACTACATAAGTCATGGTTGGCCATTCAATGGAAGTGGGAGATACACAAATCATTGCCACTTCTATTGCTTTCCAAACAGAATTAATATCGGGGTCTCCATCTAACCTTGGATCCACAATATTCTTAACATCCCCTATTTCAAGCATGGAACTAACCCATTTAATTAAATGAACTTTCTCAGGATTTATAGAAATTGCAGGTCGGCCTGTGATTATTTCCAATAGAACAACACCAAAGCTAAAAACATCACTCTTCCCATTCAACCAGTTTGATGCATAGTACCTGTAAGCCAAAGACATAACTCATTCTATACCAAACACAAAGAGAACCAGGTAACTAAATCATGTAATTCCATGGTTATGCTTAGTTTCGTGATTTAAATTCTATGACAATCTGTAAACTTAAAAATATTAGTATCTCTAACCAAAATGTGCGCTTAACCAATCTATCTTCTCTATTTACTTTGCTCAAACTGTTAGAATCTTGTTAAAAAAACTATAATACTAGGATCAAAGGAAAAAGAAAAGAAAAGAAATCAAAGGATTTAATAATAATGGGTGTTTTGGGGAGTTTAGGAATGGTTGTATATCACCAAAAATATCTTAGAATAACCACGTATAGTATTCAGTAGACTTTGAGTAATTGAGTTGCTTGCTTTTAGGTTAAGTTTGGAGAATTCTACAAAAGTTTTAGAGTATTTGAGTATGCATTGTATGAGGTAAGTGAACTTTTCTGTAATTAGTATAAATGTTAGAAATAAATATTTCATTTATAAAAATTGCTAGTCTTTCTTGCAAAAATTGATTTAACAATTTGGAATATGAACTACTTAAGCTTTGTTTTGATTTTTATTTGATTAATAATATTTGAGCTTAAATATTAACCTTCCCTTGAGAAAGGCTTTTCATACTTGTAATTGTAAAAGTGAAAACTTATTTGCATGGCTAGCTTATTCATTGTGTACGTCGGTTAGAGGTATGACAAAACATGCCAGGCGAAAAAGAAAGAAATTTTAGTATCCATCAAAATGGAATGCAAATACTTACTAAGGGTCAAGGTACCCTGGGGTGCCAACAACTTTTGTTGAGACTTGAGTTCCACCTTCGCCAGGGAAAACTCTAGACAAACCTAAATCAGCGAGTTTGGCCTGGAATTTTCATCCAATAAGATGTTTGTAGACTTCACATCCCGGTGAATAATTGGTGGCTTGCAGCCATTGTGCAAATACTCTAATCCTGGACAATTGAAACCCAATTTCAGAAACAATAGTTCAGTGGAGAGAGAGAGAGGTGAAATATGTACTTGCTTACCTTGTGCTGAGTCCATCGCTATTCTGAGTCTAGTTTCCCAGCTCAAGAAACTTGCATTTTTATCTGCATCCACAATATAAAAAATGTAGTCATGACTCATGAAAGAAAAGTCGCTGAACTACGATGAATATTGTAAAGGAAAAAAAATATCCAACTATATATTTACAGTTTGATTAACTTGCAAGTTGGAAGAAACTTAATATTTTTATAGTCAACGATTTTTAGCATGATCAATACCTGATAGATGTAGTGCCAAGTTTCCGTTTGCCAATAACTCATAGACTAGCCCCATATTGGTGATTTCATGGCAATATCCAACAAAAGAAGTTATGTTTTTGTGATGAACTCTAGTGAGAAAATTGGCATGTAGAGTAAGGTCACATCTTAGTTCATATGTATGATGTGAAATCAAAAGATGTAAAGTAAGTTTCTATACAAATAAGCAAAAGTGATCTCAAGTTTTATTTTTTGTTTTTTTAAAAGAAAAAATGGTTATTGTTAATATAAATTATAATATAATCATAAATACTCATAGAGGAGCCCCATATTGGTGTTTTCATGGAAATATCCAACAAAAAAAGTTTAGTTTTTGTGATGAACTCTTGTGAGAAAATTGGACCGTAGAGTAAGGTCACATCTTAGTTCATATGTATGATGTGAAATCAAAAGAGATGTCATGTAAGTTTCTAATACAAATAAGGTCACATCTTAGTAAGGTCACATTCTAGTTCAAGTTTTTGTTTTTTGTTTTTTGTTTTTTTATTTAAAAGAAAAAATCGTTATTGTTAGTATATATTAAAATATAATCATAAATCTTTAGATCATGATTTTGTAGAATATAATAGACTATCATGGTTTTGTAATACAATGGCCTACTATGTTTTTAGGGTTATCATGCTAAGTCTAATCTGGTTTAGGGTTGTATTACAAAGAAAAAAAAATTACAAAACCATGATAACCCTAAAATAGACTATCATGGTTTTGTTACTAAGAAAAAAAAGAATTTTAATATTGACTTTTTGTTTCATTTGGTTCAATGTTTCAAGACTTTTCTATTTTTTTTTTTTTAATATTCTTTGTATTTGATTCAATGTATCAAGATTTTTCATCCTTCATACATGCACACAAAACTTTTTACATTTTAATTCATTATTTTCACCTCTTGCACTTCTAACCTTTTATATATACCTATCTATAGCCCTTCACTTTATATCATGTCAAATATACACAGATAAAAAACAATGTCATTTATCTTCAATCTTTCGACGACACTTACCTAGCTCTAAACAGTCATAATGTTGTATTTTATATTGAGTGATAATGGTAATTACAAATTTGATGTTAAGGTCAGACTGTGACTGTTTAGAATGTGTATTTGTTTTAGAATTAAAGAGAAAGAAATGCACATTGTATATCAACCTTTATTCTACAATATTCCTCCATTTTTTTTTTAAATATTATTTCTCATTACTTCAATTGAATAATTATAATAGATATGTTATGCAATTTATAAAGTCTCAGAACAATTTTGTTATAATAATTGTTATAATACATATACAACATTCTCCAAAACTATTTTACAAACAACATTACAACATTATGATGCACAGATAACTTACTAGTTCATTATAATAAATATACAACCGTTAGAACTTTTAGTTGTAGACTTAGGCCATGAGGATAAACTAAGCTAATTCTATTGCTTGTTCTTCTCCGTATAGCTTTCTTCTCCTACATCATTTTATTTTTTTTCTTTCTTTCTATTTCAGTATGGTACTAAAGCAGCAATTTCTACTCCTCATCAACTTTTGTTGTCGATTCCTTGTCAACATTAGTGTTCACACTCAAGATCTAGTTGATCGGGATCCCATCTATACCTAGACTCCTTGTATATGCATTCAGGTCCTCTCACATTGTTGTTTAAGGATTGCAAACATCCTTATGGACCATTTCAATACTAATCATATGCTCCCTTGTGGATGCGTGCACCACTTTGTGCTCTAAAGACATCCTACATGTGTCTCACCTGTGAATGGAGCACTCTTGTGCCAGTTCCATCCTAGTGGCATGCTTGAGTCACTATCTAAGTTCCATATAGGTCCATGCTCCATAAAGTACACGTGTTGGAGAAAATTTTCCGCAGAGGTCTCTCCACATTTTTCATGTGCATCATGCTCTTCACAGATTTCTTTCTCTTTGACAACTTTTCAATATTTTCTTGGTGGGCTTCAATTCACTCGATCGGCCTTTACATTCTTTCCAAACTATACTTTTTTCAATATTACTCCCCTACCTTGAGCTTGAGGATAGGGATGGCCATGGGTAGAGTATGGATCAAGTATACCCATACCCTACCCAAAAAGTTTACTCATGGATGCCCGAATATCAATACCCATTAGTATTCATACCCGAATCTTACCCGGATATATTATCCATGGATATCCATACCTTACTCGAAACCCATTTAATATATATATTTTTTTAAATCCAAAACATTTTAACTTAAAAACTAACCAAGAGCTTTATAACCCCTCCAAGTGTATTTTTTTCCCACTCTTTGGTCTATTATGGTGTATTTTTTCCACCTCATTGTTAAAAAAAAATCCAAAAGTAAAATCAAAACACAAAATTTTCTGAGCAAGCAAACAAAGACTAAGAGAGAGAGAGAGAGAGAGAGAGAGAGAGAGAGACCATTGAGAAGGTCGTAAACGCGATCGGAGATTTGGAGGAAGGTAGGGGTGGAAACGACGGCGTCGGGAGTGATACCATTGCAGCATGGAGACATAGTGGAGATGAGAGAGAGATCAGCTAGTCTGACCAAGGTGGAGTAGCGTGATTTCATTCTTCTTGATGATCTGCCTCTGACGTTGTTGCCGGAGTTGGTGAATCTTTTCGATAACGGGAAGAATCCTCTTCAGCGAAAAAACAGCAATTTGATTCCTCTGCAATCACATGCGATGGAATCACCATTTTCACCGCCTTTGATAAAGAATACGACAACTTCTTTTCCATGAACTTCTTCACCATTGTGGCTAAGTCGGGATTTGAAGGCTTGGATTTGGTCTGGGGAAGACAGGTTGGATGGCTTGGAGGACTTGAAAACAAGTGCTTTTAAGGACATAGTGGGTTTTTTTTTTTTTGTTTTTTGTTTTTTGTTTTTTTATTTATTTTAAATATGGGTTGGGTTTGGATAATATCCGTACCCTACCCGAACAATTCGGGTAATATCCATATCCTACCCGGTTAAGCTCTACCCATAAAGAACCGGGTATTACCCAGAACATTTGAATCGGGTAGTGTTGGATATCCATTACCCAATGGGCATAGCCATTCCTACTTGAGGAGATGTTATAATATATTTGCATGAGCTACCATGGTTTTAAAGTGAACAAACATAGCCAAATATAATCCCATTTATACTCTACATTGGGTTTATTGTAGTATATAGTTTAGTATAATAAATATATAACCATTAAGGAGTTTTTGCTTTAGATGTAATCCGTCGGGCCTAATTACACCATTCGATCTCTTGCTTCTGTTCTCTCTAAATGTGATTAATATCAGCCTAAAACACTGGCTATTGTGACTATCACTCTCACTGTTAAAATAGTTGTTACCTACCTCTGCCAGAAATTCCTTATACCCTTGAAATGATGATGGTGAAAGCATCTTCACAGCAACTTGAAAGCCGTCTAAGTAGCCATGATAAACTGTTCCAAAGCCTCCTTTCCCGATAACGCTTGCAAAATTGTTGGTAATGCTCAGGACCTCTGAGTATGTGAACTTCTGTTTCTTGGACTCTAACACCCCACCTTGTTCATTGGATACATCATTCACCTCCGGTGCAGGCACATCTGCTAAGGGATGACAATTTATTGAAGCAAATGATATCCTTGTCAACAAACTCATTTGCATTCACACAAAATTTGATATTTTTGAGATCTAAAATGTGTAAAGAGTTATTCTATTTCTACCTTTCTTCCTCCTTTTAAGGTGCCATAAGAGAGCAAGCCCGCCTAATAAGAGGATGACCAATCCGACAACTGCTGCTGCTGCTGCTGGAATAACAATATTCTTTTTCTTTAGGCAAGGACTCAACACACAAGGATTTGGATTTCCTCCATTACTAGCAAGATTTGGATTTCCTCCGACACAAGCATCAACAATGTATGTAAAACTTGAAACTGCAGCTGATACCTCATAATCTATTATCTTATACTAATAGTAGCTATATGGAACTCTAAATTTTGGCCCTAGAGTTTAGATATATGATATATAGTACTACATTCAAGAAAAAAATTTGGTAATGACGCAAAAATGAGGAAAACAGAAACAATGATAATTTTGTGAGTAAATAGCAGACCTGAGCAAAAGTGATCCCTTATTTGATTTTTCAATGAGTTCCATAGGAATGGACCCTGAGAGGTTGTTATTTTGTAGGTTTCTGTAAAATGAGAGTAAGTATGTTTTCTATGTTTTTACTAATAGAAACTCAAATTCTGAGCAACTTACAGAACTCGCAAGAGTTGCAACTGTGACAGAAAAATTGGAACAGTTCCATTTAAGCTATTGTTTGATAGATCCCTGAAATAAACAAACTATCATATTAAATATCAATCACAAAAAAAAAAGGTGCTATTCCGTTTTAATAGGAATAAAAAAATTGATATTTTCGGATTTATATAAAATACTTACAAATACTGTATCATTGTAAGATTTGAAATGAAAGGAGCTATCTCCCCAGTCAATCCGCTTGAGCATAAGTTCCTAATTGCATGAACAATAAATTGAGGTATGGAATCTGACTGAAAGGTTAGGATATATGATTCATTTAGAAGGCATAAACTTACAAGGATATGATGCCGGGTGGATCAAAATTACTGTAGCTGCAATTAAGACCGTCCCACGAGCAATCTCTAGGGCCACAAGGATCTCCTTGCCAGTTTCTCTTTATTCGATACATTGACTTGATATTCTTGATAGAATCAACTAGTTGTATCATAGGTGTCAAATGAGATGAAAGAAGTTACGAAAACTAATGTGGTGTAATGAACATTTGCAAAGCTACTTCAATGTGTAAATATCAATAATAATTCACGTGATAAGAACTTACCATCTTTTTGGTCTGTTTGTGCTTGTAAAAGCTGATTCACTGTGTAAATCTCGATAGCGTTGAGAAGGGGTGGAAGGGTTGAAGTCTCGGTTTTATTGATCCAAATCTGAAAATAAGTTTCATTGTCTGGTTTTGTTCTGTATGTTCGGCTGAATATTGTGGCCAAGTAACTTGGAGAAAGAGCTTCATACCACAACTTCCCATTCAGAAAGATGTTGAATTCTCTAGACTGGTTTGCTTGAAGCTTTTCAATTTCAGCAAAGTGCATGTAAAAATAATATTGGGAGGTTGCATTGTCGGGAGACCAATACAAGCCTATGGAATCATTTGTAGTTAATGGCGTGACTGCAGTACTCATGACAACTGATGGTAATTGGTAAGAGTTGTAGCTTGAATCAACCGTTTGAATGGTACTAATGTTTCTCCACAGACTTGCGCCAAAGGGTGACCATATGCGGTCAATAACATCATCTTTGTACCTAATAGAAACGAATGTTATGTGAGCTCATTTTATTGAAAATGACTGCACTAAGTCTTACCAGAAGAATGCTAGATCTAAATGGCTTAACTGTAAGTTTGATTGACTAAGCCGCAATTCGCCCGATCAAAGAGCTCCAGCGATCCTGATTTAGGTATGTAGGTATCGTTCGGCAAAGGTCTTAGCTCTAATACTGATATGAAAGGTGTCCCATAGCCTGTGTTTACAAGACAAACATAGATGTCTTCTGACGAGGACAAATGAATAATTTCCTTGGATATTGTACTTGATGCATCTGACACTGCAACTGTACCCCACCTGTTTACTCCAAGATACAAATCAAATGTTGGGGTTTTGCCTTTGCCGTCATAGTTCCCATACATGAAACTCGCTCGGATTAAATAGTTCCTGTCTTTGCCTGGTGAAGGTCTTAAGGTGTAGCAGTTTTTGGCTCCTTCAGGAAAACTGCGGACAGTCCACAACTGTTGTTCAGGATTATTGCTCCTGTATTTGTCACACCCCAAACCCAAAAGAGTCCAAAGCGTGGGGAAAAACCATTAAGAACGAGAACGTAGGAGATTGATTTTGTTTTTTTTTTTCCTCCTCAACACATAATAAGAATAAATAACCATACTAAAATCTCCATATTACAAGTCAGAGCTTTATAACACATTTACAAACGATAACCCGAAACATGTGCCTCCAAATAATACATGAATATATTTCCAAGTTCCAAATGGATAACACAAAACCACAATCCCTTCCAGAATACACAACCTCAACAGAGAAGTTAGGACTACAAAACCTAAGGCTAACAAACACTAAGTATCCAACCTCCAATAGAATTAACTATGGCCTCAATGAGTTTAGTAAGTTGAGTCACCAACCAATCATAGCATAACTTTCTCAAATAGCATAATGCTCCAATCACCACCAATTAAACAAGCTCCATGCCCGGGGTGTAGCAAATTTATTTGAAAAACTGTTGGAGAGTGAGATGAGCTAAAGCCCAGTAAGTAGCATATTTAATGGGGGGTGGAGGAAATGCAAGTTTCATCTTCAATAATAATAACATGACAAGAATCACTTAATAATGAAACACAAAGTTTCTCAAAGTAACTACCATGAAACTATACATTATAATCTGTGAGCATCAACAATATAATTTCCAAAGCCATAATATCTAGTATAAGATAAATTATCACAAATCTACCATACTACCACATAGACCGGTCAGGGGATCCACCCATTCACAACTGGCATGATATTGTCCTCTCTGGCATGCAGACTCTTGGCCCCATGGATAGCAGCCTCACCCATACCCGCAAGGTTTTTCTCTCCTCCCATAGGCAGCAGAGAGAGTGCATCAAATAGGACCTCTCTTGCATGTGGTCTCTTGGCCCCATGGGCAGCAGCCTCACCCACACACAATCAAGGAACCTCTTCCCCCCATGGACAGTAGGGAAGAACGCGTCATCCAAAGTGAAAAGGCACTGACCTGGATTTGATTCCATCGTCACAAAGACTATGGAAACCAAATCAGGGGTGATCACCAGGAAATCACACATGGCATAGTGTCAAAACCACATAAAGCTCACTGTATACATTTCCTTTCAAATATATAGTTTATAACCAGATAGTTTCAGAAAAACCTTAAATAATCTAACTTCCACAATGTTTGTAAGGTTTTCAACTTCATTCTTGTCAAAAGATTTTCTAACAATTTCCCACATAACAAGACAAGATAAGCATCTTTAAATTTTATAATATACCATAAAATCTAAGATTTTCTTATCAAAGATTAAATAAAAGATGCTCATTTTTCATATCAACAATTCATACATTTCCCCAAATGCAATACCAAATATGATGCATTTTCATATATAATCATATATATATATATATATATATATACACACACATATATTAAGGTTACAACACAGTAGTTTTTAGGAAAATATAATTTCTATAGGTAATTTCCAAAAATGTGTCTAACCCAAAAACAACATTTATGTTATTTTTCAAAATCCCATTAAAAAGCTACTTACCTCGAAAGGCCAACCAATTTTACCTCAACCGGGCACCACAAAATCAACCAATCCAGTCACTAGATCCATCACCAAGAATATCGGAACCTAGAAACATAATGATCAAACCTATCAATAACAAGGCTTTTCACAAAGTACCATCACACTTATCTTCATAAATCATAACAATACCCTAAAATCAAACCAAAGGCCCTAAAGTCTAGCTTGCCTATCCTAAGACAAGTACCTTTCCTAAGCAAGAACCAAACAAGCATCCAAGAAACTCATAGTGCTGACACAACCAAAACATTTTAAATTCACTACTGCAAAAGTGTGCATCATAAGATGATATAACATACTCATGAATCTCATTGAGTACTAAATAATATATTTAAGCCAAGAAGATAAGATCAACTGAGGTTTGGGATTAATTCCACAATTTCTCGGCATTTTCGTCTTGCTTTCATTTTCAGAACATAACAGGGCAGCCATTTGTAAAAATTGTTTGGTCAATGAAAATTATCCGACTAATTCAAAACTTTAAGGGAACATTCCCCTATATGTATACAATATACCACAGAAAATTCAGCCCAAAAAGATTTTTCTGTAATTTATTAAAAATCATGCTTTGCGGCTCACTCAAATCTGTCAAGAACAGATTTACAGTCCCAAAAGAAAAATCATTATAATTATTATACTAGCCAAAATGCTTTGAGACTTGAATCAGGTAAAAGATATGTGTATTAGCTTTCATTATAGCCATCTTAGGCTTCCAGATTCAATCTATGGAATCTATTATGAACTTTTAACTACAATGTGTGCAGAGTTTCTACAGAAAACAAATTCAGTATTAAGCATGTTCGAATGGTCTTTTGAACACCAAACTTCCTATCCCCTTTTGAGAAATATCATATGTACTTTATCCTCAACAAACCATTTTATCATTGGTACTATGCATAAACACCAGAATTTTAAGAAATTAACACAACAAGCAACCACAAAACAAAGTTCAGCAAAAATCATATAAAACCATAAACCGTACAAAACCAAAGGAAGCATCTCACACAACCCATATCTAAAGCTTGCATTAACCACTTTTTAAACATCATCAAGAAGAAATACCCATAACAAAATATTATCCCCACCCAAGAGATTGACTCTACACAAGCTTTAGACCATAACCAAAACAATAAGGAAGTAAATCCAAGAAAATTTCACCTTTACACCACTGTTTCAGAAACTCAAGGAGAACACTTGCTGCCTCCATTAAAATGGAGCGGTGCTAGTGTGGTTTAGGTCACTTTAAGTGGTGATAATGGGTGGTGGTAAGTAGAGGAAGCTTGCAAATGGTCGGCCATGGGGTGGAGAAACAAGAAGAGAAGAAGCTAGAGAACACAAGAAGAGGGAGAGAACGTGTGGATCCAAGGAAGGGGGCTGTGCTGATTGTGGACCATTAACTACAAATATCTTGAGCAGACATTTATCACTCTACCCTTAGGTTTCAGCACTTCCTTAATTTTCACCAAGCTCATTACCACAAATCACAAAAATGCCATTATATGCTTTAGAAATTCATAAGACCTCTGCAATTACAATTAAACACCTTAAAGAAAAAATAGAATTCATATGAAATATTGTTCACATCTAAAATTTGCTTAAGAAAAAGGCTTGGGGTGTTACAGTATTGGGGTAAAATATTCCCATTTGCACCTGTCTCTGTGAAGCTTGATTATGAAGTGTAATATATATCTGTTATTCCATCTTTATAGCTTGAGCCATCTGGTATCCCACAGTCGATGCTGATGAAGCCTGAAATAGAAAAGGGTTAGCACTATGGTTTGAGTGATACAATTGAAATATAGTGCTGCTCAAAATATTTAGATTGTCAAACCTAATTGATCCTGGGAATGAACGACGACTGTGAGGGCAAAAGCACCATGAAGTATTATTGCAAATAGAAAATGCTTCGCCATATTCAGCACTTTAGATTCCATGGCGTTCCTTTACAGATTCCAATCCTATAAATAGTGCTTTGCTCCAAGTTGATAATACGAAAGTCAATCTTATAAAGCATTTGAGCAACCGGGTCATTTTCTTCCGTGGCAAAGAATGATACACCATGGCACGAAGACAACCATTTCTTTACCCTCAAAAAAATTCTTTCCTTTCGAATCAATTCGTTGGCATTGTCTCTAAAATACTTGAACTAGAAGTCCATGACAGTGAAGGCAATTTTTTTAGTATCCAGTCCATGGTGTTGACAGCCAAACAAATGCTAGGAGCTGTTTGAAAGTATAGACGGCTGAGTAAGAAAAGTTGTAGACTTTGTTTTCGGACTTCCACCCTTGATTGTTAAGAGATGACCATCAAGATGTATAAATGAAATCCTAGATAATGTTTTCGAGGAATATTTTCCATTTAAAACAATCATGTTGCAGAAAGAATAGTATTTAAGAAGTAATAAAAATAGAAAATTGTACTTCAGTCCTTCCACTTGGCTAATTAGGTAAAAAAAAAATTTTGATTTCAACTAGTCATATATGCTTTGAGAATTATTTAGTAATAGATGGAATAGCAACTTACATGGCATGAAATTATCGAATGTCAGCGTTTTGTTATATAATCCATATGGCCGGGCGCTATCATTCATTCAAAATATCCAATGGACCACAACTTAATTTGTTTGAAGTCTCGCTTACTCACAAAACTGACAGTTGCATATTTTTGAGTTCATAATTTAGTTGACAATTTTTATTATTACTAGCCGCAGACCCACGCGATACGTGGGAATATCTAAATATTTGTAATGGAGTGCAATATATAAAAATTAACAATTACTTCAAATATTATTTATTTTTAAAAAAATTGCTACAAGTATTTTTCATCTTTTTATATCTACAAAGTACAAATATATCATACTATTATATTTTGTATGTTTGATTAATATTTTTTTTTAAGATGAACTATATTTTTCTAACCTCTGTTGTAGTGTGTTATATTTGATATACTACTAAACTTTATAAGTTTCAAATTCATTATTCAAATTTCTCATCTCTTAAGGAATAATGAGATTATCATAATAATAAAAATTCATCACAAAATTACAATGTTATCTTAACAAAAATTAAAATGAAACAAAAGGAATAAAAGCCATGTAGAATGTGTTTTGACATAAACTCAAATTCCTATTTCTAAAAAACTAAGTATTAACCCAAATCAAAATTCAACCAAAGCTTTAAAAGGGAGAGAGAAGACTTTGTAATGGGAAATTAAAAAAAAAAAAAAAATACCAAAACACATATGTAAATATAAAAAACCATCAACCTTAATCAGAATTATAAGAAAGAACAAAAATCCACAAGAGAGGGAGAGAGAGAGTATTTACAATTTTTTTTTTTTTTTTGGGAAATATGGATTGAATGGAAGAAATGATATCAAATTTATACAAAATAAAATAGGGAGAAGAAGAGTCAAAATATAATACAGAGAAAATGATGAAGGAAGTATGACAGTAAAGTAGAGAGTAGTAGGAAGATAAAGACAATCAAGTAGAGAATAGTGGGGAGATAAAGAGGTAAAAATTTAATAGACCCTCACTTATACTAATTTCCATCAAAGACCAAATTGTCAAACACATGCTATTGATTCTACTCATGTCCACTACACACATTCATCAACGTGTCTATAAAAAAATCACGCACTTGCCATTACATTCATTTTATCAATGTTTTAAATTTTCACGAAGGGTTCAAAATAGTGCATATACGAATTGTAAGTGTATGAGTCACTTATATTATCATGATGTTGTGGTCAAAGTTAGTGACAAACTTATTGAACTCGACCAATTGTTTTTGCCTCAGAGAAGATGGCTATTAGCATTCCAAGTCATGAAGTTTAAATGGCTATGGGAAATAACAGTTGCTCCTACCTTCATTGCATCACATCAGCTATATCATATTATGTTTAATAAGGAAAGAAATAGAAAAATATGAAATTTAAAACTCAAGTATAGGAGTATTGTTAAGTTTTGTCTAAAACTCATGTACACAATATTCTAGACCTTCAATAGGAGACAATTCCAAAAATAAAATCAAGTAGTTGAAAGAAAGTAGCATAATCCAAAATCTAAAACTAAAAACCCAATTGTTGTTCATGTACACAATATTATAGATAGATGTTCAAGAATTAAAAACCAATTAGTTTCTCCATTCGCATAACAATTAGCTTAAAGCTAGATACTAATGGAATTTTAAAAGAATTCAGTTTTTTGAATTTCCTCACTCCTAAAATCCCAAACTATTTCTCAAAATCTAAACAATCCCCAAAGTTGTTTGTCAACCAAAAGGCCAACTAAGGTCCAAAACACAAAAATTCCAGCCACATCACAACAATCTACTTAAACTGGTGTGCTTTGAAGAATTGGAGTTTCATTTAAAAAAGTTGAGATAAAAAGATTTAAATTGTTACATCCCAAGTTTTATACAACAAAAAAAAAATTTAAGTTTCAAATTGTACTTTGTTTTCTCTTCCATTGGCCCACAATTTATGGGACACCAAACAGTCCAATTAAATAATAAACAACAAATTATTAATATAAAGAAAGAGAAATCTTATATAGCTAATGTGTGTTGAACAATAAAAAGAAAATTATCAAGCACCACCCAAGAAAAACAACAAATTTATTCCCCTTTCCTTCAAAAGGTTCTAAGAAAAAAAAATAATTACCAATTGATTGGTATGAACTTCAATAGAATAAAAAGCTTCCAGTGATTGCAAGGCTTAATTGTTGATATCTGTCAAGAAATTGACAAACAAAACAAAGATAAAAATGGAATTTAGGTCAACATATAAAACGATAGGAAAAGGAGAACAATAACGATTTATCTTTGATAAAAATGAATAACACACTTACTATAAAATAAATATAAAAACGGAAAACATCACATTGAAGTTAATTATCAAACAAAAAAACTTTATGGCAAACATATTGAAAGTAACATTCCTGCAATCTAGAGAAGGGCAACCATAAAGCAATTTATAACAAACATGATCAAATGCTCAATTCAAATCAATTTTGAAAAAGAAAAAACATATTTAAATAGTTTTGAGACCATGAAAACTCAAACTCATTAATCATGAAATCTCAAAATTGAATTACATTTTTTTTCTAGTAATGAGATGAAAATAAATAAATAATAAGAATAATACAACAATAACAAAAAGAACCATTAGTAGGAAAAAAAAAGTGGTTGAAACAATTAAAAAAAAATCAACCAAAAGAGACACAAAATTGGAGAAAGAGAGAGATTATTGACCTTTTTGTCATGGATAACTTGGAAAAAATAGGGGAGAGAGGTGTAAATGAAGTAATTAAGAAGAAATTTATATGAAAATTAAGATGGAAGAGAAAGGGTGGAAGTAGATGAAAGGTTGAATGAAGTGAAACTATTGAATTTAAGAAGATATAATGGAAAACTTTTTAAAATCTAAAGAAAATCAAATGAAAATTAAAAAAAATAAAATTATTGGAGGAGATGAAATATTGAACTAAAAAAACAATAATTAAAGAAGATGAAAAGTTGAACAAAGTAAGAATTCCAAATAAAAACAAAAAAAGAAAAGAAAAGAAAAGATGCTAAAGATGTAGTGCATAAAGAACTTTATAAAATATATTACAATACTCCATTATTATATATAGTATAGATATGTATAGACATTATTTTTGGTTTTTTTACTCTTCATTGATAATATTATTTAGTTATAAACATTTAAATTAAAGTAGACAAATATGTAAAGGTAAAATTATATATAATGTTAAACCACTGAAGATGAATGTATAAAGTCAATAATCTATTTATATTTTTTTGTTAAACACGTTAGTAATATAAAAAATAGAAAGGTTTTAAATATTTAAAAATCATTTTTAGTAGATTGTAATATAAAAAAAAGAAAAAAAAAAATCTCAATACTTTATGTAACTTTTCCCATAAGATCAATATTGTTGACATCCTTTATATTCGAAAAACACTGAAACACATAAACAAAGAGATTAATTGGGCAGAATTGCAAGAGTATATACATGATATTAGTATTTCATTTACAACATATACATGATATATACATGATTCATGGTCAGTTGGTATGAACCGTAATAATTACATCCTTTTCAATGATAGCAGCGGCAATTTTAGGTTGCATTAGTAACTTAAAATCATCTTTAACAGCGAGGCCATCTCTCCCCTATAGCCTTTAATTTCATGCACACTTCAAGCATCGTCAGTTGCTATGAACCATAACAATTACATCCTCTTCAATGATAGCAACGGCAAATTTAGGGTGCATTAGTACCTCAAAATCTTCTTTAACAGCGAGGTCATCTCTCTTAACACAGCTACGTCGGCCTTCTATAGGTACAAGGCTGAACACAGCTACAAGAAATCCTAGGGATCTGAAGTGTTTCACCACCATATCCTTTCTACAACAAAGATTTATTAATGACATCATACAGACCAAACGTTAATTCCAAAATGTTATGAAAATTAGTTAAGAATTATAAACCTAAAGTATATATGCAAGTAAACTAAAAAAAAAAAAAAAAACATTGTTTCGGAATTCTAGGGTGTGATTAGAGACGATTGTAGGTGGTGGATTGTTGGTTTTAGCAGACGGATTGGCTTTACAAATAGTTTTGTTGCGGAATTCTAGGGTCTTAGGGAGGGCTCATGTTGTGTTGCAGACTTAATATATCTTTTCTTGTAATTGAATTAGATGCAAAAGCTCTAGTGGATGTTTTGGGTAACTCCTTATGTAAATAACATTGTTTCTCCTATTTTGGACGACTATAGGTTGCTTGTTTCCCGCATGTAATAGATTCAGATTAAGCATTGCTTTCGTTAAGTGAACCAATGTGCTAATAGTCTTGCTAGGATGAGTTTTAGTCAAAAGGCTGCTTTTTCTTCTTTTGATAGTTTGCCTGTGGACGTAGCAAATGTGTTTGGGGATGACCTCAATGGGATGTATTCTAACAAGACGTGTCTTGAACTAATTGTAGCTCCTTAGTTTTTGTTTTAATGAATTGTCTTTCACCACAAACAAACAAAAAAAAAAAAAGAAAAAAAAAAAGGAGTATTTGAATATGCATTGTGTGGTAAGTGAACTTTTCCATAGCTAGTATAAAGTGGTTAGAAATAAATATTTTATTCACGAAATTAGTGTTCTTTCTTGCAAAAATTCATTTAATAATTTGAGTTGCTTGATTTTAATAAAATAATTGCAATTAATTCCTTACTAAAATATTTTATTAAAAAATATTTTTTATTAAATTGGCTTATTCAAAAATTCTGAACATTTCAAAATAGGATCAAGCATCTTGAGGATTGTGAAAACTTGAATGAAATCTTTCGTTGAACTAGGACATTCCAAATGTGATATTGAATATGAAGTGAATAATATTGAATATATTTTGAAGTCTAATACACAATCTGACGATGCAATGGACTATGGCATTGGAGGTAAACATTGACTTAGAAGCTGGTTCGTTTTAGGATACATCTTGTGATGGAGTATTAATCTAACCCTAGTCACGGGTATAGAGTGTAACCATAGTTTCATAGATTGTTAGTATATGAACTTAGTGTATGAATTTTGGATTGAAAAAAATATATATTTATTGCCTCATTGACACAATTGTTATTGAAATGTTGCAAAGTCTATGACTTTTACACTGCTTTGGAAAATTGATTACATTTTCTTTTATACTTAACTCGCCTTGTTAGGAAATGGGATACTAACTAAATAAGTAGTAAAGCTCACTCCATTTCTTCCCTTTTCTGTTCAAATTGTGATGAATAACAATTAATTTTGGAGTAATGCTACATCCACAAATTATTTTATAATAATTTTACAAATTGCTGATATGACCAACTTTTTATTGGTTTTCATCTAGGCCCACTATTAATATCACTTTTTCATTTATTAATAATCACTCATCACATCAATAATTTGTAAATTTTTTTGTAAAATAGTTTGTATCTCTAGCATTATTCTTAATTTTGAGGCTCTTGCTACGGTTGTAAGCATTATACGAAATTGTGAATTTTGTCATTTAGTATTTTATGAACTTGAGGTTTTGTATGTTTCTTTTTCCAAATATTTATAGATTCTTTTGGCATATGAATTCTTTGAGCTTAGGTTTGGATTCTATATGATTAAATATTTATTTGAGGATAAATATTACTCTTTAGATAGGTTTTATTTATTTATTTATTTTCGGATACCAGATAGAAATTCTACTCTAACCTAATTTAAGTGTATCTGTGTGTGAAGTTCCCTTCTAAAGACTTGAACCACAACCCTTATCTTCCACACACTACAAACACTTATACTTGTGAAATGACTACCGTATCAAGGGTGTGCAGTGATACTCTTTAGAAAGATTTTAAATACTTGTAATATGAAAACTTATTAATTGTGCAGACAGTTTCATGTGCGTACTCTCATTCATTGTGTTCAAGGTGTGACAAAAACATATCAAATGATAATTAAATAAATAATTTTAGCGACCTTCAAAATTAAGCAATGAAAATACTTACTCTGGGTCAAGGTACCCTGGGGTGCCAACAACTTTTGTTGATACATGAGTGCCACCTACGTTGGGGATAGATCTAGACAGCCTAAATCTGCTAGTTTATCTTGGAAATTTTCATCCAATAAGATGTTTGTAGACTTAATGTCTCGATGTATAATTGGTGGCTTGCAACCATTGGGCAAATACTCTAATCCTTCACATTTGAAATTTCAACTTCAAAACAAGAGAGAGAGAGAGAGAGAGAGAGAGAGAGAGTTTGTATTGGCTGACCTTGTGCTGAGTCCATCGCTATTTTGAGTCTAGTTTCCCAACTCAAGAAACTTGCATTTTTATCTGCATCTACAGAATAAATCATTCGGCCATGACTCTTGGAAGAAAGTCGTTGAATCATGATGATTATTGTCAAGAAAAATAGATCCAACTAAATTATTAAAGTTTAATTAACTCACAACTAGGAAGAAAATTAAGTTTTTATGGTGAACTCTCGTAAGAAATTTGGCCTGTAGATTAAGGTCACATCTTAGTTCATATATATCATGTGAACTCAAAAGATGTCCTATATAGAATTCTTTATAAAATTGGATTCTCAAAAGCTGATATGGAAAAATATTACGAGGTCAACCGAAAATCAAATATATTCATTTACATATATTTTATAGATTATTTCTTTAGAATTAATTTTACTTAGTACTTTAGGCATGCATGATTCTAAAAAAAAAAAAAAAAAAGCAATACTTATGTTTTTCATTTTAGATATGTTTTTAATTATTTCTCCAACTTGTATATCTATTTATTTTTTATTGGTTATATTATCCAACAGTTTGACTGGTGACTTACTCGTTAAACAAATGAATTATAGACTGGGTTAATGTCTGGTCCAGATTAAATAACCATGTTGTCAAGATTTTTACCTTTTTACCTTTTCTTTTTTTTTTTTTTTTTTTTCCTGGTTGAAAACACTCTAATGGACCGTTTCAATCCTAATTATACGTTGCCCTATAGTTGCTCGCTCTGCTTCATATTCTAAAGAAACCTTTTACGTGTTTCACATGTGCTTAGAGCTAGCTCATGCGCCAATTTCTTCTTAGCGACATTCCTGGTTTGTTATCTGACATTCACAAAGGTACTTGCTCCATAAAATACACATGTTGGAGATATCTTTTTGTGCACTTACCATAAATCTTTCCAACACTCGATTCATTCAATTTGAATAGTTTTAGACTCCTTAAACCAACCAGATTAACTTAGTTAATTAGCCAAGTGATTAACTTAGTCAATATATGCAATTATAGGTTATCACAATCAAACAATCATATCAAGAATATAAAGCAGCGGAAAAGTAAATAACACAATGATATGATAACCCAGGAAACCACACGATAAAAATCTGGGGAGGATTTGACCTAGCTATCCTCAAGGTAAACCTAAATCCACTATCTGAAAGAATTGAAGTTCAAACAAAAGGACTTATAAGCCCCCCACTTGACTTCCTAATGCTACCCACCATTAGAACTTACTGACACAACCACGTGCAAGCTCCGAATCCATGGCCTCCTTCTTTCTTGGATTCTCCACAAGATACAAGTACCCACGTTTGTTATTCTTTAAGATCCAATGGCAGCAACTGAGTTGATCATCAAGATGTTGAAGTAATCTCTACCTAAAAAACCCTAAGTTTACAAACAGCAAAGTATGAGCAACAATACAACAAAAGCAACTCACAAAAATGTGGCTAGGGTTTTGCCTTATATACCTAGGAGAAAAATAGGAAACCCAAAACGTTTAATGAGATAGGGCTGAGTTGGAAAATTCTGTAGAAAAACATTCTGGCCCACTTTTGATCGATCGAGCCAGGCCAAAATGCACCAATGCATCTGCAGCCTTTCGATTCCAACTTTACATAAAATATATAACTTTAAGCAAGCCTAAACAAGACTAAACATATTGTTTTGATCATGGTTTGCCAACATTACATATTCGAGTTCTAAATACATCAAATCCTAAGTCTTTAGAACCTAACAAACTCCCACTTTGGCAATCCGTGACAAAATACAAATTAAAAAACTTAAAGTTTACAAGTAAAAGCCCTTTACAAAAATAATGCTCACAAACTCAAACTCAATCCTAACTATTATCCATCAATTACAAGTGTAGATAGCAGCTCAATTGAATCAACCTATATATTCTTAAAACACTCAACAAACGCATAAACGCATGTGTGACAGAAAATAATAAATTAACAGGTATGACATTCTTGTATGTTTCACACAACACATAATAAATACATATATCAATGAATAACTCATAAATATAAATCAATAAGCAGTGAACACAAGAAACAAGAATCGTGTATATCAAAAACAATGTAACTCCCCCTAACATGAATAGCCAAAAAAAAAAAAAAAAATGATATACAAAGCGAAGCACCTAAATACAATCTAATATCTCCATAAGCCCCATAAAACAAAGAAAAGCTCCCTCTAACAACAAAAACTCCTCTACAGTGTCAAAAACTCTACTCCCTTGTTTTTTTGTGATGAAATGCTAAAGGACAATCACACGCCATCATCAAAAGGAGGTGGTGAGGGTGAATGCAAATGTGCTAAGTCGTCTTGTAGAGCCCGAATCTCATCAAGCAAGTCCACTAAAATCTGACTATGAGCCGCCTAAATGGTTATGACAGTTTCTAAGGTACGACGAATATCAAAGTTATCCGAAGGAGGTAGAGGAACATCAGCAACAGCAACATTGCGAACAAGATCAGGAACATCCTCACCAGCAGGACCTGTAGAAGAAGAAGGAAGAGGTGCGTTACCAGAAAACTTAGACCTAGGGTGTTGGTGTGCTATCAGCCAACTCGAAGATGAGTAGCCCTCTGTCTAAGAAAAGACGCATCTATGGGATCAATAACATGAACGGGCTCAGAGGAAAGGAAGCCACCAAGATCAAGATAAAGCAAAATCCTATGAATGAAAATAGGATGGACAAGGGCATGAGAAGAAGATGAACTCCTATAAACATCGTTCAAAGAACGAAGGAATAAATGAGAAAAACTAATAGGAGCATCAGTAATAAGAGCGTACAAAAAGATATATCGCTCGAGAGAAATGGTGTGAAGATCAGAAATAGGCCAAATAGAGTGACAGTTTATCCTAAAGAAGAGATAATGCAACTCAGATAGCTCAGCAGTAGTGATCCTAGGATCAGAACCCCATTGGATAGAAAACCCAGTGATGTAAGACACGACATCACTCAAAGGAGGAGACTCATCATAAGGATAGAGAGGGTGTTGGACCAAAAGTACCCCTAGGGCATCAGCCACTACTGTAGGAGTAATGGTGTACTCTACACCTCGTATCCAACTCTTTACCAAAGTGTTGGAATCATAGACACGGATAGGGATGTTCGAAAAGAACTCCCTAATCATGGTAGCTAGAGGAGGAGGATCAGAAACATCCAGTAGAGGTAACCAGCGTCGACACTCAAAATTTGCCCTAATGGTAGGATCAAGCTCATCTAACAGAATAGAACGCTCAGCCCAAATCTTTCTCCTAAGGTTCAGCTTCTCAAAAATCTCTTAGTTTTTCTCACTTGGAAACTTCTCACGGTCAAAAGAAGGTGGGGACGAGAAGGTGAGGGAACAGACCTACGAGCCCTAGTCTTCCTAGGCATAGTGCTAAGGAAAGGACAAAGACACAAAGATAAAACCAAAAGAACAAAATAAAACAAAACACAAACTAAGGGCAGACTACAAGTTAGCACAAAAAAAAAAAAAATATAGAACAAAAATCTATATGATGCATGAACAATTACAATGTCATGATATATGTTCTAATGCAGTAAACCAAGTTCAAATTAAGTTCAATTTTACAAAATTGGCTTGAGCATAGAGTTTCTAACAAAAACCCTAAAAATTTGAAAAACCACTTGAATGTTTTGAAACAAATTGATGAATTGATCATCACATAAGGTTGAAAAACTAATTAGAATGACCAATTTTATCAAAATAACAAGCCAATTTCATCAATTGAACTGAAATGAACGAGCCCTAGAAATTTTAATTTTGTACAAAACTCCAAATCGATCAAATTAATCATCATAGATCACAAATATATCCATATAGCAACAAAACCCATTGATTAATTTCACAAAAGAAGGCTTGATTAAACAAAAATCCCAATTTATGCACAGTCCAAAAATTTACACAAAAACCATGAATTAATGCATGAAAACATGAAAACAATGCAAAAGAAACGGTAATATGGACATACCAACTTATGGAGAGAGAAACCTTGCAAGAAATTAGAAGGAAAATGACAAAAAATAGAGACTTTAGCCTTACCGAGTCGGAGAGAGAAAGAAAGTTTTGAAAACTTTTGAAAGGGTGAGTTGAAAAAGTCAAGAACAGTGTTTTTAAAAACCTGATTCATGATATTCGATTGATCGAAAATTACATTTGATCGATCGAATCAATCCGAGACATTTTAAAAAAAAATTTAAGCACATTTTCGATTGATCGAAAAACAGAATGGATCGATCAAAACAGGCAGAGGCTCACAAAATTTTTGAAAAAAAAAAAAAAAACACAATTTTGAAAAAGAATAAACACATTTAGGGCACAACTCCTCAAAGCATTAAAATTGATGAACAAAAATGTATGAGTATGAGATGAAATGCTTTTTAAAAAACCCAAATTTGAAGCCCAGTTTCTCAAAGAAAATTACATTCATTCTTCCTTTAAATTCCCAAGCAAAAATAATGTTTTGCATAATACTCAAGGTATTTTCAAACTTAGTTGGTCAGACCAAAAACACACACAATAACATGTACAGTGTTTAGCAAAGAGTAACTTGTGAAGTGTGTACAACTAGCAAAAGTTTGAGATACATGTGGGGTGATATGTGAATAGAAATCAATCACAAAGTCTATAAAATCCATCACATAGAATTCAAAAGAGATTATCACCTAAAGAGTTACATCCTATAACTCTCACATCTCCTAGAACATAAGTTTGCAATCATGTAAGTTTCTTGAATTTTGTCTCATAATTATGTGAATTGGCGTCAAGCCTAATAGTATACACCAGTTTTAATTATGTGAGTTTAGCATCAAGTTTAATAGTACACACCAATTTTAAGCATTAAGCAATTAACCGAAGCTACACCTTATGTTCTTTTTATGCATGTGCTACACTTTCTCGAGCACAAAATCTTATGATATGCACTAAGATGTTCATAAATGGCTAGTGAACAGTGGTGAGATGGTCATTTATACCTTTCTCAAAATGATCAAGTCTGACAGTCAAATAACATGTGACTTCAAGATTAGGACAAAGTGATAAACACCATAAATATCTTTCCCATACAACATGCACTACAAAACTTCAACTAGTAAAATGTAATAAATAAGTTTATCAAAGCTAAACAAGGTACACAAGACATGTTATGAGTAAATAGATTGACCAACCTTGTTTTCAAAAACCAAGAAAATAATTCCAAACACAATTTGCTTTTCTCCTTCTTTTTTTTTAAAAAAATTTATTTTAAATGAGAAAACAAATAAATCATAGAATGAAATGCATGAATGTTATGCAATGCAAATCTTAGAGACAAAAATACAAAAACCAAAGAACAATGGTCGCAAAAGAATAGAGCAATGAAGCACAAGGATCGTGTCAGAAAAACTCAATTAGATCGAGTCTTCTGCATCCAAAACCTTTTAGATGTACCACGAGCATTGGAGTTCATATTCACATTCGAGTGATTTCTAACTCTAGGATAGGAATAAAGGTTTAACGCCTTTATCAATTCATCAATGAATGCCATAGGATCATGTGCTTAAGGCACAGGCACTTTTGGTTTGTTTGCTCTTTTAGCAGCTTGAAGCTTGTAACAGTTAGGACAAATGTGTCCAAACTTTCCACAAAAATGACAAACCCAAGCAGGTTTACCATGCATCTTGTCCTTAGAAAGGGTAGACTCTTTAGGTTTAGACTCACCCAGATCAACCCTAATCTTCCTAGAAGGTGAAACATCTAAAGGTTTGACAACCTCACTCACAAGGAGTTTGACAGTTTCACTCACAACCTCACTCACGAAAGGTTCAGAAGAAGATGAAGGAACAAAGTTCGTAGAAGTAGGTGCAGACACAAAGATGCTTTCAACATAACCTAAACCGGATTTGTCAAAAGGATACTTTTGAACATTCAACATTTGATCAAGTTTAGAACTAGCAGATCTAGCAACAGATAAATCATGTTCTAAAGTTTTAATTTTATCAAACAAGAACATATTCTTAGATTTCACATGATTCAAAAGATCATTAGCATCAAATAATTTAACAAGCAAATTCTTCTTATCAAGCTCAAGAGATTCAATTTTCTTCAGGCCAAGTTTAACATTCATAGCATCCTTTGCAACAACTTTGCAAGTTTATTATAAGCCTTTTGAAGATCTGCATCTTCAGAGAGTTCCCCATTAGAGGGTTCTCTTCAACAGACACGCTTTCATTGACTACAGCAGTAGTAGTGAAAGCAATGAAGTTTCCATCCTTGTCACATCCAGAATCATCATTAGAAACCTCATTATTACTAAGAGTTACAGCCATAACTTTACCCTTAGACCTCAAGAATTTAGGACAATCAGATTTAACATGACCATACCCTTGACACCCAAAACACTGAGCACCCAAAGAATTGTTTGAAGATTGACCTACTTTTTCTCTAGGTTTTTCAAAGTTATTAACCTTAGTGGGATCATTCTTCCTAAAGTTTCTAGGTTCAGCAGTGTTTGTACCTTTTGCATTTCTATTGTTATTCCTAAGAAAGTTTCTAAAGTTCTTGACAAGGTACGCAATCTCTGTAGCAGAGAGCTCATCATCAAATCCACCAACCTCAACATTATCAACTGACTTAAAAGCCATTGATTTGGATTTGTTAGCTTTAGGCAGGTCTAACTCATAGGACTGAAAGGATCCTACAAGCTTATCAACAGGGATGAGGTCCACATCCTTGCTCTCAGTAATGACAGTCACTTTGGGTCTAAAGCCTTCAGTTAAAGATCTAAGAATCTTCCTAACAATTTTAGGTTGATCATAGATTTCACCCAAATTAAAAGCAAAATTAACAATATCATTCAGTTTAGTATAGAATTCATTAAAAGATTCATCATTAGTCATTCTAATATTTTCAAATCTAGAAATTAATTGTTGCAATTTATTTATCTTAACTGCCTTTGTGCCTTCATGCACAGTCTGGAGGATTTTCCAAGTAGTGTGAGCAACCTCAACATTTGAGATTCTCTTAAATTCCTCCATAGAAACAGCATTAAAGATGACATTCATAACTTTGCTATTGAAACTAGCTGCTTCTTTTTGAGAAGTCTGCCACTCACTCACAGGAGTAGTGGGCTTCTCCCATCCGTACTCAACGAAATTCCAAACTCTCTCATCAATAGATTTCAGGAATGCTTTCATCCTTATTTTCCAATAAGCATAGTTATTCCCATCAAAGTGAGGAGGAGCAACAAGAGAGTGTCCATGTTCCATGACAACAGGGGTCAAGGATCAGCTCAGAGATCAAAAAATCTACAACAAGAGAGTTACCTGCTCTGATACCACTTGAATGATTTTAGACCCCTTAAACCAACCAGGTTTATCTGTTTACACATGTCATGTCTTGTGTACCTTGTTTAAATTTGATGAACTTATTTATTGCACTTGACTAGTTGAAACTTTGTAGTGCATGTTGTGTGGGAAAGATGTGTATGGTTCTTAATTACTATGTCTTTATCATGAAGTCACATGTTATTTGACTGTCAGACTTGATCCTTTTGAGAAAGGCATAAATAACTATCTCACCACTGTTCACTAGCCAATCGTGAACACTTTAGTGCATATCATAAGATTCTGTGCTCGAGAAAGTGTAGCACATGCACAAAAAGAACATAAGGTGTAGCCTCAAATTAAATTAAAACTGGTGTGTACTATTAAGCTTGATGCCAATTCACTTAATTCAAACCGGTGTGTACTATTAGGCTGAATGTCATCTCATACAAATAAGAGGCAAAAAATGCAAGAAACTTACATGATTGCAAGTTTTTGTTCTAGGAGATGTGGGAGTTATAGGATGTAACTCTTTAGGTGATAGTCTCTTTTAAATTCTATGTGATGAATTGTGTAGACTTTGTGTTTGATTGCTATTCACATATCACCTCACATGTATTTCAAGTTTTTGCTAGTATCACACATTACACAAGTTACTCTTTGTTAAACACTGTACATGCTAGTGTGTGTGTTTATGGTCTGACCAACCAAGCTTGAAAATATCTTGAGATTTGTGCACAACATTTTTGTTGCTTGAGAAAATTCAATGGGAGAATGATTGAAACTTGTTTTTGACAAAATTTGGGTTTAAAAATTTGGGGTTTTGAAAAAGCATTCCATCTCATACTCATGCATTTTTCTTTTCTTGGTTAATGCTTTGAGGAGTTGTTTTTCAAAATTTGGTTTGTGTCTTTCAAAACTGGATTTTTAAAAATTTTAGTGAGCCTTTGCCCATTTCGATCAATTCAGTCTGTTTTTCGATCGATCGAAAAAGTGCCTTAGTTTGTTCTAAAATGACTGTTTCATTCGATCGATCGAATGTATTTTTCGATCGATCGAATATCGTGAAAAAGCTTTTTAAAATGTTCAGTTCTGACTTTTTCAAAGTTCCTATTCAAACTTTTCAAACTTTTTCTTCTCTCTCTCCGCCTTGGCAAGGCTCCACCTAGAGATTTTTGTCGTTTTCCTCCGTTGTTTTTGCAAGATCTCTCTCTCCTCAAGCCGGTAAGACACTTATGCCCTTCCTTTTGATTTTATTTTCATCATTTCATGCATATATTCATGCATTTAGGGGCGATTTTCGCAATTGGCTATTTTGGAATTTTCCTTTGATTCACGCCATATTTTATGCAATTGATCAATGGGTTTTTGTGGGGACATGCTATAGACGTGATCTAAATAGTTTAATTTGATCAATTTTGAGTTTTGTGTGAAATTGAAAAATCTAGGGTTCCTAATTGATCCGATTTGGGGATTTTGTTAAATTGAGTAGAATTTGATGCAATTGGCTTGTTGTATTGATGAAATTAAGCATTATAATCTATGTGTTGTGTTTTATAATGCTCAATTCATCATTTTGTTTTAAAAATTTTCAAGTGGTGTTCAATTTTTTGGAGTTTTTGTTAAGAAAATTCCCTGCTCAAGCCAATTTTGTCAATCTAATCTCAATTAAACTTAATTGTTCACTGCATTAATACATGCATCATGGCATTATATCTGTTCATGCATCATACAGATTTTCATTCTATTTTTTTTGTTGCTAATTTGCAGTCTGCCCTTGGTTCTGTTTTCTTGTGTCTTTTTGGTTTTCTCTTTTGTGTCTCTATCCTTTCCTTAGCATCATGCCTAGAAAGACTAGAGCCCATAGGTCCATTCCCTCTTCCTCTCCATCCCCTCCCTCCTTTGACCGTGAGAGGTTTCCGAGTGAGAAAAACCAAGATCTTTTTGAGAAGCTTAACCTTAAGAGGAAGATTTGGGCTGAGCGTTCTGTTTTGTTAGATGAGCTATATCCTGCCATTAGGGCAAACTTTGAGCATCGGGGCTGGTTACTTTTGTTAGACATTTCTGATCCTCCTCCACCGTCTGCCTTGATTAGAGAGTTCTATTCGAACATCTCTATCCACGTCTATGATTCCAACACTTTAGTAAAGAGTTGGATACGAGGTGTAGGGTACACCATTACTCCTCAAGTAGTGGCTGATGCTCTAGGGGTACCATTGGTTAGGGATCCTGTCTATCCTTATGACGAGTCTCCCGAGCTAAGCGATGTTTTATCTTACATCACTGGGACTTCTGTCCAGTGGAGTTCTGATCCTAGGATCACTTCTGCTGAGCTCTCTAGGTTGCACTATCTGTTCTTTCGGATAGCTTATCATTCCATCTGGCCCATTTCTCATGTCCACACCATTCCTCTTGAGTGGTGTGTCTTTTTGTACGCTTTGGTTACTAATGCTCCTATTAGTTTTCCCCATCTCTTTCTTCATTCTTTGAACGATGTTTATAGGAGTTCATCTTCTTCTCATGCCCTTGTTCATCCTATTTTCATTCATAGGATTTTGCTCCATCTTGACCTTAGTGACTTCCCTTCCTCTGAGCATGTTCATGTGATAGCTCCCATAGGTGCGTCTTTTCTTAGACAGAGGGCCGCTCATCTTTGAGCTGGTTCTAAACACCCTAGGTCCGAGCTGTCTAGTAGCGCTCCTCCTCCTTCTTCTTCTACAGGTGCTGCTGGTGAGGATGTTCCTGATCCAGTTGGTAATGATGCTGCTGCTACTGCTGATGTTCCTCTGCCTCCTTCGACTGACTTTGATGTTCATCGTACTCTGGAGACTGTCGTGACCGTTCAGGCGGCTCAGGGTCAGATTTTGGTGGACTTACTAGATGAGATTCGTGCTCTCCGAGCCAATTTAGCACGTCTTCATTCATCCTCACCACCTCTTTTTGATGGCGACTCATGATTGCTTTTTGGCATTCCGTCATAAAAAGGGGGAGTGGAGTTTTGACTTGTAGAGGGTTTTTGTTGTTAGGGGAAGATTTTTGTTACTTGTGGAGTTTTTTTTAGGTTGTATCTAGGTGCTTCACTTTGTATATCATTTTTGGGGATATTCATGTTAGGGGGAGTAACATTGATTGATATATTTTTGTTATTGATTCTTGTTGATTTGTGATTCACTGCTTATTGATTTATATTTATAAGTTGATCATTTATATATGTCTTTATTTTGTGTTGTGTGAATCTTACAATAATGTAATACCTGTTGTTTTACTCTTTTCTGTCACACATGCGTTTATGCGTTTGTTGAGTATTTCAAGAATATACTAAGCTGCTGTCTACACTTGCAACCGATGGATAGTAGTTAGGCTGAATTTGAAATTTATGAGCATTTCTTTGTAAAAGGCTTTTTACTTGTAAAACTTTGAGCTTTTAATTAGGGTTTTGTCACGGATTGCCAAAAGGGGAGTTTGTTAAGTTCTAAGGTCTTAGGATTTTATGTATTTAGAACTTTAATTTGTAATGTTGGCAAACCATGATCAAAACAATGTATTTAGTCTTGTCTAGGCTTGCTCAAAGTTGGTTTATTATTGTAAAGTTGGAATCGAGTGGCTGCAGAAGTACTTGGGACTTTCTGCTTGGCTCGATCGATCGAAGAACAGACTCGATCGATCGAAAATCGCACAGGTTGTTTTTTTTCTGTAGAATTTCCAACTCAGCCCTACTTCATTAAACGTTTAGGGTTTTATGTTTTTACCCTAGGTATATAAACAAAACCCTAGCCATGTTTTTGAATGTTGCTCCAATTGTATTATTGCTCATACATTGCTGTGTTGTGTAAATCTCTTGTGAGATCTTTGAGGAGTTTTCCTTTACACAAAACTTAGGGTTTTCAAGTTGGAGATATTATCTACATCTTGATAATTAACTTGGTTGCTACCATTGAAGCTTAAAGACAATCAAGCAGGGGTGCTTGTAGCTGATTGAAGAATCCAAGAAAGAAGGAGTCCGTGGATTCGGAGCTTGCACGTGGTCGTGTCAGTAAGTTCTACTAGTGGGTAGCATTAGGAAGTCAAGCGGGGAGCTTGTAGTCCTTCTGTATGAACTTCAATTCTTTCGCATAGTGGATTCAGGTTTACCTTGAGGATAGCTAGGTCAAATCATCCCCAAGTTTTTACCGTGTGGTTTTTTGGGTCATCATATCTTGTGTTCATTTATTTTCTGCTGCTTTATATCTTGATATGATTAATTGATTGCTTTAACCTAGAATTACATAATTTGATTAAGTAACAACTTGGCTAATTAATCTAGGCTACGTAATCTGGTTGTTTAAGGGGTCTAAAACCGTTCAATTACAACAAGAGCAACTCACAAAAATGTGGCTAGGGTTTTGCTTTATATACCTAGGGCAAAAACAGAAAACTCAAAACGTTTAATGAGATAGGACTGAGTTGGAAAATTTTGTAGAAAAACATTTTGATCGAGTTTCGATCGATTGAGTCTAACTTTCGATCGATCGAGCCAAGCCGAAATGCACCAATGCATCTGTAGCCTATCAATTCCAACTTTTCATAAAATATATAACTTTGAGTAAGCCTAAACAAGACTAAACATATTGTTTTGATCATGGTTTACCAACATTACAAATTAAAGTTTTAAATACATCAAATCCTAAGTCTTTAGAACCTAACACAATTGATATTGAAGACTTTTATAAAATATGAGTTTGGCTTACCTCCAGTACATTTTAAACTAAAAGTCTTCTTTTGTTTTAAATATACAATGGTAAGTGATAGTGAGTTTTAATCTCCACATTTATTTAGTTAATAGGTGATGTGGCAGTTTCTCATTAAAAAAGTACTGACAGTAAGCTAAACCCATAGAATATTACCATATATGACCTTAATTTTATAGAATACTATGGGCTACCATAGTCTTATAAAAGCATGAGCTACCGTGGTTTTAAGGTTAAAATACTATGCCAAATGTATTCTCATTTGCATTCATAGTAATTCTCTTGCTTTCCCTCTCTCTAAAGGTGATTAATTCCAGCCTAGGACATAGGGCTATCGTGATTATCTTTCATCAAAATCAACTTATTTGTCACTCTCACACATGGTTAAGAATAGCTGTTACCTACCCCTAGGGGCGGAGCTATGTTGAAGGGCGGGGGGCCAAAATTTTGAAATATATATATTGTAGGGGCTCCTTTTTCGGAGGTGGGCCCCCGACAATGAATTTGTAGAGAGTGGGCAAAGGGTTTGGCTCCGGCCGGCCCTTTGGCCGGTGTTCTTTAGACTTCTCGTTTGTTTGCTCTCCGTCTGGGGTTGCTCCTCGGCTGGGGTCCGAGGAGGCCCCCCTTCACTAGGGGGGTTCTTTGACTTATATACTCTCTCTGGCTTGATCCGGGCCTTACAGCTGTTGACCATCCGGGCTAATGGCTCAGGACTTGTCCCATCAGACAGGTTCTTTTCCGTGCCGGGGGTTGCTGCCCCCAAGGCTTTTCAGTGAAAGGTCTTGTCAGCATTGATGGAACCTGGAGGGCCTGACAGAATAGTTAAGTGTGGATGTGACCACCTGCAGTAAGCCTTGCCCCCTTACCAGATTATGCTAGGTGCACCGAGGATAGGTGTATCCTCGGCTCGGGCCTTGGAAGGGCTGAAACCTTTAGGCCGACCATCCGGGGAGATCTCCTTCCTCGGCTTGGGCCCTGGGCCCGCCCAAAGGTGGGCCGGGGATTCTGGGCCCTTGGGCCCCACAATAGCCCCTCAAAAACCCTGCTGCACGTACCCTCGGACGGGGAGGAGGGTTTTGCAAACCTCGGCCCCTATGGTCCGGAAAGCCGTTGGTTCGGCTAGTCCTTTCTTGAATGGTCGGATCGACCATTAGGCCTTTCACTTAGGTAGTTTAATTTCTTTACGGGAACGGATTCTCGGACCAAACGGTACTTTGACCCTGTCGAAAAATAGGTAGCTCCTCGTGTGCAGTCGCTGCCTTTTAAGTACGAGTGGTCAGCTCCCCGTAGGCTTGAGTCCGAGGACCATGCAAGACCTAGGTACAATTGCTGCCTTTCAAGTACGAGTGGTCAGCTCCCCGTAGGCTTGAGTCCGAGGACCATGCAAGACCTAGGTACAATTGCTGCCTTTCAAGTACGAGTGGTCAGCTCCCCGTAGGCTTGAGTCCGAGGACCATGCAAGACCTAGGTACAATTGCTGCCATCGTTTCCATGTGGCTAGCTCCCCATAGGCTTGAGTCCGTAGACCATGCAAGACCTAGGTACAGTTGCTGCCTTTTAAGTACGAGTGGTCAGCTCCCCGTAGGCTTGAGTCCGAGGACCATGCAAGACCTAGGTACAATTGCTGCCATCGTTTCCATTGGCTAGCTCCCCGTAGGCTTGAGTCCGTAGACCATGCAAGACCTAGGTACAGTTGCTGCCGTTTAAGTACGAGTGGTCAGCTCCCCGTAGGCTTGAGTCCGAGGACCATGCAAGACCTAGGTACAGTTGCTGCCATCGTTTCTATTGGCTAGCTCCCCGTAGGCTTGAGTCCGTAGACCATGCAAGACCTAGGTTCAGTTGCTGCCTTTTAAGTACGAGTGGTCAGCTCCCCGTAGGCTTGAGTCCGAGGACCATGCAAGACCTAGGTACAGTTGCTGCCATCGTTTCCATTGGCTAGCTCCCCGTAGGCTTGAGTCCGTAGACCATACAAGACCTAGGTACAGTTGCTGCCTTTTAAGTACGAGTGGTCAGCTCCCCGTAGGCTTGAGTCCGAGGACCATGCAAGACCTAGGTACAATTGCTGCCATCGTTTCCATTGGCTAGCTCCCCGTAGGCTTGAGTCCGTAGACCATGCAAGACCTAGGTACAGTTGCTGCCTTTTAAGTACGAGTGGTCAGCTCCCCGTAGGCTTGAGTCCGAGGACCATGCAAGACCTAGGTACAGTTGCTGCCATCGTTTCCATTGGCTAGCTCCCCGTAGGCTTGAGTCCGTAGACCATGCAAGACCTAGGTACAGTTGCTACCTTTTAAGTACGAGTGGTCAGCTCCCCGTAGGCTTGAGTCTGAGGACCATGCAAGACCTAGGTACAATTGCTGCCATCGTTTCCATTGGCTAGCTCCCCGTAGGCTTGAGTCCGTAGACCATGCAAGACCTAGGTACAGTTGCTGCCTTTTAAGTACGAGTGGTCAGCTCCCCGTAGGCTTGAGTCCGAGGACCATGCAAGACCTAGGTACAATTGCTGCCATCGTTTCCATTGGCTAGCTCCCCGTAGGCTTGAGTCCGTAGACCATGCAAGACCTAGGTACAGTTGCTGCCTTTTAAGTACGAGTGGTCAGCTCCCCGTAGGCTTGAGTCCGAGGACCATGCAAGACCTAGGTACAATTGCTGCCATCGTTTCCATGTGGCTCCCGAGCGTGAGGACACAGTGTTCACCTCTCTGGGCAACTCAGTCTCACGTCGGTTAGGGGTCCATCCCCCTAGCCCCTTGCAGGAAGCTGGAGCAAGAGCTATTGTACAACGATTACGCTGTCACCTCCAATAGGATTTTTGTCCTCGGATCCGAGGACTTCGTTTTTGGCGGGAGGTTATCCTCGGGTCTTTTCCGTGAGCTGTCTTTCCTCAGGTTGGCTTGTGACTTCGCACGTGGGGTTGATCTCGCTTCTGGTTCGTGCTCCTCGTCTTTCTGGTTTACGAGGCGTCGCTTGGCCTTCCGCGCTTCCTGTTTGACGCTTCGGTGTCCGTAACGCACCTCCATTAATGCCCTCGTAAATCAACACGCAGCAGGCAGCTGGCACTCCCCTTGGAACTGGGTGGGAATTAATTTCCCTTGACAATTCCCTTCGAATTCCGCGCGGTTCAGCCCCCGCTGGTTTTCGCCCTCCATAAAAGGCGTTCTGGGGGGAGCGTTTCTCCTCATTCCATGAATTCTCCCCCACAAATAAGCGTAAACACTTTTGCCCTTTTGAGTCCCCTTGATACCACCACCAGGGTTGTGACCGCAGTTAGGAGACCTGGAGCCAAGTGCCGTCGTGGCCGCAGTCCCCACTGGGCTGTCGGCGCGGCAGAGTTCAGGCGTAACACTGGCCGAGTCTCTCATGGCGGCCAGGGGGGACGTCGTTGAAATACCTAACGTCCTCCCCCAGAGTGCACCTCCGACGGAGGGAGCACGCGAACTCTCGTCATGGCCGGTGCCCGAGTATTGCCGTCTCCGACGGTCAATGCTCGTGTAGTCCGGAGGGGGTCGAGGAAGCATCACGAGGGAGGGTATCCCGGGGTCTGGGGGCTCCTCACTTTGTTCAAGCTTTGGTTTGAAGGTGAGCCAGCCCCTAGACCCCCTTGCCGTGCTTTTACCGTCAAGTTCTCCCATTCTCTTAACGCCAATAAAAGCACGGCTTGACACTTCCTTCATTCCTGGCAGCAATTCTTTGCGAGTCTCTTGCCCAGCCAGTCCCGAGACCGGTCCGCCTGAGCCTCCGATTGTAGGATTAGCTGGTAGAAGTTCTTGTAAAACACGCCTGTCTGAGCCTCTGATTGTATTTGTAGCTTAGCCTTTTTTTTTTATGAAATAATGAGAATTGTGGTTGTAATCTCTTGTAATCTCTTCTGAATTAATAAAAGACCTTTCTTTTACTTGTTGCTGAGTTTTCTTTTTCGCACTTCCATTCTTCTCTTCTTCTTTTCTTTTGCCTTCTCTCTCTTTTTTTTTGCACCGCCCACTTCTGAGTGATAATTGCCTTAGAACGATCGCCGGTTGCGCCGGCCGGCACACTAACCCTTCCCACAGACGGCGCCAATTGTAGGGGCTCCTTTTTCGGAGGTGGGCCCCCGACAATGAATTTGTAGAGAGTGGGCAAAGGGTTTGGCTCCGGCCGGCCCTTTGGCCGGTGTTCTTTAGACTTCTCGTTTGTTTGCTCTCCGTCTGGGGTTGCTCCTCGGCTGGGGTCTGAGGAGGCCCCCCTTCACTAGGGGGGTTCTTTGACTTATATACTCTCTCTGGCTTGATCCGGGCCTTACAGCTGTTGGCCATCCGGGCTAATGGCTCAGGACTTGTCCCATCAGACAGGTTCTTTTCTGTGCCGGGGGTTGCTGCCCCCAAGGCTTTTCAGTGAAGGGTCTTGTCAGCATTGATGGAACCTGAAGGGCCTGGCAGAATAGTTAAGTGTGGATGTGACCACCTGCAGTAAGCCTTGCCCCCTTACCAGATTAGGCTAGGTGCGCCGAGGATAGGTGTATCCTCGGCTCGGGCCTTGGAAGGGCTGAAACCTTTAGGCCGACCATCCGGGGAGATCTCCTTCCTCGGCTTGGGCCCTGGGCCCGCCCAAAGGTGGGCCGGGGATTCTGGGCCCTTGGGCCCCACATATATATATATATATATATATATATATATATATATATATTAATGTTTTCAAAATTTAGTTTATAAAAAGAAGAATTGGCCTCCCCAAATATTTGAATTAGTCCAGTGATGCTATTCAAAAAAATAATTAGTTTAATAAATATAGAGATATAACTTTATTTTTTGCAATTCTATTTTTTTCTTGTAAAATATGCTCTTCTATCTGTTAAATATTTAATAAATTTTGGTATCAAATATGTTTGAATCTATCTTTTTTTAACCTGTTATGTGGCTATTAACAAGTTATTAACTCATTAAAAAATCTTGTCACTAAAATTACACATGAAATGTGTTTTTAGTTGTCACATAATAGGTTAGAGCAAGATAGTTTCAAATATGTTTGGAGCCTAACTTATTCATCCAATTTTTGAATCATTCATATTTTTAAAAATTTCATTAGTTCAATTGAAATATTTTTTTACTTAGTTTAGTATAAAATTTGATAATTTGTATTTAAAATGAGACATTTTAAGAATTTCACTATGAAAATGGAAAAAATGAATTTTATTTTATGAAAGATCGTCATCAAACATAATTTTGATTGAAACTACTATGCTTTTTTTTTTAGGTGTGTGTATGTATATAACTTATCAAATAAAAAAAGTGTGTGTATATATATATGTGTGTGTGTGTGTGTGTGTGTAATTAAAAAATGTGTGTGTGTATATATATATGTATGTATGTGGGGGTTGCCTTGATAAATATATTAGTGCGGCAACTTGGCCCCCCCAAACAAAATTCCTAACTCCACCCTTGCCTACCTCTGCTTGAAATTCCTTATACACTTGAACCGATGATGGTGAAAGCATCTTCACAGCAACTTGAAAACCATCTAAGTAGCCATGATAAACTGTTCCAAAGCCTCCTTTCCTAATAATGTTTGCAAAATTGTTGGTAATGCTAAGGTCCTCTGAGTATGTGAACTGCCGTTTTTTAGACTCTAACACCTAGGGCTGGCCCTAGGCCTAGGCCACTTAGGTCACCACCTAGGGCAACCTATTAGAGGAAGGCCCCAAATTTTGAGGCAAAAATTGATATATTTTTTTAAAAAAATTGGAGATATAGGAAAAAAAAAATAGTTTTATAATTTTCCTCTACTTTCAAGAAGTCCCAAAGTATTGAGTAATGCTAGAGATAATACAACTTTAAATACATGGGTCTTACAAATAGAGTAATGCTATAATTTTACAGACTATTTGACAACATTTTTATAAACTATTGTTGTAGCCAACTTCTTACTAGTTCTCATTGACCCACCAATAACATCACTTTTTTATTTATCTATAATCATTTTTCAATTAATCATCAATTTGAAAAAAAATTTGTAAAAGAATTTGTATCTCTAGCAGTTTCCCTTATAAATATATGTGTCACTAATCGTAAGAAGTAATTCATATAGGAAAATGCTAAAAATATTATTAATTTTACTTGAAAATTTTACAAATTGATGTGACAATTAATATGATATGTGGACATCAATAATCTATTAAATGCATTTTTGAATTATTTTTTATGATTAATGATACATCTTTGTAAGCTTCATGTTGTAAAATTTATAATATCTCTAATATTATTAATTCAAATACTTGTTTATTATCTTCTTGAAGTGTCACTAATTGTATTCATTTCTACATCGTTTGAAAGTACTTTTTTAGTAAAATTTGTTATATCTTTAGCATTTTTCCAAAAAAAAAAGAAAAAGAAAAGAAAGCATATTACAAAATAAAATGAATAGATTTTTGTTTTAAAAAATTATGATATTAAATACTAGTTAAATATTATTTAAGTGATAGCAAAAAATACCTCATTTAAATATATCGCCTTAGGCCTCCAAATTTGTTGAGCCGCCCCTGCTAACACCCGACCTTGTTCATTGGATACAATGTTCACCTCCCCTGCAGGCACATCTACTAAGATCATGACAATCTGAAGCATATGATATCCTTGTAAAATCTAGACCGTTAAATCTTTTTGAAAAAAATCTACCTTTTTTCGTCCTTTTAAGTTGCCAAAAAAGAGCAAGCCCACGTAATAAAAGGCTGAAAAATCCAACCACTGCTGCCGCTACTGGAACAACAATATTCTTTTTCTTTTTGCATGGACTCAACACACATGGATTTGGATTTCCTCCAACACTAGCATCAACAATGTATGTAAAACTTGAAACTGCAGCTGATGCCTCTTAATCTATTATCTTATACAAACAGTAGTTATATGGAACTCTAAATGATGGTGCTAAAGTTTAGACATATATGATAGTACAACTTCCAAGAAAAAAAATAATTTGGAAATAAGGGAAAAATGAGGAAAACAGAAACAATGATAATTTTCAGAGTAAATAGCATACCTGAGCAAAAGTGATCCCTTATTTGATCTTTCAATGAGTTCCATGGGAATGGACCCTGAGAGGTTGTTATTTTGTAGGTTTCTGTGAAGAGAGAGTAGGTATGATCTCTATATTCGTACTAAAAGAAACTCACAGTGTGAGTTGAATTTTGAGTAACTTACAGAACTCGCAAGAGTTGCAGCTGTGACAGAAAAATGGGAACAGTTCAATATAAGTTATTGTTTGATAGATCCCTGAAATAAACAAACTATCATGTTGAATATCAGTCATGAAAAAAAAAGGGTGCTATTCCGTTTCAATAAGCAAAAAATGGATACTTTCTGGTTCATATTAAATACGTACAAATATTGTATCATTGCGAGATTTGATATGAAAGGAGATATGTTCCCGGTCAATCCACTTGAGAATAAGTTCCTAATTGCGTGATCAACAAATTGAAATTTGGAATAAATTAAAATATTAGGATGTATACTTTATTTAGAAGGCATTAACTTACAAGGATATGATGCTGGGTGAATCAAAAGCATTGTAGCTGCAACTAAGACCATCCCACGAATAATCTTGAGGGGCACAAGGATCTCCCTGCCAGTTTCTCTTTATTCGATACATTGATTTGATATTCTTGATAGCATCAACTAATTATTTCATAGGCGTAAAATAAGAAATATGAAAGAAGTTAAAGAAACAAATGATGAAGTATTGATCATGTGGCGCTGAATTTTTTATGCGGTATAAACGTACCATCTTCTTGTTCTGTTTGTGCTTGTAAAAGCTGTTTCAATGTGTAAATCTCAATAGCATTGAGAATGGGCAGAAGGGTGGAAGTTTCAGTTTTATTTAACCAAAGCTTAAACTCTGCTCTAGTAGTTCCCGTTGTGCTGTATGTTGTAGTTGTGGATAAGTAGTAAGGGACCACAGGCTGAGTAAGCCATAAGTCTCCTTTCAAAAAGATGTTAAATTCTCTAGTCTGGTTTGGTTGAAGCTTTTCAAGTTCAGAAAAGTGCAAGTAGATATATTGGATCACGGTGTTACTGTTAAATTCTAAAGATTTAGAAATTTATGTATTTAGAACTCTAATGTGTAATATTGACAAAGCATGATCAAAATAAGTTGTTTAGTCTTGTTTAGGCTTGCTCAAAGTTGTGTATTTTATGTAAAGTTAGAATCGAGTTGATGTAGAAATTACTATGCATTTCGGCCCAGCTCGATTAATCGAAAATCGGGCAGAATACGTTTTTTCTGCAGAATTTTAACTCAGCCCTAGCTCATTAAAACGTTTAGGGTTTTATGTTTTGCCCTAGGTATATAAGGCAAACCTTAGTTACATTTTAGAAGTTGCTCATATTGCTGTTTGTGTGAATCTCTTGTAAGATCTATGAGGAGTTTTCCTTCATACAAGCTTAGGATTATCAAATAAGAGATTTTTTCAAGAACTTAATGATCATTCAGTTGCTGCCATAAGAGATTAAAGATACACAAGTGGAAGCGCTTGTACTTGCTGGAGAATCCAAGAAAGAAGGAGTTCGTGGTCTCGGAGTTTGCACGTGATCATGTCAGTAAGTTTATAATAGTGGGTAGTAATAGAATGTTAGTGGTCTAAATTCTATTGTAAAATTTCGATTCTTTCTATAGTGGATTTAAGTTTACCTTGAAGATAACTAGGTTAAATCCTCCCTAAGTTTTTTACCGGTTTGGTTTTCCTGGGTCATCATATCATTGTGTTATTTATTTTTCCGCTACTATGCATGATATGATTGTTTGTTTGTAATAATCTAGATTTGAAATTTGGACTAAGTAATAATTTGGCTAATTGGTTAATCTAGTTGTATTTTAAGGGGTCTAAATACATACAAGTGGTATCAAAGCAGGTAGCTCTTTGTCTGTAGATCGTTTGATCTTTGAGCTGATCTTTGACCCTTCTTGTCATGAAACACGGACACTCTCTAGTTATTCCTCCTCACTTTAATGGAAATAATTATGCTTATTGGAAAGTAAGGATGAAAACATTTCTGAAATCTATTAATGAGAGAGTCTGGAATTCCGTTGAGTACGAATGGGAGAAGCCCACTACTCCTATGAGTGAGTGACAAACTTCTCAAAAAGAAACAGTTGCGTTCAATAGCAAAACTATGAATGCTATCTTTAATGCTATTTTTATAGAGGAATTTAAGAGAAACTCTAATATTGAGGTTGCTCACATTGCTTGGAAAATCTTCTAGACTATGCATGAAGGCACAAAGGCTATCAAAATAAATAAGTTGCAGCAATTAACTTTTAGATTTGAGAGCATTAGGATGTCTGATAATGAATCATTTGATGAATTTTATGCTAAACTTAATGACATTGTAAATTCTGCATACAACTTGGGTGAAATCTATAATCAATCTAAAATTGTTAAGAAGATACTTAGATCTTTAATTGAAGATTTTAGACTCAAAGTGATTGTTATCACTGAAAGTAAGGATGTGGACTCCATCTCTGTAGATGAACTTGTAGGATCTCTTTAGTCCTATGAGTTAGACTTTCCCAAAATTAGCAAATCCAAATCAATGGCTCTTAAGTCATTTGATGATGTTGAGGTTGGTGGATTTAATGACGAGCTCTCTGCTACACAGATTGTTTACCTTGGTAAGAACTTTAGAAACTTTCTTAGGAATAGTAACAAAAGGGCAAGAGGTACGAACACTACTGAACTTAGAAACTTTAGGAAGAATGATCCTACTAAAGTTAACAACAATGAAGATTAGAATTGATTTGAAAGAGTCTAAACCTAAGGAGTCTATCCTTTCTAAGGACAAGATGCATGGTAAGTTTATTTGGGTTCGTTATTTTTGTGGAAAGTTTGGATACATTCGTCCAAACTATTACAAGCTGCAAGCTGCTAAACGAGCAAATAAGCCAAAAGTATCTGTGCCTCAAGCACAAGATCCTATGGTACTTATTGGTGAATTGGTAAAGGCTCTAAACCTTTATTCCAATCCTGGAGTTGGAACTCACTCTAATGTGAATAAGAACTCGAATGCTTGAAGTGCATCTAAAAAGTTTTGGATGCAAAATGTTCGATCTAATTGAGTCTTTCTGACATAGTCCTTGTGCTTCATTGCTCTACCCTTTGTGACCATTGTTCTTTGGTTTCTGTTTTTCTTTTTGTTTCTAGAATTTGCATTGCATAACATTCATGCATCTTATCACTTCACAATTGTGTTCCTTTAACTATTTGTTGTGATTTTTTGAAAACATCACCTAGAAGTATTGAGGTTAAACATTGAATTGGATTTTCTATTAACGGAATATCATTCTCAATTAATTGTTCATAAGCTTTACATTAAGATGTCCCTAACTTGACCTACAACCTGTGTGCTGCAGGAATATGTAAAAGGTATATCAGCAACTGGAATGCAGTCTAACTATGGTTTTGAGGGTCAACTTAATGCTTGCTGGACCCATAAAATGACACGAACAGAAATTGAATTGATCCGTTTAGTTGGATTTCTTGTTTCAATCATTCATGGCAGGCGTGCAGGCATATTTTCTATATTAATTAAACAGTGCTTCGTCACAAAATCTTTTCTCAACTCTATTTCTTATTGCACTTGAGCATAGTTGTTATGTTCTGTGATATGTATCAAGATAATATTCTTCTGTACAATGAGTAATAAGCATATCTTGCAAACTCAATTTTTAAAGCTTCAGAAAAGATAAATTTTAGAACATTTTACCATTTAATTTCATTGATTCAGGATTTCCACTCAAGACTTTGTTTGTGAATGTGTAGGCATGATATAATTGCTCAAATATATTATGCAAGGAGACTTTCAGAGAAGCTGCATCCTGTTTCTAGAATGATGGAACTTCATGGAGGTCATCTAGTGAGCCATGAGAGGACCGAAGAGGTACATTTTTCATCTATAATTGATTTGATTACAGTAAAGCAGCTCATTGGATTATGGCATGGTGAAAATCTAAGACGAAAGGATTTAAATAATCGGTGCTTAATAATAATAATACTTATTATTATTATTATTATTATTATTATTATTATTATTATTATTAGTGCTTCTTGAAATCTATGACCATGATTTGATTGGACCACAGTTTACAAGGAGAACAAAGCCTAAAAACTTTTCTTTTCCCTTAAATTTCAGGTCAATCAAGCAATTCTTGAATTAATCAAGGCATTAGAAGTGAGTATCAATCCTAATGAATGGACTAATTTGCCAAAGAAAATGTCTGGTAAGTATTCAACATTGAAGACAAAAGCCTCTCTTTCTTCCTTTGATTGGATTGACATCATGACCTTTAGCTGTAGCTCAGGAGTCATTATCCAATACTATCAAAGCACCACAAACCCTACTTACATAAAATAGGGCCTTGCATGTGAGTTCACAGATAGGAGTAGAGATATGCATGTAAATAGGAAGTATATTGCTGTAGGAGTGCCCAATAATTCCTTATAGCACTTAGAAAGTTAGAAGTACATTCTAGTTTTAGCCCTACAGCCATTGCATATCAATATTGTGGATAAAGTGATTTGGAAATATAACCTAATGTCAGGAAATTCACTGCACCGGAATTTCTTAACTATAATTATAATTCTAGATTTCAGTATGCTGTGATAAACTATCTCAACTGCTAACCAGGGTTATTGCTCTTATCCATCATAGCTTCAGGTAGAAGCGTAGCTAGGAATTTTTACATGGGAGGGCCGATTTGAACCATGAAGGTTGAAATCGACGATGATGAGTATCATCGTTGTATGGATAATCTATATTTTTAAGTTGATATAGACCTTCTTTGAGATAAGCTTGTCAGATTTTATCTTGTTTGTTGATAGGGAATTCACATATTTGTTTACGTAATCTTGGATCACGATCTATCTCTTCAGATTGAATTCTTGAACATTTGGAGAGGTCAGGGTGTTCATCAGGCATTGAAGTATCAATATTTGTTTCTACAGCCACAGGTGTCCTAATTTCTGAATTGCTAACATCTTTTTTCTTAAAGAATGCATCAATTATTTTTCGTTTGCTCATAATTCTTTTAACTTTAAGAATATGACTCAAAAATTAACCTAAAAAGAAGTTTAAAAAATAAAAATTTAATTAGAAATTTTTACTTAGTTATATGGATGCTGTTCATACTCAAGAAAAAACAAAATTTCCACTATAATTTAAACATATAACCCATTTTTAATACAACTTTAATTAATAATAACCCCTCAAATAAAAACAAAAATTAAACACACAAGTATTGGTACACAACATAAACCAAACAATTTAACAACACCCACAGGCACATCCACAGCTACATGATATCTAACTAATCAAAAATAGGTAATAAATCAAAACAATTTTACCTTAGAAACTTTGTCTTCACAAATTGCAAAGATGAGTCACCCGTGTGACAATGCCTACTGCCTCTGCCTAATTGCCTCCAACTTTAGATCTTCCCTTCAAGACTCATCACAAACAATCTCCCCATGCCTTCAATCATGTATTTGTCTAAAAAATTATGAAAATATAAAGAGCATGTGAATATTTAAGTGTAGCTAGTTGAGAAAATCAAAAAAAGACAATAAAAAGAGATGAATGTCTAATGCTTAAGAAAGAGAAGAAAACTCACCAGTCACCAAGTTTCAAAACTAAAACTGATGAAGAAAGAAAAAATTGATCAAAAATTTTTTTTTTTTTTTTCGAACTATGAGTACAAAGGACTGGAGTTTTGGGGGCTGGTAGGTAGGCAACAGTACCAGTGCAAATGAAAGTGTATCAAAGATGACAAAACAAAAGAATAAGAAGTAAAGAAAGGGATTTTATGGGTCAGTGGGTGGATTTTTTGAGATAAAGAGAAAGTGGAGTTTTGTTTTTAGTGTTTGGACTTGAGCAAGTCAACTTGTTTTATTTGGAGTACATAAGGTGATAAGGCCTAAAACTAAAGCTGGACTTAGGAGAATATTTGAGCTAGGCTTTGGAGAATAGTTGAGAATTGGGCATGGGAGGGGCCGGTTGTCCAATATTGGGGGTGCCCAATTTTTTTTTCTACCTATTCTAATGGAATTTTTTGTTTTTTGCAGCAGCCGGGGCCCCCCCCAAGCCACTATGTGGCTCCACCCTTGGCTTCAGGGTGTAACCAAGTTGAACTAAGATGAGCTATGTTTTATGATATTGAATGTTGGGTTATTAATAAGTAACATTTTCATAAAATGAGACTTTTTGTTGTTGTATCTCATAAAATTAACCTCATTAGACTAGTTGAACAACTTTTGATGAATCTAACTACTAACCAAAACACTGCTGTTACTTAAATCATAAGTAACAAACTAACAATAACCAAATCACATATGCAGTATAAAACTCTACATTCTATTTTGAAATCGCGTGTTGATACATGTTGCTTTTTTTTTCCCTACAGGGTGGATAGGGCCAAGGGTGACATTAATCAGAATAAACACAGAGGGAGGAAGCAATATCTCTATCGTGCTTTACGTTCTATCAAAACTGAATATTTTCCTGTTATACTTTCTTGGTCTCATTGTTTTGGCATTTGAGTATGGACGACGGGTTCTAAAAAGTTTAAAACCAGTTAAAGTTGGACCTTCCCTTGCATTAGATGGTAGTCAATGAACCCATGTTTTTACTGGTAATCCTCCGCTCCAAGATTTTTTTGTTTTTTGGGTCATTCTCTCTTTTCTTGATTAAGAGCATAAATAAGAGAAGCTAAACATTTCTTTTCCTTTTTTGCAGGGGCTTATTGATATGTCACCCTTCCATTACCTCATATACCATAACAAGTGATGAATACTAAATGCATAGGATTCATAAAACAATTTTTTTGATGTAACAAATGATGAGAGGCTGACAATCCGGCCATTCAGATTTTCAAAGCGATTGGAGGCAAAAAAGGTGAAAGATTGGGGCAGCCAATATTTAGGCAGATACCTCTCCCCTTGCTATCGGTTCGTGTTTAATTTTTTATACTTGCAAAAGATGATGTAACAAATCCCCTTGTGCCTAATCTTCTACAAACTCAATACCCTTTTGAGTGGCAATTTATAAGGAAAAAAAAGGTTTCTTGACTCCTTTGTTTAAAATTCCCTCTGCTTCTTGACTCTTGAGATACAGAATAATCGTGGTTTTGGAATCTCAAAGGCATAGTGCAACTATAAATTAATTACAAAGAAAGCTTCACAAGGTTGCTGGAACATTTTTTATTTTTATAATTCGATAATCGTGGGAAAAGGGAATTAAACCATGTTTCTTGTGGAAACACCATGAAATGCTACCTAAACTAATAGTCATGTTGGAACTTTGAAATGGACGAGTACCAAACATACATATTGAACTGCAGCTGTCACTGGTCACAGAAAATAATGAAATTTCAAATAGTCCTAAAGTGCCCAGCAGGGTCTGTACTAGATGGAACCCAAACATAAAAAGAAAGATCTTCTAATCAAAATTTAATAACATTTTGGGATTTGACCCCAAAGATTATAAGCTTCCCTTTTAAAAAAAAAAAAAAAAACATGGGGGCCCTAATGAAAATGCCGCACACGTGAATCTAATGAAAATGCCTAAAAAATATAAAACCTGGTGTAGTGGCCTTGATTGATGACTATTTCATACTAGATCTGTAATTTCAATTCAAGTGTTTACTGAAAATTTTAAAATTGTTAACAATCTTTGTATTGGATTTTTTTGCATGACTTGCTAATTGTATAGTCACCCTATTTCCAACCTTAGACACCACAATAAACACACAACTATGATTAAGTTGCAGATGTTGCATAAGAACAATTAGAGAGCACGTAAAGTTATACATCTTCGATTTTATAGTATATATTGATGATGCACAGAAAATTAGTAGGCTGAATGCTCCGGGCTTCAATGGGCTTGAAATTGCTTGGAAGGCCTGAAAAAGAAAAAAGCACAAGATCAAAGGTGACCAAGGTGAACTGGCCAAGAATCCTCTAATGCTTAAGTTAGTTTTCTCTTTTGAACTAAGGAATTCCAACTCTATAAATGGTGAAAAACTTACTTTGATTTCATATGGCTAAGTCCTTTTATGGTGAGATTTGGAGTGGTTACTTGTTTAGTAACTTCATCAACGTGGATGGAAGTTAGAAGGTTCAGACTTAACTTCTACAACTGCTATCAGAAGTTAAGAACCTAGTGGGAAGTTAGAGCTATGAATAAGAATTTTGCTCCTACTTTAGAATAGTAGAACAGGGTTCGAATCATAAGCTTTTGTATATATATTTGCTTTGAAAATTTCTAAGTGTTTGGCGGTTGTCTAGGTGACTCTATACTAAATGACCTTCTTGCACTTGGATGAACTTTCTGGTGTTGGACGACACTTTGGATGAATTGGAGATAATTTAATTTTTGGTTCACCATCATATATAAATAATAAAAATATAAACATCAAGAAAATGACCTTAACTAAGTTATTTTATAGGGAGGTATGTCCCTGAATGTGATGGAAGCTACTAAGGGAAATACGTAGGAAGTTAATTGGTATATTCAAATATTTGTGGAAGAAACCAAGATAATTCCTGCTGATTTTTTTTTTTTTTTTTAGTGAACAAGAGTAATTATTGTGGTTGGGCTAATTTCATGGATGCTTTTTTTTTCTTTTTTCTTTTTTGGTTTTCGATTTTAGATATAAATTTTTTAAGAACTTAAAAAAAATTACTATTGTGATACGTGGTTATTAATATGTAAAAAAGTGACCTCAGTGATAAGCCCAAACATAAAATTATGGTCAGATGTGATATTGGTAGTGCTTATTATGACGATTGAACTGTCAATTGTAAGGAAAAAAAAAGGGTACCACCGAATGTGACAAAAGTACGGTCAGAAATAATATTGGTATTGCCTAATGTAATAATGGAACGGTCAAATTTAAGAATAAAAAAACAGGGTACCACTGAATGTGACAAAAATAGAGTCATATGCGATGTTGGTACTGCATAATATGACAATGGAACCATCAAATGTGAGAAAAAAGTAAGGAAAGCACCAACTGTAAGAAAAGAACTATCACATGTGATGTAGAACTGCACAATGTGAGAATGAAACCGTCAAATATGAGAAAAAAATAAGTAAGCCACCAAATGTGACTAAAGAATTGATACATGTGATGTTGGAACTGCATAAAGTGAGGATGAAATCGTCAAATGTGAGAAAAAGTAAGGAAACTACCAAATGTGACAAAAGAACTAACACATGTGATGTTGGAACTGCATAATGTGAGGATGAAACTGTCAAATGTGAGAAAAAAAAGTAAGGGAACCACCAAATGTAAGAAAAGAACTGTCATATGTGATGTTGGAACTGCACAATGTGAGGATGGAACCGTCAAATGTGAGAAACAAGTAAGGGAACCACCAAATGTGAGAAAAGAACTTTCACATGCGATGTTAAAACTGCATAATGTGAGGATGGAACCGTTAAACGTGGAAAAAAAAAGTAAAGAAACCACCAGATGTGACAAAAGAACTTTCACAGTTGATATATTGAAATTACATAATGAGAGGATGGAACTGTCAAATCTGAGAAAAAAGTAAAGAAGCCACCAAATGTGAGAACAGAATTGTCATGTGTGATGCTAGAACTGCACAAAGTGGGGATAGAACTGTCAAGTGTGAGAAAAAAGTAAGGAAACCATCAAATGTGACAAAAGAACAGTCATATCTGATGTTGGAACCACATAATATAAGGATGGAACCGTCAAATGTGAGAAAAAAAAGTAAAGGAACCACCAAATGTAAGAAACAAACTGTCACATGTGATGTTGGAATTGTCAAATGTGAGAAAAAAGTAAGGGAACTACCAAATGTGAGAAAAGAACTGTCACGTGTGATGTTGGAACTACATAATGTGAGGATGAAACCGTCAAGTGTGAAAAAAAAAAGGTAAGAGAACCACCAAATGTGAGGAAAAAAATGTCACATATGATGTTGGAACTGCACAATGTAAGGATGGAACCATCAAATATGAGAAAAAAGTAAGGGAATCACAAATATATGACAAAAAAATTGTCATATGTGATGTTGGAACTGCACAATGTGATGATGAAACTGTCAAATATGAGAAAAAAAGTAAAGAAATACCAAATGTGAGAAAAAAACTATCACATGTGATGTTAGAACTGCACAATGTGAAGATAGAACCATCAAATGTGAGAAAAAAGAAAAGGAACCACTAAATGTGAGAAACAAATTGTCAGGAACTGCATAATGTGAGGATGAAACCGTTAAGTGTGAAAAAAAGTAAAAGAACCATCAAATGTGAAAAACAAACTGTCACATGTGATGTAGAAACTGCGCAATGTGAGGATGGAACTATCAAATGTAAGAAAAATGTAAGGGAACTACCAAATGTGAGAAAAGAATTATCACATGTGATGTTAGAACTGTACAATGTGAGAATGGAACCATCAAGTGTGAGAAAAAAGTAAAAGAACCATTTAATGTGACAAAAGAACTATCATATGTGATATTAGAACTGCACAATGTGAGAATAAAACCATCAAATGTGAGAAAAAAAAATAAGAGAACCACCAAATGTGAGAAAAAAACTATCACATGTGATGTTGGAATTGCATAATGTAAGGATGGAATCATCAAATGTGAGAAAAAAAAAAAGGGAACCACCAAATGTCACAAAAGAACTGTCATATGTGATGCTGGAATCGCACAATGTGAAGATGGAACTATCAAATGTGAGAAAAAAAATGTAAGGGAAATACCAAATGTGAGAAAAAACTGTCATATGTGATGTCAGAACTGCACAATATGAAGATAGAATCATCAAATATGAGAAAAAAGTAAGGGAACCACCAAATGTGAGAAACAAACTGTCACATGTGATATTAGAACTGCATAATGTGAGGATTGAACCGTCAAATGTGAGAAAAAAGTAAGGGAACCACAAAATGTGAGAAAAGAACTGTCACATGTGATGTTGGAACTGCACAATGTGAGGATGGAACCGTCAAGTATGAAAAAAAAGTAAGAGAACCACCCAATGTGAGAAAAAGCTGTCACATATGATGTTGGAACTGTACAATGTGAAGATGAAACTGTCAAATGTAAGAAAAAAGTAAAGGAACTACCAAATGTAAGAAAAGAACTGTCACATATGATGTTGAAACTGCAGAATGTGAGGATGGAACTATCAAGTGTGAGAAAAAGGTAAGGGAACCATCTAATATGACAAAAGAACTGTCATATGTGATATTAGAACCGCACAATGTTAGGATGGAACCACCAAATGTGAGAAAAATAACTGTCACGTGTGACAAAAGAACTATCATATGTGATATTAGAATCGCATAATGTTAGGATGGAACCACCAAATGTGAGAAAAATAACTATCACGTGTGATGTTGTAACTGCAAAATGTGAGAATGAAAGCATCAAATCTGAGAAAAAAGTCAGAGAATCGCCAAATGTGACAAAAGAATTGTCATGTGTGATGTTGTAACCACACAATGTGAGGATAGAACTGTCAAATATGAGAAAAAAAAGTAATGTAAATACCAAATGTGAGAAAAAACTATCACATATGATGTTAGAATTGCACAATGTGAAGATAGAACCATCAAATGTGAGAAAAAAAAATAATGGAACCACCAAATGTGAGAAAAGAACCGTCACATGTGATGCTGGAACTGCACAGTGTGAGAACGGAATCATCAAATGTGAGAAAAAAATAACCTAGTGTAGCAGGTTACCTACTCTTAGGTACCGTATCCCCTTTTTTTGAGGAGTACCGTAGAATTACTCTCCCTTTTATATGTTCTAAATTTAGAAATTTGAAAAACAAATTTGAGACTTTTGCTTTTATTCTTGGGACTTGTTATTGTTGGCTTCCCACATTTGGACATGACTTTGATGTGTTTCTTATATTTCATTTCCTTTATATTTATAACTTATGATTTTGTTCTTCTTCTTGACAGTTGTATTTATGATTGTAATTATGTTGCTGTCCTTGAAAATATTTAAATTTACTTTTTACTTAAATCTATTTTCTATTTGACACCATCACTGATTGTGGTAGACTTATGTAGTAGAGAATTAAAACCCAGGTCGCAGAATTAAAGGAACCATTTCTAGTTTGCATAATACGATCTCTGTTCCACTTCTTATTCTTCGCCAACTTTCAAAATCTTAGAGCTCACAATTTTTATTTAACTCGGACTTTTTGTTGTCTGTCATATCAGAGCTGGAAATGATTCACTAGTAATTAAGTTATATTACAAGAATACACAATGACCTTTCAAGTTTAAGTTACCCAGTGTAATTGAGCCTTCCAAGATCTATCAATCAATAGACTTCTCAGAATCTTGTTTTTAACTAGCTTTCTGGATCCTGCAATTAGGGGCGGAGCCACACTATCCCTTGGGGGGGCTGTGGCCCCTGCAAAATATATAAATATATATCTATTAGAGTATGTAAGAAAATTGATTAGACCCCCCTAATGTTTAACATCCGGCCCCCCCATATCTCCTCTATTCTTCCAACTAAAAGCCTTTAGTTTTAGGCCTCTATTCTCCCAACTTAAAGCCTTTAGTTTTAGGCATTTATTCTCTCAGCTTTAGTTTTAGGCCTCTTATACTCCAAATAAAACAAAAAGTTGGCTCACTTACATTTAAATACTCAAAATCCAAACAAAAAAACAATAAAATTTCACTTTCTCCATCCCAAAAACCCACCCACAGAATCCTTTTTTTTTCCCCCTTCTGTGATACACTTTCACTTCCCACTGGTACCGCCTACTAGCACCCAAAACTCAACATCAATCCTCCAGTCCAAAAAAAAAAAAAAAATCCTAACCAAAATTTTCTTTCTTCTTGCTTTCTAAAACAAATCACTCAGCATATTTTATTATCAAATTTCAGGATTTGGAACTTGGTGACTGCCTGGTGAGTTTTCTTCTCTTATTTAAGCACTAGACCTTCATCTCTTTAGACTCTTTTTACTGCTTAGCTCAACCCTCCTTTCAAACTCAGTCCTCTTAATCCCAAAAAAAAGAGAAAAAAAACTAACCATTATTTTCTTTCTTCTTGCTTTCTTAAAATAAATCATTCAAAGTAGGGGCCTAGCCAGAGGGTGAGTTTTTAGTTTCCGCTTCATCTCTTTTTAGTGTTTTTTTTTTTTTTTTTTTTTTCTCAACTATCTACACTTAAATATTCACATGCTCTTTAATTTTTTTCATAGATTTTTAGAGAAATATATGGTTGAAGGCATGGGCATGGGGAGGTTGTTTGTGATGAGTCTTGAAGGGAAGATAAAGTTTGCACTTTGTGAAGATAAAGTTTCTTAGGTAAATTTTTTTTGATTTATTAACTATTTTTTATTAGTTAGATATCATGTGACAGTTGGTGTTGTTAAATTGTTTGGTTTATGTTATGTACTTGTGGGTTTAATTTTTGCTTTTGTTTGAGGGGTTATTTTTAATTAAAAAAAATTAAAATATAGGAAAATTTGAATAATAGGAATGATGATGGGTTGACTATTTAAATTATAATGGAATTTTTTTTTTCTTGAGTATGTATAACATCCATATAATTAAGTAAAAATTTCTAATTAAGATTTTATTTTTTAAGTTCTTTTCAGGTTAATTTTTGAGTCATATTCTTAAAGCTAAAAGAATTATGAGCAAACGAAAAACAATTGATGCATTCTTAAAGAAAAAAGATATTAGCAATTCAAAATTTAGGACACTTGTGGTTGTAGAAATAAATGTTGATACTTTAATGCCTGATGAACACCCCTCCAAATGTTCAAGAACTCAATCTGAAGAGATAGATTGTGATCTAAGATCACGTAAACAAATATGTGAATTTCCTATCAACAAACAAGATGAAATCCGATGAGCTTATTTCAAAAAATGTCTATATTAACCTAAATATATAGACTATCCATACAACGATGATAATCATCGTCGTCAAAAATCGGCCCCCCATATAAAAAATCCTGGCTACGCCCCTGCCTACAACAAATTCTAATTGCACCTTCAAGCCTCAATGGTTGAAAATGACTTGCTCCACTGTTTCTCAGCAACCTATTCACTTACAACACCTGATGGACGGTGAAGTATGTGATTGGTTAATCTCCTCTCAAATGTATGACAATGATGAGAGGGAAGAGAGTAGAGAGTCAATGGTGTTAACAAAATTAGTTTGTGATTGGTTGATCTGCTCTCAAAAGAAAAAATAAATAAAATAATAATAAATAAATAAATCGTTTTTGATTTCTTGATCTTTTTTTTTTTTTTATTATTCAATCAAAATTAATTGTTTTCTTTCCCCATTATTACCTTGTTTGTTATTTGTTCTGTTGTCAATTTTGTTAACTTCTATAAATAAGTGTTGCTCATTTATTCTAAAATTTTTAATAAAAACGAGATGGGTGTAACTTAACAAATGAAAATTCAAAAAGAGCTATACTAGTTAGACAAAAATACTCACTCTATAGGTGGCTTAAATCTATTGCGTAGATCTTTCACTAAAAAAAAAAAAAAAAAAAAAAAATCTATTGCTTAGATCTTTCACTAAAAAAAAAAGAAAAAAAAAACTATTACGTAGATATTCCAATCCTAATTTCAATATCCACGCATCACATTTTGAAAAAGTTTAGAAAGGGGTGTTAACAAAATGAATTAGGCAAGTCCTCTTTCTAACCCTGTGCTGAATCTAATTTAATTTGAAGGTTAAGATATTTGCATTTCTACCTACATTCACAGTATGTGGCAGAGTAATGTTATTCTTTTCCTTAGTCATAAAAGAGAATCTTTTTCTCTTTATGCTTGTATTATATGTAAGGACAAAGTTTAACTATAAAATTATTTGTATCATAAGGCTACAACTTTATTCAATATTTTTTTATTAGAGATGAATTTTGACAAATCTACTACTAGATAACATCTTAAATTTCTAAAAAATTAAAAATCAATAGTTATGTCATCAATAAATTGTTTAAATGACAAGTTTTTGTAATTTAAAATTATGCATAAAATATAAGTTTATAGATTATATAATAAATAATATCCAAAGGACACAAAATTTGACATGTGTATTAAAAGCAGGACAAAATGGGGATATACCCCTTTTGGCAAAAAGTTCCCGCAAAATGCCCAATTTTTGAAATTATTTAAGGATATACCCCTGTTTTAAAACTTGAGTTCATAGAACTCGAGTTCCACAATTTATTTATTTTTTTCCAGTTTAATTTGGCTATAACTTGATTTTCTAAAAATCAAGTTTTACATTGGAACTCAATTTTTAGAAAATCGAGTTTCAAAACAAGTGCACATCTCTAAATAGTTTCAAAAATGGGGTAAATTTCTGGAGCATGCAATACAACAATTCTAGTAATGCTTATTTTATAAAGCAACAGTAAATTGCTGGAACTTTTCACCGAAAGAGGTATATCCCCATGCAATACAAAATTGCTGGAATTTTTCAAAATATGTAGTAATGTTTATTTTATTAAGTAAGATTCTAGTTTTAGGCTAAAATTAATTTTGTAACTAAACTTTATTTTATATATAAATAGAAAAATGGACAAATAACTCCTTTTTATTTATTTATTTATTTATTGTATGATAGTTGGAAGAGTCCTTCTACTTATTATATTATGATTTATAAGAATATCGAAATGTGTTAAATCACATGACTCATTAAATCATTTAATCTAGTCACATAACTATTAAATAGGTTATATAACGAAAGTGCATACGGAATGTGGATAATCATTTGTGCTGCCATATAATGGGTTGGAGGAAATTTTTCTCTAATCAGTTTGGAGGTAAACTCTCTCTCTCTCTCTCTCTCTCTCTCTCTCTCTCTCTCTTCTTTTTTTTTTTTTTTTTTTTGCCACTATCTTTATCTCATACCTGATTGGCCTTGGGCATGGATAAAAGCAGTTAGAACAAACCCTTCAAGGAAAACTACGTCGAAATGCTTAAACTTCCTCATCCCTTTTTGCTTATGATAGCACAACAATCATGCAACTTATTTATGTTTCCATAATAGTAAACGAAATATAAAATATTAACAACTCAGCCAATAGGTCGTTGTGGATTTTTTATTTTTTTGTCTGGTCCAAATTATCTAGGGATAGAAGTATTAAATTACCGCCTTAGGATAAATTACTAAGACAATCATGCCCCGTGTGTGTGTTAAAAATTCTCAAAAAAAAAAAAAAATGATACAATTTTTGTTTACATAAGACAATAGCTCCGAGTTCTCTGTAGCGTTTTCCCTCTTTCCTTGTGAACTTAATCATCCTGTAGAGTTGATTAAGCTGCTCCACTCTTGTACACAATCCATTAGTGTAAACTGTGAAAAAAAAAAAAACACACTGCCCAAATACACTAAAATGTTTTAAAGTTAAAAACATGACTTCAAGTTACATTTTCAATGTATTTTTGCTGTAAAACACGCTATATGCACTAGTTTGTTTGTTTGTTTGTTTGTTTTTTTTTTTTTTTTTTTTTTTTTTTAAGATTCTAAAAGTTTAGAACAATTGGCAAATCGTGAACACAAACTTGTTTAGATATATATCTTAGAGTCTATAGGTTTTATTAGACAATGCTTAAGGTGATTCAAGTCAAGATTCAAGAACAAGCTGCGGAAAGAAGATTTCAAAATTTGCCTAGTTCGATCGATCGAAAGACAAGCTCGACCAATCGAAAAATGGGTTTGTAGAATTTTAAGTTCGGCCCAATAGTAGTTCAAGCCCAAAAAGGATTAGAGTTTTACATCTATTTCTTCTAGTATATAAAAGAAACCCTAGGCACGTTTTATTACGACTTTGGAGGTGCTCTTGTGAGATCCAAAAAGGTTCTGTGCTTTCCTCTATTAAAGTCATTGCTAGATATCACTCTCATGTCTTTAGAATTGGTAGATCTGAAGTTGCTGCATCAAGATCAACAATAGTTGAAGATCTAAACTTTCAAGGTTGGTCTTGGAGTCACAAACAGGAGTGTTTGTATTCACAATTTTCCATACAAATATTTGAGTTTAATATTTGAAGATTCTTTTGGCATAGTAATTATTTGAGTTTAATTTTTATTTTTATTTGATGAATAATATTTGAGGTTAAATATTAGTCTTTGAGAAAGGCTTTACATACTAGAAAAGTAAAAACCTCATACGGGTGTGATCCTTTTTATATGCCTAGCTCATTTGCGTGACAAACACAGGTCAAAAAATAATTTTTAAAAAATAGTGACAATCAAAATTATGTAATTTGCCAAGCCTTGTAGCGTAATTGGTTGGAGTTTCTTAGAGATTCAAATAGAAAAATCTTAGGTTCAAATCCCAACCCCTTTTGTAACTATTGATTTATCAAAACCAAAAAAAAAAAAAAAAAAAAATGCAATGCAAATACTTACTCGGGGTCAAGGTATCCTGGGGCGCCAACAACTTTTGTTGAGACATGAGTGCCACCTTCATCGGGGATAACTATAGACAACCCTAAATCAGTTAGTTTGGCCTGAAAATTTACATTTAATAAGATTCTTGTACTTTGTAGGCTTCACGTCACGGTGGATGATGGGTGGCTTGCAACCATTGTGCAAATACTCCAATCCTTCAAAATGGAAAATTCAATTTCAAACAAAATGGTTCAATTACATGGGGGACACACACAGACACACACAGAGGCAAATATGTACTTGCTGACCTTGTGCTGAATTCATCGCTATTTTAAGTCTAGTTTCCCAACTCAGGAAACTTGCATTTTTATCTGTAAAGAATAATAGATCCAACTAAGTAATTACAGTATAATAAACTCACAAATTTGGAAGAAAGTTATTATTTTTATAGTGAAAGATTCTTAGTATGATCAATACCTGACAGATGCATTGCCAAGTTTCCATTTTCCATATACTCATAGATGAGCCCCATATTAGTGTTTCATGGCAATATCCAACAAAAGAAGTTATGTTTTTGTGATGGACTTTTGAAAGAAAACTGGCCTGTAGATTAAGGTCACATCTTCTATCAATGTGAATTCAAAAAAATTCATATAAGATTCTTTTATACAAATATAAGTGAATTCGTAGGTTTTTCTTTTTTATACCAAAAAAAAAAATGTTATTTTAAAATATTAACATATAATTATAAATATTTAAGTGAGAATTTTGTAGAATACAATTGAATATTATTAATTTTATTAGCCACCATGGTTTTAAGGTTATTGTGGTAAGAGCATTCTAATCAAAAGTTCTAAAAATTTTAGCATTTAGCATCTTAAAAACCTACTTTATTGATTTTAACACTTCATTTTACAATACATCATACATCAAAAGTTCTATTTTTTTACTACTTCATTTAAAATAATATATACAATACTTTAAAATAATATAAAAACAACCTCTACAAAATCCAATAGCAACAGTCACAGCCACCTCTGCCACAGCACTGCCATCATCAACCTCCACTGTGGCAACCAAAATCCAACACACACACACACACCAAAAAAAAAAAAAAGGCCCAGCCACTACCTTCCTCTTCCAAATCACAAATCAACCACCATCACAATCACTAAACCCAGATCGGCGAGAAAAAAGAAAACAATCACAAAACCCAAATCGATGAGAAGAAAGAAGAAAAATAGAGAGGCAAACCCATCACGCCGGCAAGCAAAACAAACACACACACAAACCCACCATGGCAAACCTCCACAAAAGTAAACCCATCACACTGATCCATTGCACCACGACCCACTACAACCCAAAGACCCACGCCCACGTCGATCACAATCCAAAGTCACAAACCCACAACCTAGAGACCCATGCCCATGCCGATCACAATCTGAAATTACAAAGCCACAACCCAGAGACCTACACCCACGCCAATCACAAACCCACAACCAAACCCACGCTCATCACAATTCAAAATCACAAATTTACAACACACAATATCAAATCACCTTGCCGTCAAGCTTTACCTCCATATCAGCGGCAACACTCCAAAGGTGTTTGGGCTTTGAAGTTCCTGATTAACGAACCTTGGAGGGGAGGAGCTCAAACCATGAACCCGAGAAGAGGAAAGTGAGAGAGGAGAGAGAAGAAAGAAGAAAAAAGGGAAAAATAAAAAACCAAATACACGCATAGTTACTTTTGGAATAAAAAAATAATATTTGGTTTAAGATTTGTGCTACAGTGAGGTTGTATTAATACAATCTCACTATAATAGTATCTCAAAATTTTTGAGATTTGAAATGTTTGATGGAGATGGTTTTTTGGAGTTTAGATGCTAAAAAATGGCATTTATAGCATATGAGAGGCTTGATAAGAATGCAGAATTTACACACAATGTCACATGTGTGTGGGTGTCAGTGATATAGATAAAAAAAAGTTATACTTAAATATTTTCAATTCAAAGACTACAATATAGTCACAATCAATATCCGTTTCTCAAAAGAAAAGCAATGACACAATCATTATGTAAAATATAAAAACATTCCAAAGGGCCAATAATAACAGTTCAAATTTATAAATGTCAAGAAGAAGAACAAAATCATAAGCTAGATCATGTGCAATATGAGTCTCAAAGAAGACAATATTTATATAGTCAGGAGCAGAGTCTTTACACATTGGATTGTGCTTATAACGAGTGACCTCCCTTTAACGTAAGGGGGTGACTTGTAGTGACCCGAAAAAGGGTTCTTGCAATCTATATGGAGATATGCTTATAAGAAGTGACCTTCCTTTAACGTAAGGGGGTGAATTTTAGTGACCCAAAAAAGGGGTCTTGCATAGGGGTGTGCTCGGTTCGGTTTTGGTCAGTTTGTATGGGTATGCCCAACTGAAACCGAATATTTCGGTTTGTGAAATTCTCAACCAAAATCGACCGAAATGGCTAGAAATCAATTGGTTTCGGTGTATTTCGGTTTCAATCAGTTTCGGTCGGTTTTTGGTTTTTCAAAGAGAGGGTTATTAAGATTTTCAAAACCACACTCTTTCAAATGATAAAGCAAAAACCAGAGCATATAAAATCACACTCAAAATCATTAAAAACCACAAGCTCAAAACTTTTCACACAAATCACTCTAAAGCAAAATCACCATTCACTTAAAAAGAAAAATCACAGTATAAACGAAACAAAACAAACAGTCTAAAGTGTAAAAAAAACTCATCGATTATATGAGAATCAGAGATATACGAGTTAGAGAAATTGAAGAATTTGAGTGAAGAAAGCTTGAGAAAGCTTCTTCTTCCATTTTGCTCTGTGTGTGTGTGTGTGTGAAACAATCGCACCGATGATTCCAGGGAAAAAGATAGAAAAAATTGAGAGAAAAAGTTGGGGAAGAGGGCAGCTGAATTGAAGAAAAGAAAAGTGAAGAATAAAATAGGGGAGGGGTATTTTCATATCACATCGATGATTCCAAGGAAAAGGACAGAAAAAATTGAGAGAAATAGTTGGGGAAGGGGGTGGCTGAACTGAAAAAAAGAAAAGGGAAGAAGAATAAAATATGGGAGGGGTATTTCCATATTTATCTCATGCTCTAGGGTTTTAAAAAATTAAATAGCAATAAAACACACGCCCCCACGCGAAGGCTTGAACCTAGGATCAGCTAGCCAAACCACAAGGAGCATACCACTAAGCCAATGATCAGCAATGAATTAAAGTTACATAAATATATATATATATATATATATATATATATATATATATATATATATATATATATATATATATATATATATATTCAGTTGGTTCGGTTCGGTTTCAAGGTGAAAAATCCAACACCGAAACTAAAAATTTCAGTTTTTTAAAAATGAAACCGAAACCAAACCGAAAATTTGGCAACAGTTCGGTCAGTTTCAATCGGTTTGTTCGGTTTGTCGGTTTTTTGCACACCCCTAGTCTTGCACATACGGATTTTTTTAAGAAACTTAGGTTCAAATCAAGTCTCCCTTGTTGTAACTATAGATTTTTTTTTTTTTTAATTCAATATTGAATTACAGTACCTTGTGGGGGAGTTCTATATTAGAGAATTGAAAGTTGGGTTGCATAATTAGAGGAACGAATTTTAGTTTGAATTAGGTAATTAAATGGGCGCCTCCAAATTTTCTTAATACGATTTTTTGTTTAACTGATACTATTTTATGAGAAATATTAAAATCTGTGAAAAACATCAATTATTTTTATCTTTTTACATATAATAAATTTTTAAAAATATTTCCAAAACTGATACCCTTAAAGTATCTGTTAACTTCATCTTCCAATTTACACAACAATGACAAATACCACTCTCTTCTCCGTTTCTAATTTCTCACTAAGTTTCAAAATTTTGGAGCTTCCCATTTAGATTTGACTCGGGATTTTTTTGTCGTTTTTCATATTAAAGTTGTGTTAAGTTTTTTTTTTATTAAATTTCTTTTTCAAATTTCATTTAGAAAAAGTTGTGTGTTTTTTAGGAAAAAATTGTAACGTTTTGCGCCATTTTTCAAACTAATTAGGGAAATGGCTTTCTTTTGTAACTTGATTTGAGATAAATCAAGTTTAAAAAATAAATAAATTCTAGAGCCCTATAATAGCGTTTTAAGGAGCTTATAGTGACGTTTTAAGGACCTATAGTAGTGTTTTGTAACTCGACCTCTATGAACTCGAGTTATAGACAATTTTTTTTTTTTTTTACCTATAACTCGAGTTCATAGAGGTCAAGTTACAAAACGTCATTATAGGTCCTTAAAATATCACTATAGGCTCTTTAAAAATGCCACTATATGGCCTAACTCGATTTATCTCAAATCGAGTTTTAAAAGATGAGCATTTTCCTAATTAGTTTGCAAAATGGGGCAAAACACTACATAATTTGTGCGAAAATGGTATTTGTCCATTTTTTTTCTGTGTTTTTTACAACAGAACTTACTATCTCTATAAGTTAGAATAAGTATTAAAATTACGTTATTCATATCAAAATCTAATAAATATGAGATATGTATATTAAAATTACTACCAACTAACACATATTTTTCATTTGTCAATAAAACAGTTATTTTTCAAAAATATATCTCTCACTTATTGAATTTTAATAGACGTTGCCATCAAATCCTGGACACTTTCTGCGCTAGCGATACAAAGCCATGTGCATGTTTTTCCACGTGCTCCATGCACCAAATCTTGATCTGACCGCACGTTAGGCCATGTCAGCCGTAAGGCCATGCTACCACATAATTATTACAATGCCATGTGAGCAATTTCAAACACATCTGCTTCCACATAGGCACCAGCATTTCCCTCTGTCACTTATATTTAATATATATTAAAAATATATTATATATATATATTGGCCTCTCTTCCTGATTTAAAATAGAACCACATTTTTTTTTATAAGACATCAAATGTAGTTCTATTTGATGTCTTACTTATTAAATATCATTTTGTTTGACAATTTGTGTTAGTATGATAAATTGCGTATGCTAGCTGGTGCTACTGCTTACAATTTGCAAAAGATGGCAGGGAGCAGCAAATATTTGTAATTAATACTGCTACTATTCTATTTTGTTTCTCAACTTTAGACCATGATTGTCACTATCTGCTCCATCAACACAACAACTATTTTATTTATTTGCTCATAGTAAATCGAAGATCTAGCCCTGAATACAAACCACACAAAGGTGGCAATTTGATAGAAGGCCAATGGTTTTTATGCACATATTGCATACACTTTTTTTTTTGGAAGAGTGTATATCAGATCTGGAAAAACTCCATGTGAGATTTTGCGTATTTTCTGATTACTACCTTGCCAAGGGAGTTTGTCCAGAATGCACAAAGTTCATTCCACTAATTTGGTCTAAATCTATCTCAAAACCCTCATGCTTCCGAGCCAACTCCATTGCCAAACATTGCTTTAATTCCATCACTATATAAGTCATGGTTGGCCTTTTGGTGGAAGTGAAAGATACACAACTCATTGCCACTTCAATTGCTTTCCAAATAGAATTAATGTCAAGGTCTCGTTCTAACCTCGGATCCAAAATATTCTTAACATCCCCTCTTTCAACCATGGAATTAACCCATTTAATTATATGAACTTTGTCAGGAGTTTTAGTAATTGCAGGTTGCCCTGTGATTATTTCCAATAGAACAACCCCGAAGCTAAAAACATCACTCTTCTCGTTCAACCGGTTTGTTGCATAGTACCTGTAAGCCAAAGATGTAACGTAATCTATACCCAAGCAAAATGAGAACCAGGTTATTAAATGATCTACTATTCCAAGTTTTATGGTTAGTTTTGTGATTCGAGTTAGGTAACATTAAAAATATTACTATATCAGTATCGCAAACCAAAATGTGTGTTTGACAATTCCATCTTCTCTAGTTACTTTGGTCAAACTATAATACTTGGATCAAAGGAAAAAGAAAAGAAAAGAAATTAAGGGCTTTTATATATAACAATGGGGTTTTGAAAAAATTCAAGAATGGTCGTATATCAGCGAAAATTTCTTATAATAACCATGTATACTGCACCTCAAAAAAAAAAAAAAATAATAAAAAAATAATAAAAATAAAAAATAAAAAACCCATGTATACTGTATAGTATTCTGGGGACTTTGAGTAATTGAGTTGATATATGATTGATTTTAGGTTAAGTTTGGAGAATTCATCAAAAGTTTCATAGAACTATTTGAGTATGCAGAGTATAAGATATGTGAACTTTTCCGTAATTAGCATAAAAATGATAGAAATAAATATTTTATTTATGAAAATTATTAGTATTTCTTGGAAAATTTGATTTAATAATTTCAATTTCTTAATTTTAATTACATAATTGCAATATATTCCATACTAAAATATTTTCCAAATAAATTTTTTTATTAAGTTGGCTTATTCAGAATTTTCTACTTTTTCAAAATAGGATCAAGCATCTTGGAGATTGCGAAAAGTTGAATAAAAGCTTTTATTGAGCTTTGACATTCCGAATGTAATATTGAATATGTTTTAGAATCAACTACACCACCTGATAATGCAGTGGACTGGAAATTGCCAATAGAGGTACACATTGGTTTAGAATCTAGTTCATTCTGGGACTTATAATGTGATGACTCAGTATTTTGAGCCTAGTTACGAATATAGAGTGTGACCATTGCCGTATAGATTGCTAGTACACGATCTTAGTATATGTATGAATTTTTAATACAATAAAAAATTGCTATTTATTGTTTCATTGAAACTATTGATTTTATTGAGATGATGTCGCAAAGTCTATGATTTTTACATTGCTTTGGAAAATTGTTTACAGTTTCTTTTGTCTCAAAGTCAGGAAGTTGGTTACTTGCTGAGTAGTCAAGCTCACTTTATTTCTTCCATTTTCATTTTCAAATTGTATTGATAACAATTAGTTTTGAGGCTTTCGTTGTGTTTGTCACATTAAAAAAAATTATGAATTTTGGAATAAGATCAGACTTTTAATGTTTGATTTTTTGTCGTTGATGTATTTTATGCACTTGAAGTTTTGGGTTTTTGTTATCTGTAATATTTGAAGCAATTGAAGTTTTGGATTTTTGTTTTCTTTAATATTTGAAGATTCTTTTGGCATACGAATTATTTGAATTTAATTTTAATTTTTATTTGAGGAATAATATTTGAGGTTAAATATTACTCTTTGAGAAAGGCTTTACATCTTTGAAAAGTAAAAACCTAATACATGTGCGATCCTTTTTGTATGCCTAGTTCATTTGCGTGACAAATATAGGTCAAAAAATAATTTTAAAAAAATAGTGACCATCAAAATTATATAATTTGCCGAGCCTTATAACTTAATTGGTTGGAGTTTCTTAGAGATTCAAACAGAAAAATCTTAAGTTCAAATCCCCCACCCCTTTTGTAACTATTGATTTATCAAAACAAAACAAAAACCAAAACCAAAAATATGCAATGAAAATACTTACTCGGGGTCAAGGTATCCTGGGGTGCCAACAACTTTTGTTGAGACATGAGTGCCACCTTCATCAGGGATAACTTTAGACAACCCTAAATCAGTTAGTTTGGCCTGGAAATTTACATCTAATAAGATGTTTGTAGACTTCATGTCACGGTGGATAATGGGTGGCTTGCAACCATTGTGCAAATACTCCAATCCTTCAAAATTGAAAATTCAATTTCAGACACAATAGTTCAATTAGATTGGGGACACACACACAGAGGCAAATATGTACTTGCTGACCTTGTGCTGAGTCCATCGCTATTTTGAGTCTAGTTTCCCAACTCAGGAAACTTGCATTTTTATCTGTAAAGAATAATAGATCCAACTAAGTAATTACAGTTTAACAAACTCACAAATTGGAAGAAAGTTAATATTTTTATAGTGAAAGATTCTTAGTATGATCAATACCTGACAGATGCATTGCCAAGTTTCCATTTTCCATATACTCATAGATGAGCCCCATATTGGTGTTTTCATGGCAATATCCAACAAAAGAAGTTATGTTTTTGTGATGGACTTTTGAAAGAAAATTGGCCTGTAGATTAAGGTCACATCTTATATCAATGTGAATTCAAAAAAATTCATATAAGATTTTTTATACAAATATAAGAGCATCCACAGCAGTGGATCTATAATTTTAGCTATTTAGCAACACTAAAAGTTACTTTATCTATTTTAGCTACACACATGCTACAGCAGTGTATCTATTTTAGCTTTTAACACAATAAAATAATATAAACATCACAATAAAATAATATATTCTCTACACTAAAATAATATACCCTCTACAATAAAATAATATATCCTACTCTAAAAAAATAAAATTCACAGCACCACCCACATCTTCCTCTGCCATCGGCCACAGCCACAACCACCACCACCATTACCGGCCACAACCACCAGGCAACCACAACACAACATAGAAAAAAAAAAAACAAAAAAAAAAAAAAAAAAAAAAACAAAACCACAACCACCACCACCATTACTGGCCACAACACAACATAGAAAAAAAAAAACCAAAAAAACAAAAACAAAACCACAACCACCACCACCATTACCGGCCACAACCACTAGGCAACCACAACACAACATAGAAAAAAAAAAAAACAAACAAACAAAAACAAAAAAAACAAAACCACAACCACGGCGGCTAGGAAGGCGTGGGGTGAGGCGATCGCGGCTGGGAAGGCATAGGGTGAGACGATCGGCGACTGGGACGGCGTGGCTGAGGCAATCGGCGGCTGGGAAGGCATGGGGTGAGCAATCGGCGGCTGGGACGGCGGGGCTGAGGCGATCACCGGCATGAGATGAGATGAGATGAGGCGATCGGCGGCGTGAGGCGATCTGCAGCGTGAGGCAATCGGCGGCGTGAGGCGATCTGCAGCGTGAGGCAATCGGCGGCGTGAGGTGATCGGAGAGACTGACTGAGAGAGAGAGATGAGAGAGTTTTGAGAGAGAGATGAGAGAGTGACTGAGAGAGACGAGATATGAGAGAGAATTTTTATTATTTTATTTAACCGGCGGAATAAATTTTTTTTTTTTTTTTTTTTTTTTTTTTTTTACTTCAGCTACAGTGCACATCTATTTATAGATGTGTACTATAGCTGAACATCTAAAATTTTTAGATTTGCCACCACTGCTGTAGCGTGAGTTTTGTGTCTGTGGAGCTATATTTTAGCAATATAGCAATATAGCTCCACTGCTGCAAATGCTCTAAGTGAGTTCGTAGGTTTTTCTTGTTTATACCAAAAAAAAAAAAATGTTATTATAAAATATTAACATATAATTATAAATATTTAACTGAGAATTTTGTAGAATGCAATTGAATATTATTACTTTTATTGGCCTACCGTGGTTTTAAGGCTTATTGTGATAAGTTTAATCTGAAAATAGGTCTGCACGCCTAATTACTCAATTATCTTGCTTTTGCTCTCTCTAGCTTTCCTTCACAACGTTTTTTTTTTTTTTTTTTTGGTCTTTCTTTCTATTTCAACATGGTACTAAAATGACGAAGAACAAACACAACAAACATGTAGTAGAGGCCAAACCTCATTCTAGCTTAACGGAACCCTTAAATCCATAAGAAGTTCTGTGAATCCACCAAGAAAAAAAAAAAAAAGAGAGAAAAAAGAAAGAAAAGGAAACTCTTTCTTGAAAATATCATTATGTAGTGCAAGCCTATTTAAGGCTTATTTTGCAAGTCGAAATATTCCTAAATTGATCTTATTTAAAACCCTAATAGGGCTCTAATTTGACTATAAAACCATAAAAACACTTAAAATCAAGCAAATAAAATCTAAAAGACTGTAATTCAGAAAATTAACTAAAAATATAAAAAAATTAATAAACGAATACAAATTATCCCTCATATTTTTTCCTACATCATAAACCGCAATTTCTATTCCTCAACAACCTTCGTTGTAGCTTACATTATAAACATTAGAGTTCACACCTAAGATCTAATTGACCGAGATCCCATCTATACCAAAATTTCTCAAATGTACGTTAGAGTCCTCTCAGATTTGTAGTGCTGAGGTCACAAATACCTCAATGGACATCCTTCAATGTCTCGCACGTGCTTGGAGTCCTCGTACTCCAATTTCAAATAGTTCCTTCCAAACAATACACATGTTGGAGACATATCTATTTGTGCTCACACGCATTAGAGGTCTTTCCACATCTTTCACTTGCATGCATCGTGTGCTTCACCGGGTTTCTTCATCTTTGATATACTTTTAGTCATCTCTTGGTGGGATCCGATTTATTTAATTGGCACTAAAGACTTTCTTTCCAAACTAGAGTTTAAGTGGGATGCGATATGCCATAATATATTTAGATACTTCTTCCATAAATATTTAAACCATAGTTTTATAATAGCATGAGTTACACTGTGGTTTTCAACAGGGACGAACCTACACAGAGGCAACCTCTCCCCACCCACCCACCACCCCCCCCCCCCCCCAAAAAAAAAAAAAAAAAAAAAAAACTAGGAATATTAGTTAAAATATGACTCTCATTTTGAAAGTTTCATTGAATTCAAGATGAGTTGTTCTCTCTTTTGTTGCGAACTTGATATTCTATCAATCATCTACTTGCCCTTTTTTACTCGTAACTTCATCTCTTTCACATGCCATAAACTATAGAGTTTGTGGAGGTAATTTTAAGTCTATATTTCATTTCCTAAATAATGTCCCCAATAAAACTTCTTCTTCTGGATTTCGGTAAGATGTTAAGTCCATCATTAAATTTATTTCTTCTCTAACTTTTTTTTGTTCATTACTTTTGCTCATTATTATTATTTTGTTCAATCATAGACGACTTTCGAGACTTAAAAGAGCGTCGAGTTCCATTTTGATAAATGTGTTGAAATGTTTTAAAAACATTTATTTTGTATGTTATACTTTGTCGACATTTTTATAATCTCAAATGTTTAAAAAACACTTATTTTATATGTAGTATTTTGTTGAATATGAAATAGGTGTTAGTTTTTATTTTCATTAAAAAAATTTTGTTTTAAGCTTTGGCACATAGTAGCACAATATGATAAATATATCGTCATTAAGGATATTTTGCTTTAGACGTATAAGATGTAGGCTTTCGTTAAAATCAAGTTATTTATCACTCTCACAGTTAAGAATAGTTGTTACCTACCTCTGCTTGAAATTCCTTATACCCTTGAACTGATGAATGTGAAAGCATCTTCACAGCAACTTGAAAGCCATCTAAGTAGCCATGATAAACTGTTCCGAAGCCTCCTTTCCCGATAACGCTTTCAAAATTGTTGGTAATGCTCTGGACCTCCGAGTATGTGAACTGCTGTTTCTTAGACTCTAACACCATACCTTGTTCATTGGATACAAAGTTCACCTCCCTCTCCCTTTCTGGCGTATCTGCTAAAATGTGACAATTTAATGAAGCATATGTTATCTTTGTCCCTTTTGCTTCCACAGAAAACTGACGTTTTAGTGATTTAAAACTGGGATACCCAAAAATGTCCAAGTTTCAAGAATAAAACATAAATAGTTATTCTACCTTTTTTCCTCCTTTTAAGGTGCCACAATATAGCAATTCCACTTGATAAGAGGATGCCAAATCCAACAAACTGCTGCTACTACTGGAACAACAATATTCTTTTTGTTTTTGCATTGACTGGACACACAAGGATTTGGATTTCCTCCATTACTAGCAAGATTTGGGTTTCCGCCAACACTAGTATCAACAATGAAAGTAAAACTTTAAACTGCAGCTGATACCAAGAATCTCTTGATCTTCTATCTTATACTAACGGTAGCTATAGAACTACTCTTAATGACTTGGCTAAAGTTTGGATATATGATAACGCTACTTTATTGAAAAAAGATTTAGTGCCAAGGGAAAAATTATTAAAACAGAAATAACGATAATCCTCTAAGTAAATAACAGACCTGAGAAAAAGTAATCCCTTAGTTGATCTTTCAATGAGTTACATGGGAATGGACCCTGAGAGGCTGTTATTTTGAAGGATTCTGTAAAGATAGAATATTATGATTTCTACATTCTTAGTAAAATAAACTGAGTATGACTTGAATCCTGAGTAACTTACAGGACACGCAAAAGTGGTAGCTGTGACAGAAAAATGGGAATAGTTCCATTTAAGCTATTGTTTGATAGATCCCTGAAATAAGCAGGTTATCATGTTAAATTAATATCAGTCACCACAATAGGCGAAAAAAAAAGTGTTATCTAGTTTTAATTAGAAAAAAAATTAAATATAGTTAGTTCATGTGAAATGCTTACAAATACTGTATCATTGTGAGATTTGATATGAAAGGAGCTATCACCCCAGTCAATCCACTTGAGGATAAATTCCTAATTGCGAGATCAACAAATTGAGATTCGGAATAAATTAAAATATTAGGATGTATACTTTATATATTTAGAAGGCATAAACTTACAAGGATATGATGCTGGGTGAATCATAACTATTGTAGCTGCAATTAAGACCGTCCCACGCGTAATCTTTAGGGGCACAAGGATCTCCCTGCCAGTTTCTCTTTATTTGATATATGGATTTGATATTCTTGATAGCATCAACTAATTATTTCATAGGCGTAAAATGAGAAATATGAAAGAAGTTAAAGAAACAAATAATGAAGTAATGATCATATACAAATTAAGCATGTGGTGCTGAATTTTTATGCGGTAAGAACATACCATCTTGTTGGTCTGTTTGTGCTTGTAAAAACTGTTTCAATGTGTAGAACTCGACTGCGTTGAGAATGGGCGGAAGGGTTGAAGTTTCAGTTTGATTTATCCAAATCTGAAACTGTTGTCCAATTTCTCCATCTGGGCTGCTGTGTACTGTAATCGTGTTCAAGTACCTGGGAACAAAAGATCCCTCCCACAAATTTCCATTCAAAAAGATGTTGAATTGTCTAGACTGGTTCGGTTGAAGGTTTTCTAATTCAGCAAAGTGCATGTAGATATATTGGATCGCTGCGTTACCACCGCCAGCAGTCCAAGTAATAAACATGGGATCATTTATATTGAATTTTGTGACTGCAGTACTCATGACTGCTTGCGGTACTCGGTAATAATCGGTGTGGCCTATGATACCAATCGTAAGATTGGTAGCAATGTTTTTCCATATACTTAGGTTCAAGGGTTGCCATATGCGGTCAAAAACATCATCTTTGTACCTAAGTAAAAAAATATCATATCAGGCTACTTGTCTGAAGGCCTATTAACAACTATACACCATTAGGTTATTTGTTAATAAATTATTTTAACAAACTTTTAATATCATTTTTGTAAGAAATATGAAAATACAGATAAAAAAATCAATTATGTTTTTTTTCTCATAAAAAATTTCTAAACGTATTTTTTAAATTAATATATTTAAGACATTCATTAACTTTACTCTTGTTTGAAAATGACTGTATTAAGTGTGCGTTTGATAATACTTATTTTTGTCAACTTATTTTTGCTACTATTCATAAACTTTACTGCACTTTTTGATACTATTTAAGTTTTACTGTACTATTTTAGCTAACTTTTACCTTTATCTATCACTTTTAGCAAAAAGTTTTCAATTTCAATAAAATGAGAAAATTCCAAACAAACCTGAAGTCTTACGAAAAGGATAAAAAATTAAAATTGGCTTACCTGTAACTTCTTTTGGTTTGTGAACCGCAATCAAACCGCTCAACGAGATCCAGTGATCCTGATTTACGTATGTAAGTATTGTTGTTCAAAGGTCTTACCTCTAACACTGATACGAAAGGTGTCCCGTTGCCCGTGTTCACAAGACAAACATAGATGTCTTCTGACAAGGATAGATGCATAATTTCCTTTGTTAATGTACTTGATGCATCTGTCACTGCCACTGTGTCCCACTTGTTTACTCCAAGATACAAATCAAATTTTGGGATTTTGCCTATGCCATCATAGTTCCCATACATGAAACTTGCTCGGATCAAATAGTTCCTGTTTTTTCCTGGTGAAGGTCTTAATGTGTAGCAATTTTTGGTTCCTTCAGGAAAGCTGCGGACAGTCCAAAACTGCTGTTCAAGAGAATTGGTTCTGTATTCGACTGAAATATTCCCATTTTTACCGGTTTCTGTGAAAGCCAAGTCTGAAGTGTAATTGATTTCTGTTACTCCATCTTTATAGCTTGAGTCATCTGGTATCCCACAGTCTATGCTGATGAAGCCTGAGATACAAGAGAATTAGCTTTTTGTTTAGAGTGCAACAATTGATATATAGTGGTGCTCAAAAGATTTAGATTGTCAAACCTAATTGATCCTGCTGGGAATGAACAAGGACTGTGAGGGCAAAAGCACCATGAAGTATTATTGCAAATGGAAAATGCTTTGCCATTTCCAACACTGTTTCCTTTCCTTGGCATGCCTTTTCAGATTTCAATCCTATAAATAGTGCTTTGCTCTAAGTTGGATGTTGAGCAAGTCTTACATTGATGAGATATAGTATTTGAGCAACCAGGTCAATTACTTATATGTAGTGAAGAATGATATATCATGACCCGAATTCTGTCTTTGTCAAAAGACACTAACATTTCTTTATTCTCAAAAAAATAAAAAATTCCCTTTCAAATCCATCGGTTGGCATTGTCTTTAAAATACTTGAACCAAAAGTCATTGACAGTGAATGCAAATACATTAGGCCCGTTTGGAACGGGTTCGGTGTATGAGTTTAAACAATAGTTTTTAAAATAATGTGAAAATTATGGTTTTAAAAGTGTCCTGCAAATATATGTTTAAACTTTAAAGTATTTATAAGGCAAAAAAATTGTTTGGCATCATATCTCAAATAATATTTTTTTCAAAATTGAAAGAGCATAATAATGTTGTTAGGTATGAGTATGTGTTTTTAATTAGAAAAAGTGGTACTTATTCTAACATGACCAACTGATTAAACTATTTTTAATTTAAGGAGGCTGAGAGAAAACCCTCATGTGAACCAACAACTCTTCCTTTCTTCTTCTTCTTCCTCTTCAACCCATTTTCCACTTTGAAGTGGAGATAGATCTCGGTGGTGGCACATGCTTAAATGAGAGAGAGATGAGCTTTCTTTTTCTTTGAGAGAGAGAGAGAGAGGGAGGGTTTTAGTTGATGTATTGTAAAATCATGAAAATCCCATACTTTTCAAAATATTTTTCAACAATGTCACTTACCATTGTTACTCAAAAACTGAAACTGCTCCCAATGTGTTCTCAAAATAAAATGTTTAAACATCCTAAATTGAAAACTATGACTCAACTCTTAAATAAACACTCCTGCCAAACACAATTTTCTTTTTTTTTAGTCCACAATTATTAGTGTTTAAATACTTAAAACTATTATTTGAACTCACATGTTGGATCCAAACTCATAGGCTTAACTCTTTTGGATCAAGTGATGTCTTTATTTGTTATATTATATACTCAATTGGAAACTTTCTAACGTGTTCTCTCCCCTATAAGTGGTATCAAAGGTCAAGGCGATCTTTGACGAATATGGGAAGGTGTTCAAGGTCCTTTTTCTAACAAGAATAGAGCAAGCCTAAAGGGCTCACACAGACAATCTTGGAGAAAGATCTAAAACATGAGTATTGTGCTGGATCACAATGAAGTGTGTGTGGTTCTAACAGACAAGAATGTACTTGCTGGTTCTCACCAGTGAGCATGTGGGGTTCATACATGGTTCCCATGGATGTCATACGACGTGATGGTGATTGAAAAAGCCCCTAAGGCAAGGAGGAGAGTTAATAGGACTTATTCATGACCGACAAAGAGACAGAGACACACATGGGGGGAAAATTGTTGGATACATATATGTGAGTGAAGTCCTACATTATAATGAGAAGGGTGAGTGATTAATATAACATTGTTGAACCCAAACTCATAGGTTTAATTCTTTTAAGTCAAGTGGTGTTCCTATATATTATATTATCAATTCAATATATTGGAGGGTCCTCAAGGTATTATCTCCCCAATATCATGGAATTGACAGCCAAACAAATACTAAGATCTGTTCCAAAGCATAAGCATAGATGGCTGAGTAAGACAATTTGTACACTTTGTTTTCTGACTGCCCCTCTTGAAATCAATTGTTAAGTCATTGTATATATTATCTAAAGTCGTAATCATAATTAGTCCATCACGATAAATGGACTGAGAGATTTATATACATGCATACCATGACGAACCTTTTGAATATGTAAAAAAAAATGAAAATAAAAGGTTTGATTTCTTCAACTATTCCAATATGCATAGAGCTAGACTTATTCAGCTCTAATAGATTGAACAGCAACCTGACGTACTTCAAATGAAGTTTGGCAGTGGCTTGAAAATATCAGCAATCGAGACTCAAAGTGATCCAAAGTCCGCGTTTTGTTTTCTAATTGTTAGGGCAGGATCAAATGACATCTTTGATGGCCCGCCACCATTCATGATGTGGTACCTCAGTTATCAAAATGCCTATTCTACTATCATTTTTATTTTATTTTATTTAAGTTTTTACCTATGACATCTACTTATGATAATAGCTGTTTATTATAGATCAATACATCAATTATTTTTTAATGAAGGGAGTGATTAAATTTCAAATCTTTTATTCAATCATCAGAAATTTTACCACTTGAGTTAATTGAAACCAACCAATGAACTATAAATTAATTTATTATGATTGCAAAATGGCTACTTGCAAATTTTTGAATTCATATATTTGCACATTCAAGTATAAGTGCTTGTAGGGTGTGGAGGGTAAGGGTAGGGGTTTAAGTTTTCAGGTGAGAGTTTTACATATATATACAGCTTAGACTAAATTAGAATTTCTATCTTATATTAAAAAAAAAAAAAGTAACTATAATATTGCTTTTCCTAAAAGAAAAAAAAATGAAAAGTAACTAATAATGCCATCATATAGCTGTGAGATTTATTAATGAAAAGTACGATTAATGATTCAAACATCCATATCTTCTTAAATAAAAAAAATTAAAAAGCAAAAAAGAGATTGTTAGGGTACCTTTTTTACACCTAACTTTATTTGAATACCACCTATTTATACTACCATAAGTTATTGGGTTTTCCCAAATATTTTTTGACTCCATTATTGTGTTAATTACAAATATTTCATATCTCATTATCTAAATTGGATCATGATGTAAACTATCACAAAAAGCCCAAAAAAACTCCTATTTTATTCAATTTTATTTTCATTATTTAGCTAAACCCAAAATCGGCCCTATGAACCCAATACACACATGTTATTCTATTTAAAGCCCAAGAATACTTATGTTTGGCAATATTTGAAGAGCCCATGATTCAAATTCGTGACAAAACAATTTTATCAATGGAATTCAAATCCATGATCAAAGTCATTTGGTTTGAACTCATGGCAATTTATTTATTCAAAGCCTAATTCACATTGGCAATATCAAAGTCTAATTCTCATTGACAACATCAAAGCTCAATTCTCATTGACAATATCCAAAGCCCAGTTCCCACTGGCAATATCAAAAGCCCAATCTTTATTGGCAATATCAAAAGCCCAAGTCCCTATTGGCAACATCAAAACCCAATTTTCATTGGCACTATTTTATCAAAGAAACCCAAGATTATTAAATACTTGGCAAGAAAAAATATATATATCATGGTATAATCGTTGCCTAAATATTGTGATCACAATCGTCTTATAAAGAAACTCATTCGGAGTTATCTTGAAGAATATGTTCTCACATTATAACCCATGAAACACATGATCATAACATCCATAATATATACCTTCAACGCTCATGGAAAATACTAGACCCCACAAGTTTATCATCTAAATTATGGTGCAACTATTAGAAGCCATGAACGTTATTTATGATATGGAATCCATCATAGTAAAGGTCATTTTCAAAGGTGTTTTGAAAAACTTGTCATATTTTTTCAAACATTACAATTAATTGCACAAAAGACCCATTGCAAGTATCTATAAAAACCTAAAGAATATTTACTAATAAAAGTCCATGAGGAAGGAAAGTCAATGGCAACATGTATTGTTGACTTTGTAGGATGCACACAACCTGACCCAAGAGAACCAGCCCAGGTGAACAGGCCCAATCTAAGAGATCCCAACAAGAAGCAGAGGACTGAAAGTGGGTAAAGCAACCTTTGTTCATCCCTGACCGAAGTACAACAAGAGAACCAAGTCCTTAAGAATGAACTAGAGGCTATCCTATCGGCTTTTGGTCACTCTCTACTTGACGTGATCAGTACCCAAGACTTGTAATATCAGCTGAAGTCTAAAGGGTGATAGGACTCCATCATCTTTTTCAAGACTGCACCTCCAGCGGAAGGGGAGCTGAAATCAAATTATTCAAATTTCAGCAAATTGATGCTATAAATGTTAAAAACGTTCAAGACATGATTCATGTGCCAAGCCCATGAATCCTAAAGGGGAAAAATTGGGAAGGTGTGGTTTGGAGGACATAAGGGGATCTCCAGCGGAACCCTCTAAAGTAGGCTTAGAACTTGACATCTAGCTTGGGGTGTTGAATCTTACTTCTTGGGAGTCTAAATTTTAGTTGCAGCCTTAGGATTTGCTCTTGATACATGCCCCAATCTCATTGATTAAGCTTAGCCTCAAAAATCCTGGCATTTAATGCAAAATCCCATCATTACCCAAAGACGCAAAGCAGCCCATAAAGCAAACCTTCTACTTCTGACAAAAAAAAATCCTAAGAAGATTAACCCTGGTTCTCCACCCCTGAATCAGACCTACGTTTTTTGGATTCTTGTTAATTAATGCTCTTCTAAACTCCATTATAAAAGCATAAGCATCTCAGCCCACAAACACAACAACTCCTTCTGAAACCTATGGTCTATTTGCCATTTTGCTAGTAGTTTAGCTCTCTTTCACCCCCTTCAACCCACACTTATCTAATCTTAGAACATTCTTCCCTCTCCTTTATATAATCATAGCTCACAAACGTCTCCCACTACTCACAAACAGCCTTAACCTCAGAGTTAATCTCATCCCACTTACTCAAAACAGCCCATATTGTCTCATTCATGCCTTATGAACACACACTCACCAAAATCTTAGTTTAATACTTGCTGCACTGAGCTAGGATCCCTCTCTCCCTTCACACCATGCCAATTAATCATTTCCCTCTTCCCATGGAACTTTTAATTTTCACTTTTTATTTTACGGTTGAAGGATATAATGTACATGTAACAATTGAACTTTTCCCTCACATTGATGTAATGATGGCTGAAGGTACAATGAACTCCCCCAACCAAGACATGCAAGGACCCCCAGGAGTTAACACATTCCTAAACTTATTTAATCATTGACCATTGGATTGTTTAAATCTGTTTTTCTGGACTAAGTGTAATTTTACCCTTATCGCTGGAGATTTTATTTCACTTGAACTATCAGAACAGAATCACTAATGTACTAATTAAGTATTGTAATGTGTTTTTCATTGGGCTTTTGTTGCTGTTTTGTCAAGTGCAGCCTTTGTTTCTTGTTTGGATAGGCTTTGTTATCACATTGAAAGTCTTTAGGTACCATCTCAAGAGCTCATAGTCAAGTTTCGGCTTGGCTTCCTAACATCTTAGATAAAGACATCAATTTCCTGCTCGACAAAGATCAGAGCCATTTATTACAGAAATTAGAGACCGAACCTTATCCAAAAAGTTTTTGCTTATAGTTTCTAGGGATTTAGGGGAGGCTCTATCCATTTTTTGGTTTAAGGTGAAGATTAAAATGACGTATTTTATATTTTTAAATAGTTACAGCCAAAACAAACTCTATTTATATAAATTTACAATAAATAGAATTAAAAACATTCAAGCATAAAAAGCAATAAAACTTGATTATAGTGTTACTAACCTCATTATATGCTCTTTGCACATGCAATGAGACTTTTTTTTTTTGGTCTAGTGTCATAAATTTTTTCTTAATAAGTTTTTTTTTTTTTTTTTTGAAGACATGAATTAGTAGAAAAGTGTCATATTTTGTAAACATTTTAAGTGGTGTTCAACATATATTTTTATTAAGTTGTCCCCAAGTTTCTTCTTGCTAAACTAAAGTTTACAGGTATTTTTGAACTACATAAAAGTTCAGTTTAAAGAGTGAAATCCTCCTATAAATAGTATAAAAGATGCATAAACAAAATCAATAAAAAACGTATTTATTACATCAGTCAATAAGTTGGATTAAATAACTCAATACAATATATATCTTAAAAAATAAATACAAAAAAATTATAATGAAATTATATTTTTCTTAAGTTAATTTTGATATTAAGAAGTAATTAATTATATAATATAATTGATTAGTCTTTTTTTTTCACTAAACTTAATTTTATTTTTGAACAATTAGTGTGTGTGTATATATATATATATCCAAAGTAAGTGGATTTCATATTCTTTAAAAAATAGAAAATAAAAAAAGGACAAAAATTGCCATATTTCACTCGATTCTATGAATCAAACACCTCACGTTTAAGTGGAGTGGGTGTGGTAAAAGTAACAACTTAGTCAATAGGTTGTGGGTTTTTTTTTTTTTTTTTTTTTTTTTTTTTTTTTGTCTGGTCCAAATTGTCTAGGGAAAGAAGGATGAAATTGTCGCCTTAGGATAAATTACTAGAGAGATGCTTCCTATATGAATCTAAAAAAAAAGAATTGCTTCTTACTTTTGGTCAAAAATACGTGCACCCTAAGGTGGAGGATAATCATACTATTTTTTAACTAGGATAATCATACTATTTTTTTTCATATATATATATATATATATATATATATATATATATATTCTTTCCTTTTACATCATATAGATATTTTGTAACTAGTTTGCGACTTTGTCAATAAATTTTGATTCCTTAACTGATTAAATGTTCACATTGGAGTACTAAGGATTAAGTGATTAAGTTATAATGACTCAACTTATGTTTACATAAGATAAGACAATAGCACCACATTAAAATATAAATATTCTGTACCATTTTTTGTATACCACTTTTTGTTAAAATTAATATATGACAAGTTGTAATTGGTAGAACATATATAGAGTTGGTACACAAAAAATGGTGCAGAAGATTTGTATTCCCACCTTAATTTTCTAGGATTGAGATCAAAACCTAATGCGATACCTCTCTTCCCTCTCACAAAACTTTTTCACTTTTTTACTTTTTTTTTTTTTTTTTACTTTTTTTATTTAATGGTTGAAAATGAAAGTTGATTTTTTCACCTCTCAATCTTAGCCATTAAGAGGTATTACGCATTATCTCAAATCCAATTCTCTGTAGGGTTTTCCTCATTTCTTATGAACTTAATCATCCTATAGAGTTGACTTGCCTAAGCTACTTCCCTTCTTTTGCTCAAAAAAAAAAAAAATATATATATATATATATATATCCTACTCCCTCTACCCAATCCATTATTAGGTCACCCAATACTGCCAAAGCCTCCATCCTTAAATCTTAATCATCATGTAACTTGAAAATCCTTTCCTTCGTTAATTGATCCATTGGGAATTACAAGTCATTTAAAAATTTAAATAACATGAGAATTTGTAAATTGTTAGTATTAGAAAATAGATTATGAGCCATAAAATAGATTCTCTCTATTTGTAAAATGGAGATGATCCTATCACTAAACACATCACCTTCACATTTTTCAAATCCCAATTCTGAACACAAAAATCTAGACAAACTCATTTCTAGATAGAGAAAGACCTACTAAGAACCCAAGTTAACTTCATCAAAAAAAGAAAAAAGAAAGAAAGAATGAACCCAAGTTAACCCTATAGTATGACCCACAAAAAAGAAAAACAATCCAAACATTCACTTTAATAGGCAAGCTGTCGTGGGTATAGACCTTGCAAAAAGGTCAGGTAGATCAAATTCTAATTCGATCTAATTAGATTTGGGTAAAAATTGTCGTTTAAAACAAGTTGCAAAACCTATGACCATGATTTGGTCTTTTGAGGATCAAGCTATCCTTGTTTGCTTCTTATTTTTTCACCTGAAAAAATAATAATAAATAAGAAACTTAATAATATTGTCTTTGAATTTATTTCAATAAAATAAAAGAATAAAACAAAAAATACTAAAAAAATAAAAATAAAAGTTACACTTCTGTTTTTGTTTTCCTTTTTTACCTTGTCAGGTCGAAATTTTCTAGGAATAGAAGGATGGATTTATCTTGGGAAGTTAGGATTTAAGCAACTTTTTGGGTCAGCATGAAATTATTAAGGACAAATTACTAAGGGATGGCTGCTGGTTTTGGTCAAAACAGGTTAGACCGGGTAAGTGGATTTTTAGCTAGACGTGGCTTTGTATACTTTATTAAAATGACCCCTCTCTCTCTTTTTTAAAACAGGTTAGACCGGGTTAGTGGATTCCGAATTCTCTTTTTTGTTTTTTCGTTCAAGAACCATGTTCTTGGGTCACAAAGTCGGTTGTTAGGCAATGGAGTTCCTAGACATAACCTATGCGGGGCCTTTACTGCTCAGGTAACTAATTCATTGGGCTAGAGAGTCCCTTGACGGATAGGGTTGGACCTGTGGCCCCCATGAGTCCAACGCCCTAAAGTGTAGCCTTAGTTAAATTAAGCCTACAAAAATATAGAGCTCCGAACAATCCAGTCTAATGGATCTCAATAGGCTTGGAGCACAAAAATTGGGTACTGTCTTATTTTTTCTTTTTCTTTTTTGATAAGTGTAGTGTCTCTATTTGATTTTTTGAGTATGGGCTTAGTTAATAAATTCAGCGCAAAAGAGAGCTTCCGCGACATTTAACTCACGGGCTTAGAAATAATATTTAAGTCTATGATAGTTGTTATCCGTTCTTCGAATAAAAAGTTTTTCGGCCCATGATTTGGCTTATGGGCTTTCGAATAAAATGTTTGGGGGCCCGTGACCATCTCTAATTCTCTATAATACCTTTTCTTTTTGGAATCACGACATAGAGAGAGCTTGTCATAATTCTGTTTTTGCAATAAAATCATTACTCATAATTAATTTTTTATAAAAATAAATTGGTGACAATTTCTTGTAAGAAATAGCGTTTGCTTTTTAATGCAAAATTATAACAGTCTTCCAATACAAATAAATGTGCATTTTCCTGTAAGATAAACAGTATTTTTCTAGAAAAGTTAAATACTTTTTCAATGTAAATTTAACATTCCTAATCTGAGACAATATACAACATATTTTTCAATTACTATCAATTTGCACAGTCAAGGAATTAACACACATTTATAAATAAATAAAAGAAGATAAATTCAATTTATTCTCTTAACTTTTTTTTTTTTTCAATTGTCAAATTAAGTCACTAAGGTTTATTTTTGTTAATTTAGTACCTCACTTTGTCAAAAAGAATTAATAGGCTTTTCCATCCAAATCTATTAGCAAACAACCATTTCAAAATTTTATTGGAAACATTCATGAGATTTTTCATTTAATAGATCTTGTTGCTTGATAAATTTTACTGAAAACATTCATTTTGCTATTGATTTGGACAAAAGTACTTAATTGACACATTTTGACAATTGAGGAAAGTTATGGGATGTTGGTTAAGCAAGATTAATCAAAAGAACAGAGAGGAGGGAAGAAAGACAACATAGAGATTTTATGTGGTTTGGAACTGTGCCTACATTCACAGGAGCAAGCGGTTAATAACCCATTATATATGGAAATTTTGGATTACAAAAGTGTTTGATAAATAGTATTATGCTCCATTTTGTTCTTTACATTGCCCTCCACTTCACTTTATTGTGCCCATATAGCCCTATAGGTAGTGACTTAGAATCAAATATGAGCCAACTCCAACAAGGGATTACATTGATAAAAATTAAACTATAAAACTAATTTGACAATTGAAAAAAACTTAAAGAATAATTAATTTTTTTTTTTATTTGGAGATAATCAATTAGGTTTTGACATTAAAAAAAAAAAAAAGTAATCAAAGATGAAAAAGGAGGAGGTAAACGGTACGTGCTAAATTAATTGGTAAGATCTTTTAGTTTTACTCAAAAGACCAATGATTTAAGCCCATTTTCATTTAAACCAAAAAGAAAAAAAGAAAAAAAATTTACGCATTTGGAAATTGGGGTGTGTGGTCTAGATATTGGTATCTCATTTTCATTTGTTCATTTCAAAGCACCATGGGCTTAGGCTGTATCCAAATTCCAAATGTAATACATCTATTTTAATATCGATATTTGCTTAAAGTTCTGAATTTTGGATATCAAAGATTCAAAGTCCAAGCTTAAGTAGCCACAAGGAATTCTAGTCCATTTTCTATGGAATAATGTAGAACCAACACTCGCAGCTTCAACTATGTAGCATGTTATGAGGCTACATGTAATGTTCTGTAGGAAACATCAATACTCTTTGTGAAATGGTGTAGTTTTTTCAGTGTCCCTACACTGTCAACATTTTTGGGCCATGGAGTTACTAGACACAGCCTAGAGGTAGAGGTCATGGAATCAGAGTTCCCTTGATGGGTAGGGTTGGACCTGTGGGCCCCCGAGAGTCCAATGCCATATAGTGTGGTCCTTTAACTCCATTGGGTTTGGAAGTCCATTACTGTGTACAATGATTCTCTGATTCCATTGCACTCAATGCCTTGTACTGAAGTCAATGGATCTCACTAGCCTTTGGGCCTCAAAATCTTGTAGTGTCTTCCATTTGATGCATTGGGCATGGGCATAGTTAAATAAAGCCCACAAAATAGAGAGCACCGAAACAATTCAGTCTATTGGATCTCACTAGGCTTGGAGCACAAAATCATGTAGTGTCTTCTGTTAGATTTATTCACGATATCAAGAAATCATTATACAACAAAATTCAACCCAAAAACAAAATGGCGTCAATTCCCCGTAAAAAATATGGTTTTCTTCTTAAAGGAAATTATAAACATTTTTTTAAAGGATATCAAAATGGTCTTTAATATGCTTTAAAAAAAAAACATGTCTTTAATATGTTTAAATTTATGATAAGTAATGTTTTTTCAAGCAAAATTAGTAGTGTTTTACAAATTACAATCAATTTGAACAGAAAAGAAAAATTAGTATGCATTTTCCTATAAAATAATTAGTTTTTTGAAGAAAAAATATATACTATGTTCCTATAAATATAAGATAGATAGTCTTAGACAAGATCAAACACATTTTTTAAAGCAATTAAGAATTTAAGATACATTTTTTTTTAAAGAGGGCTAAAATTCAATTTAGTTTCTTAACTTTTATATTAATTGTCAAATTAAATCCTTTTCAAAAAAAAAAATTGTCAAATTAAGTCGCTAAGGCTTATTTTTATTAGTGTTTATATGATGTAACAGGGGGGGGGGGGGGGGGTGTTGTGGTGGTGGGTTGTGGGCTGTCAAAATCCCCCCTCCCTCTTCTATTTTTTGGTTTAAAAAAAATGGCCATAAATTTTAATGACCCCCCCCCCCCCCCCCCCAAATTTTTCTTTCAAACATGTAATGCATTTATATTTTTGACGAATGCATTTTTTTTATTCCCACTTCATATATGGTTCATTAAATTAAATTTGCATTTAATGTATACCATGCGTAATTTAATTATATTTTTATTTTTATTAAATTTCATTTAATGTATACCAGATTGGATGTAACCATATTCAAAACACTTATAGTATTATTTGATAAATAGTATTATGCTCCATTTTGTTCTTTACACTCCACTCCATTTCCTCCATTGCGCTTTGTTATGTTCATAAGGCCCTTTAGATCAAATATGAACCAACTCCAAAAAGGGACTAAATTGACAAAAATTAAACTTTAAGGACTAATTTGACAATTGAAGAAAATTCAAGGGACAATGGTATATATAAAAGATAGACGTAAATACACTTTTGGTCCTTATATTTAGGGGCAATTTCCACTTTGGTCTCTACTTTTTTTCCCTAGATGCAATCCCCAAAATTGAAAATTCACTTTCATTTTAGTCCTTATCGTCATCTCATTAATAGAAATTACCTACATGGCAAACAAGGTGCATAGTTGGCACACCGAGTGCCTACGTGATCATTAAAATAATATTAAAAAAATTATTTGATGTTTAAAAAATGTTATGTTAGCATTTTAATAAATAAAATAAGTCACATAAAATAAAATAAAATAAATTATAATATATGATCATTAAAATAATATTTAAAAAATTATTTGATGTTTAAAAATGTCATATCAGCATTTTAATAAACAAAATAAGTCACATAAAATAAAAAAAAATTACAAATTTTGAATTTTTTATAAAAATTATAAATTCTTATTTTTTTAAATAAAAATATAATATAATATATTTTTTATTTTTATTATTTTTTTGGAAGAACATGTAAAATTTTCCCACATGTTCTTCCTTAGAAAATGATTGATTGCTCTTCATGTTCTTCCCCAAGAACACAATTTCCCATAAAATTAAAAATTCAAGATTTTACTTTCTTTTCTTGCATGATCACACTCACCATGATCATGATCACATACTAAAAAGGCAAAAACACATACAAAACCATGATCACACTCACCAATCCTAACACAATCAACTAACAAAATTCTTTTTCTCAAAAAATAAATAAAATAAATAAAAAATAACAAAATTCAAGCTACGGTCGTCAGATCAAAAAAACAATACCAAAAATACCAAAACCCAAAGTTGATCCTCATCAATAAAATACACCAAAACACAAGCCAATTCTCATCAATTTCAGATCTGGTTGGATCAAACCATGATAACCCACCTAGCCACTATCAATTTGGGTTGAGAGAGAGAGAAGATGAGAGTTCGGTTAGCCATGGGTCTTTAGCCATGGATTTAGAGAAGATGATAGGCCATGGGAAAAGAGAAAGTGAGCTTAGATTTGAGATGAAGGAAGAGAGAGAGGGATTGGGTCTTTAGCCATGAGTTTCGGCCATGAGAAGTGATAGAGAGTTTGAGATGAGAGAATATAGAGAGATCTCGGGGTTGAAATAAGAGAAGGGAGAGAGAGATTAGGTTCATTTGTGTTAGGGTCATATTTTTTTGTAATTAGCTAATCCTTTGACAAAAAGCACTTTATTTGTAATTGGAAAGAACTAAGATGAGTTTAGTACTTCAAGAAACATGTTTTTCAAGTCAAGTATTAAAGACATGAAGATTGGTCCAAGAAATAAGTGAAGAAAAGCTATTCATTAAGTCTCAACAAATAGCTCGACAGATGCCTGCTATCGAGACTTAATGTGAAACTCAAAGGTTCAACTGTAGGTTAGTATTTCTGGATAGGCCAAGGGTAGTGAGTAAGATTTCTTATAATTGTAACTGCTTGATTGTTGATCAGTGGATTCTTGGGAGTGGTGACCTTAAAATTACTTGATGGAGTTTTTCTCTTGTAATGTTTTCTCTATTTGACAATAAATCACCGTGTCAAATTTATTTTTTGCTGTATTCAGTATTTTTTGTGATTTGTTGGTGTCTCCACGATTTGCATACAATTGAACCTAATTAATCAACTTGGATAATTGAATTAATTAGCCGGGGTCAAGCTATCTTAACCTAACAAGTGGTATCAAAACGGGCACACTTTGATTAGGTTTTAATCTTTGTTGTGTGACCCATTGACCCCTGTTGTTATAGATCATGGACAATCTTTGATTATTCTTCCTTTATTTGATGGTACTAACTATGCATACTGGAAAATACGCATGAGGCCATCACAAGGAATACATGTGGTAGTATATACTCTCTAAACTATTCAAACTTGTTTTGAAATACAATTTGGTTAGACATGTTTAGAGTGTTTTGATCTAGGAATGCTTTGCATCTAGAGTTGAGGATGTGTTTTTTTTTTTTTCTTATTTAACATGCCCTTTGAATGCTTGCTTTGCTGGTCAACTTGTTTGCATTCATCTTGTGTTGTTTCTTCTCCTCAAAATCTCTTCTTCAAGGCTCTCGACAGATACCTCAATACCTTTTCGATACCTACTCGACACCTCATTGATACAAGTCTTTTTATCGAGTTTTCTAGGTTTTTCTCGATACCTCTCAATAAATAGCCCAATCCATCAAGCCAAATTCTTTAGGATCTTTGTTTACTCGATAGCTTCTCAATACCTTCCTTGATCTATCGAGAAGTTCTGCCCTCGACACCTCCTCAATACCTCTCGATCTATCGAGCTGTGTTTTCTATATATACTTTAAGGTCTGACCTGATTTTGTCTAAAATCAAATATCTTGATCTCTCTCTCTTCTCTCTTGATCTAAACACCTTCTTTTCACCAAAACCCTTCCTCCTTTCAAGATTTTGACCTAATCCAAGCTTCAATCCCTTGGTGAGTGTCCTAAATCTCTTTTGTCTTTTTCTTCATGCATTCATGCATATTTTGACCTAAGTTTTCAATTTGTGGGAAATTTTTGGGGTTTTTGTGATTTTGTCAAAATTTTTAGATTGGGTTTTGTTGAAATGATATCACATGCTAATGCATTGTATTCTATGTTCATTGTAACAATGTTTCATGCATTCTAGATTGTATGCTTGTTATATCTTGTGAGTGCTGTTAGGTTGTATTCTTTTTTTGATATTTATGAGATGATGTATGTTTTCTTCACCGTTGTCTCACATGTGCTGCTTTTTTTCTATTTTTATACACATGTTTCTTCTTGTATACAACTTGTCTATGTTTCAAACTTGATGCCTTGATGAATCTTGTTTAAATGTTTCAGTTAAGACAGGTTGCAAGTCTACCATGCCATGATATCTTTTCTTGCAAAGTTTTTCAAGAGTTTGCGTTAGGGTTAGACTTATGTACTTTTGTAAATTATGGGATAGTTGTGTTAGACTCCTCTCATAATTGCTTTTTGTGGTTTTGTCATAGATTGCCAAAGGGGAAGATTGTTAGGGTCATATTTTGTTGTAATTGGCTAATCCTTTGACAAAAAGCAATTTACTTGCAATTGGGTAGATCTAAGATGGATTTAGTACTTTAAGAAACATGTTGTTTAAGTCAAGTATTAATGACATGAAGATTGGTCCAAGAAACAAGTAAAGAAAAGCTATTCATTAAATCTCGGCAGATAGCTAGCCAAACGCCTGCTATCGAGACTGAAGCTCGATAGATAGCTCAACAGTAGCTCAATCTATCAAGAATTACGAATTTAGAATTTCCAGATCTGAAATTTAGCCCAGTCTTGAATATTTGTTTAGGGTTTCTTTTCTCATAGCCTTAGAGATATATAAGGTTTATTTTAAAGGCCGTCATAAACAAAGATAGAGATCAAGAGACATATATTCTCTGTGTAAAGCTACTGAATTTGTACGCCATAGGGTTTTGTAATCGAGTGCTTCTAGATCTTTATTGTTTATGAAGTGAAGAAATTTATAGCCAACAACATTTATTCAAGTTGTTGGATTTAGTCACGTACTTAGGATCCGTGCAAAGAGTTAGTCACAAATTTGAGGTTTGTGCATGAAGTGAAAGAAGACTATTACAAGATCAAGTCCAATTGGGTATTGGAGTGAGTATTTAACTGTAGGTTGGTATTTCGGGATATGTCAAGGGTAGTGGGTATGATTTCTTATACTGGTAACCACTTTATTGTTAATCAGTGGATTCTTGAGAGTGGTGATCTTAAAATCACCCAGTGGGATATTTTTTCTTGCAAGGTTTTCCCCATTTGTCAACAACTCACCATGTCAAATTTATTTTCCGTTGCATTTAGTATTTTTGGTGATTTGTTGGTGCCTTCACAATTTGCATGCAATTGAACCTAATTAATCAACTTGGGTAATCGAATTAATTAATCGGGGTCAAACTATCTTAACCAACAATTTGCTGGTTGTTCTTTGATTTTCTTGACTGGTGTGTGCTTATTAGTATTTTTTTTTTCTAAGAAAAACAAATGGAAAATGAAAATTATAAAAAAAAAAAAATTTAAGGAATGATTTTAATTTTATATATATATATATATATATATATATATATAATTTGGATGCTAATGTGGATGCTAAGTGGTATTTGTTATTGTTTACATCATTATATATATATATATATATATATATATATATATATATATTATTTTAAATGGCCATAGGCACTTGGTGTGCCAGCTGTGCATTCTGTTTGCAACGTAGGTAATTTCTATTAGTAAGATAACAATAAGGACTATAATAAGAACAATTTTTCAATTTAGGGACCATATTCGGGGGAAAAAAAAGTAGGAACCAAAACAAAAATTACTCCAAGAGGTAGGAACCAAAAATGTATTTACGCCAAAAAGATAATTAAGTCTTTTTTTTTTTTTTTTTTTTTTTGAGAAGCAAAAGATAATTAAGTTAAAGGGGAGGTTATGATAGTTCTAAATAAATTTTAAAAAAAAAAAAAAAAAAAAAATCAACCGTGAAGAAGAGAGAGAAGATAAAAAGGTGCATGCTAAATTAATTAGTAAAATATATTGGTCTATACTAAAGACCTATGGATGGATAAATCCCATTTTCATTATTTAAAAAGAACAGAATAAAAAAAAAATGACATATGGAAATTGGGTGTGGAGTCGGAAATTGGTATTGTATTTTCATTTTGTAAGATTAAATTTATTCAATCATTTTATTGGCTTTATTCCATGCCAAATTTGCTTATAACTCAACATTTAGAAACACTGTATTTAGGTGAGAATCATGTAAGGGTAATGTGTGACAGAGTGTGAAGAAAAGCTCAAAAGTGTGTACTCAAGAAGAGCCTTGCGACTAGATCTCGTAACTGGCAAGTCGCCAGAATGGCACAGGTGTGAAGCATGCAAGGGGAGTTGAAGGGTCAAGCCAGCTGTTACACTACAGGACAAAACCTCCAATCTGGCCAAGTAGTTAGCTTGCGACTCAAACTCTTAACTCGTTCCAGTCACGAGCTTGAGTTGCCAAAATGCCCTGTTTGGTTGTAACTGACTCTTCACATTCCTCATTCACCCTACTATGAATACCCTTACTCCCATGAAATGTAGAGAGCTTCCAGAGAGAATTTTAAGAGAGAAACCCTAGAGAAAAACAAGATTGAGTTATCCACAATCTTCATTCTTTAATTCTCCAAATTCCTCTACTCTCACCTTTTCCATTGACATATCTTTAAGAAGTACATTAGTCAAATCCTTATCTCACCATACCCATATTTGTGAGAAGATTTTTCGGTGTTTGGGAAGCAGTTCAGAAGGGACCAATTCATTTTGGTTAATGCAATGGGCGATTGTGGGATCCGGTAAACTAAAGAAGACAAAGTTTGGCGTAACCCTGTTAGAGCAAGAAGTTTGAAAGGCTTAGGTGCATTAGGTAGACATGGCAAAACGGGTCAGAATTTTCTGACCCGACCCGACCCGACCCGACCCGAAAAATACCCGACCCAAACTCGATTTTTTTGACCCGAAGCAAAAACGGGTTGACCCGTGACCCGACCCGTGTTTTTTACGGGTCAACCCGACCCGACCCGCGACCCGACCCGAACCCGAACCATTTTTTTAAAACTTTTTTTTTTTTTGGTAAAAAAAATAGTAAAACTAAGACAATATTGGTTTAATTATTTATTGTGAACTTTAAGGAAACAATTGATAAATTTACATAACTATATGCAAATTAATTAAAAGATTAATGGTTGAACATTCTGTAATGAGTGAATATTTTTAGATATCAAATAGTAAAGTACATGCCAAGATAATCTGGTTACAGTAGAGTTAAAAACATAGATTTAAAATTGTAGACATGTAAGAAATATTCACAAGTGTAAAAATAGTGAAACTAAAGTATCAAATTAGCATAAATTATGAATACTTAGACATATTTTTTAATAATTTATGTCTAAAATAAACAGCTTTTCAAAATAAATTATGATATATCCTAGAGTGTATGTTGTTTAACAATAATATGATATTCATAAAAGAGACCATGTATGAATAAGTAGGCAATCAAATTTTAAAGTATATCTCAAATTGAAATAGAGTGTCAACCACAACTGATAATAGATTATAAAATTAATTTTCAAGATTGTAAATTTCTTATATATTTTTATTCTTTATCAAATGAGTTATCCAATAAGTCATTTGTAATTTTGTTTTATATTTAGAATGTTGATATTGTGCAGAAATAAAACTTGTGTATTTGTTTTACTTATCTTTGTGTTATTTTGTTTTAGATAGTAATGTTAGGATTTGTATAATTTTAAAATTGTTGAATAAGTATTAATAAGTTTAATTGAGTTCATTCTTGATATAAGTGGTGAATTCAAAATAATGCATTTTACATTAAGTAATTTGTTGCATAACTTTCCAAATGACAGATACATGTTGTTTTCTATATAAAAATTAAATAATAAAAAAATTCATGTGAAAAATACGGGTCAACCCGACCCGACCCGACCTACAACCCGATTGACCGAACCCGATTTTGACCCGCTTAAAGTGACCCGTTTTTGACTCGTAACCCGTTTGACCCGTAACCCGATTGACCCGACCCGAACCCGACTCGACCCGCCCGTTTTGCCATGTCTAGCATTAGGTAGATTAGGCTTGGAGGGTCTTTTGCTATTCAAGTATCCCAAATTTATTCTCTAGTGGATTTTTGACCACTTGGAGGGCGGTGGAGAGATTTTTCGCCAAGGACTTCGGTTTCATTTTCGATAACACATCGCTATATTGTCTTTGTATTTGCATCTCTCTTCTCTTAATCTTTACCTTTTAATTATTGATGTGGTTGTGATTAATTTCGATTTAGATTGTTTTACCAATTTTGTTTTAGCTTATTTTCATATTCCTCACTTACATTGTCTAATTATAAGCTTGTGTTGGTAATTTGTGATTTGGGGGTTTAAACGTTCATAGATGTTTTACATACTATTTGAACATTCACATTTGTTCATATTAAGGTTGTGTTTAACATTGGTTTAAAAAACTAGTTTTTTTTAATATATGGCTTATTTTTGTACTATTCATAGGTCTCACTCTACTATTTCAGTTACCTTTTAGCTTTATTTGTAGTACTTTTAGCAAAAAATTTTTAGTTTCAGCTAAATAAGCTGTTCTCAAGTGGACTCTAAAACAAATATTTTTTTTTTTAAAGAAGAATGTTAAAGCATTTTTTTTTTTTTTGAACACATCTTAAAGCAACTTAAGCTGAATCCAAATGTACATCTGTATTGAAATATGAATATCCATTTGGCTCAAACTAGTGGGTTTTGGAAGTGAAAGTCCAAGTCTCCACTCGGAATTTTACTGTTCTAGTCCATTCTCGATCTCATGTTGTATACTTCAATACCCCGATTGTAATTTATACTGCTAAATACTTCATTTATCATTTGGAAAAGTTGAATCGACAAATTTGATACATTCAGTTCAATATTACAAACAAGTAGTCCGTTAAGACCGTCAATATGTACTGGTTTTAATACAAAAATAATGCAAATAATTGAAGTATAATATGCATTGAAATAAGTTAAAAAGCAAAAAAGTTAAGTTATAGTACATGCACCAATTTCAATTGTGGATGACTATTTACCGTGCTACAGGATTGAGTTCAGTATCCAGATTCATATTGTTCATTTCAATTGTATAATTTGATTCACCCTCTTAGCCCTCCTTTTGAGCAAATTCCGTTGTCAGACACTCCTTTAGTTCTGCCATTACTTGATTCATGGTTGGTCTTCTAGTGGAAGTGGAAGACACACAAAGCATTGCTATTTCAACAGCTTTCCAAGCAGAGTTCATGTTGAAAGCACCCTACAACCTTGGATCAACAATATTTATGATATCCCCTTGAGCAAGCATGAAACTTACCCATTGGCTTACCCATTGGCTTATGTGAATATTTTCATCTGCGAATTTTTCTATCACAGGTCGAGATGTGATTATCTTCAAAAGAACAACATCAAAGCTATACACATCACTTTTTTCCGTCAATCTATATGAACTGGAGTACCTGTCAATGTATATTATAATTTTAATAGTTAAATTTTCATTATAACAATTTCAACTTATTTCAGTTCGTCTTTAATCATTATTAGGTCTTTATCCATTTTCTTTTAAAAAATGGTTGCATCATTGTTGATTATAAATACCACTATTGTTATTTCAAAAACAATGAATTTTGAAGACTATTAAATTGATGTAAAGACTCACTTGGGATCCACATATCCAGGGGTGCCAGCAACATTAAATGTTGACACATGAGTATCGCCATCAGTTGGAAAAATCTTGGATAGTCCAAATTGAGATTGGTATTTGTCACTGTTGCGTAAATTAGAAGATAAAGTTAACAGATACCCTAAGGGTATCCGTTTTGGAAATATTTTTAAAATTTTATTATATGTAAAAAGATAAAAATAATTGATGCTTTTGACAGGTTTTAATATTTCTCATAAAATAGTATCAATTTAAAAAAAAAAAAAAAATCGTTGTTATGAAAATTTGGAGGTGCCCATTTACCTGATTCAAACTAAAATTCGTTCCTCTCATTATGCAACCCCAATTCTTTAATATAGAACTCCACTACAAGGTCCACAACTAATGATGATGTCAACTTGAAAATATCGGCGGCAATGTGCAGGGCTCAGGGGTCGTACATAATTCCTTCAACTCTATAGGATCTTTTTGGAAGCTCACTGTCAATAACTAAAATACCTTGTGTTAGGGTGAGTTTCGTTTAACTTTTTGTAAAAGTGCATAATAAAAAAATTGAGTTTTCAAAAAGTTCATAATGAAAAAGTGCATTTTTAAAAAACTGAGTGTTTAGCTGGTACTTATAAAAGTGGTGGTTTGAGTAGTAAATTACCAAAAAAGATAATGTAAAAATAAAGGAGTTTATTTCATACTTAAATCAACTACTTCATCATACTTAAATCAATTTTTCTCTTTCTAAAAAAATTATTTTTTTCTCATCAATATTAGCTAATAATAACCTACCAGTTAAGATTTATTGTGAAAGTATTGTGAAAATATTGTGATAAAAATTCATATTGATTTTTATTTATAACGTACTATTAAAATTATTTTTTTCTCTTTCTAAAAAAATTATTTTTTTCTCACCAATATTAGCTAATACTAACTTACCACATAAAATTTATTGTGAAAAAATTATAAAAATATTGTGATAACATTTCCTTCTTCTTTTTTTCTTCTTTTTTTTCCCCCTCTTTTTTTATCCTCCACACATTGCATTTTTTTTCTCTTTTTTTTTTTCTCCTCCACACACGTACCCTTACTCTTTTCTTTTTTATCCTTCTTTTCTCCTTTGTTTTCCCTGCCATTCCTCCAAACTCCAGAACGTTCCAAGCTTTCCTTCTTCTTCTTCTTCTTCTTCTTCTTCTTCTTCTTTTTTTTTTTTTTTTGCCATCGTTTATGTTTTCAACGGTCGTTTAGGTTTCGATGCCGATCCAAACTCCAAAATGTTCCAAGCTCTCCAGAACGTTCGCGGCGGTTGTTGTGGAGGTGGCGGTGGCCGTGGTGGAGGAGTCGCAAGTGGTTGTTGGGATTTGGAGGGTCCCTTCGACGGAGACGGCGATGGCGAGGACTGTTTCGGTGCCAGTCGCTACGATGATTGCGTTCTCGGCATGTTCTAAGAGCCACCGGAACTCATGACTCTTCAACTTCTTCTCCACCGGAACTCATCCACTGCAAGATGGGTACAAACTCCATTTGAAAGATTTTGCAATATTATGATTTTTTTTGTTTTGCATTTTGAGGAATCCTAATTTGCAAGGGATTAATTTTTTTTTTTTTTTCCTTAGCTGATTTGGGAATTTGTTATAGATTTTGTTGTGTTTGGATTTGGAAATTTGTTATTGAGAGGGTAGAGGATTTTTTTTTGTGTTTGGATTTTTTTTGGTGTTAGATTCTAATTTTGAGATTTTTTCTGATCCGCCTGTGGATCTTATTCCTATCCTGGAGGTTGATTGCCGTGGAACGTATTGCTATAGGCAGTGTACTGATTCTGTGTTCTCTGTTTATGAAATTCCTTTTTCTACCACAAAAAAAAAAAAAAAAAAAAAAAGGCTGTGCGTGAGACTCTGAAGAAGACACTTGCCCTTTATTGAAGGGCAATTTTGGTAATTCAACTCACCCCAATGGATATATATAAAAGCCAACTCTAGCTTTTACAAAATGGACCGCGTGTGACCCATAACTGAAACGCGCATTTCCTTTGTAATATAAAATGCTAACTTTTCTCAAAAAGTTGCGTTTTATATCACCAAACGCTGAGAAGGGGCTGACTTTTTATAAAAGCCAACTTTTAGGCTTAAAAAGCCCAAACAAACGGGAACTTAATTGATTTGGAGGCATGGCTCCGCTTTCAACAATTGGACAAACGTGGGTGACACTGACAGTGCGGGTTTGCGGGTCATGGCCATATGGGCGGGTGTCACTAATATAATTCAAGTGATATAATCAAAAATAGAGTAAAACATATATATTTAATTACTACACCATAATTACAAGATATAAAAATGACAAAATTTAGCTACAATATTGGTTATAGCTTAAGGCTGCAATCTTACTCAATAAAATAAACATTACTACACATTTTGAAAATCTAACTATTAAATAGCATATTTTTTATGCTCTTAATATACATGTCAAATTTTGTGTTAATCGGATATTAATTATTTAATATATGATCTATAACCTTATATTTTATGCATAATTTTAAACTACAAAAACTTGCAATTTGAAAATTTTATTGATGACATAGCTATTGATATTTAATTTTTTAGAAATTTTGCAAGCATGAAGAATATAAGAAGAAGATATCATCCAATAGTAAATTTGTCAAAATTTACCTCCAATAAAAAGATATTGAGTAATGTAAGGTTACAACTAATTTTGTGGCTAAACTTTCTCTATATAAAAATGCAAGATATAAAAATGTTTTGAAGAGTTCAATAATAAGAGTTCAATCTACAAATTACAAGAACAGGAAGAAAGTCGTAAGTTATAAATATAAAGGAAATGAAATCTAAGGAACGTATCAAGGTCATCTTTAATAGAGAATTTCTAAGTCTAGAATTTTTCAAAGGAAACATATAAAGAACAAAAGGAGAGAAAAAAAAAAAAAAATAATTAGGACAGCACATATAACCAGTTAATTGAAATTCACCTTGCATATGTTTCACTGGTCCATAGCTATGATCCTTGAAGCCTAAGACAAAATAAATAAATAATACCTAAATAAAAATTTAATTATTCTCATAGTTAACCACTTACTCTATCACAGTATCACTTTGTGCAAAATATCTTTAACCCTAAAAAAATCACCAATTACTATGTTATCCATTTCTAAATTCTATTATTAACCATAACTATTCTCCAAAAAAAAAATGCCACGAGTGAAATAGGACGTTAAAATCCATGTGGGTCTTGAACATTTCGAAAGTAAAGATTAAAAAACCCAAATTTAAGTTAAAATCCTCAAATCATTACCACTGTAAAAATTAATTAATAAATCTTGTTTGATTAGCTCACCGATTACATGTTCCAATCTGCAATTGGGTACTGTAATTCCACATTGAATTAAAAAAAAAAAAAAAAAAAAAAAAAAAAAAAAAAAAAAGAGTCTATAGTTATAAGGAGGGAGAAGTGATTTGAACCTAAGTTTCTTTAAAAAAATCTATATGTGCAAGACCCTTTTTTTGGGTCATTACAATTCACCCCCTTACGTTAAAGAGAGGTCACTCCTTATAAGGACACTCCCACATAGATTGCAAGACTCCTTTTTTGGGTCACTACAATTCACCCCCTTACGTTAAAGGGAAGTCACGCCTTATAAACATATTTTCATGTGTAAAGACCCTAACCCTGACTGTTTAAATATTGTCTTCTTTGGGCCCATATTGTACATGACCTAGCTTATGATTTTGTTCTTCTTCTTGACATTTATAAATTTGAATTGTTATTATTGGCCCCTTGGAATGTTTTTATATTTTACATAATGACTGTGACTTTGCTTTTTTTAAGATACAAATAATGATTGGGACTATATTGTAGTCTTTGAATTGAAAATATTTAAATATAACTTTTTTTTACCTATATCACATGAATTATATCAGTGACACCAACACACATGTGACATTGTGCGTAAATTCTCACTTACCACAATAACCTTAAAACCACGGTAGGCCAAAAAAAAGTAATAATATTCAATTGTATTCTATAAAATTCTCACTTAAATATTTATAATTACATGTTGAACGGATTTAGACCCCTTAAACAACCAAATTACGTAGCCTAGATTAATTAGCCAAGTTGTTACTTAGTCAAATTATGCAGTTCTAGGTTAAAGTAACCAAATAATCATATCAAGATATAAAGCAGTGGAAAATAAATGAACACAAGATATGATGACCTAGAAAACCACACGGTAAAAACCTGGGGAGGATTTGACCTAGCTATCCTCAAGGTAAACCTGAATCCACTATGCGAAAGAATTGAAGTTCATACAGAAGGACTACAAGCTCCCCACTTGGCTTCCTAATGCTACCCACCAGTAGAACTTACTGACACGACCATGTGCAAGCTCCGAATCTACGGACTCCTTCTTTCTTGGATTCTTTAATCAGCTACAAGCACCCCCGCTTGATTATCTTTAAGCTTCAATAGTAGCAACCAAGTTGATCATCAAGATGTAGATAAGATCTTCAACTTGAAAACCCTAAGTTTTGTGTAAAGGAAAGCTTCTCAAAGATCTTACAAGAGATTTATACAAAACAGCAATGTATGAGCAACAATACAATTGGAGCAATCTTCAAAAACGTGGCTAGGGTTTTGTTTATATACCTAGGGTAAAAACATAAAACCCTAAACGTTTAATGAAGTAGGGCTGAGTTAGAAATTCTGCAGAAAAATCTACCTGTGCGATTTTCGATCGATCGAGCCAGGCCGAAAGTCCCAAGTACTTCTGCAGCCACTCGATTCCAACTTTACAATAATAAACCAACTTTGAGCAAGTCTAGACAAGACTAAATACATTGTTTTGTTCATGGTTTGCCAACATTACAAATTAGAGTTCTAAATACATAAAATCCTAAGACCTTAGAACCTAACAAACTCCCCCTTTGGCAATCCGTGACAAAATCCTAATTACAAGCTCAAAGTTTTACAAGTAAAAAGCCCTTTACAAATAAATGCTCATAAATTTCAAATTCAGCCTAACTACTATCCATCGGTTGCAAGTGTAAACAGCAGCTTAGTTGAATCAACCTGTATATTCCTGAAATACTCAACAAACACATAAACGCATGTGTGACAGAAAAGAGTAAAACAACAGGTATAATATTCTTGTAAGATTCACACAACACAAAATAAAAACATATATAAATGATCAACTCATAAATATAAATCAATAAGCAGTGAATCACAAATCAACAAGAATCAATAAAAAACATGTATATCAATCAATGTTACTCCCCCTAACATGAATATCCCCAAAAATGATATACAAAGTGAAGCACCTAGATACAATCTAAAAACTCCACAGGTAACAAAAATTCTCCCTAACAACAAAAGTCTCCCCCTAACTACAAAAACCCTCTACAAGTCAAAACTCCACTCCCCTTTTTTGTGACGGAATGCCAAAGAGCAATCATGAGTCGCCATCAAAAGAAGGTGGTGAGGATGAATGAAAACGCGCTAAATCGGCTCGGAGAGCACAAATCTCATCTAGTAAGTCCACCAAAATCTGTCCCTGAGCTGCCTGAACGGTCACGACAGTCTCCAGAGTACGACGAACATCAAAGTCTGTCGAAGGAGGTGAAGGAACATCAGCAGCAGCAACATCATCACCAACTGGATCAGGAACATCCTCACCAGTAGTACTTGTAGAAGAAGAGGGAGGAGGAGCGCTACTAGACGGCTCGGACCTAGGGTGTTTAGAACCAGCTCGAAGATGAGCGGCCCTCTGTCTAAGAAAAGACGCACCTATGGGAGCTATCACATGAACGGGCTCAGAGGAAGGGAAGTCACAAAGATCAAGATGAAGCAAAATCCTATAAATGAAAATAGGATGAACAAGGGCATGAGAAGAAGATGAACTCCTATAAAATCGTTCAAAGAACGAAGAAAGAGATGGGGAAAACTAATAGGAGCATCAGTAACCAGAGCATACAAAAAGACACACCGCTTAAGAGGAATGGTGTGGACATGAGAAATGGGCCAGATGGAATGACAAGCTATCCTAAAGAACAGATAGTGCAACCCGGAGAGCTCAACAGAAGTGATCCTAGGATCAGAACCCCACTGGACAGAAGTCCCAGTGATGAAAGACAAAACATCGCTCAGCTCAGGAGACTCGTTATAAGGGTAGACAGGATCCCTAACCAACGGTACCCCTAGAGCATCAGTCACTACCTGAGGAGTAATGGTGTACCCTACACCTCGTATCCAACTCTTTACTAAAGTGTTGGAATCATAGACGTGGATAGAAATGTTCGAATAGAACTCTCTAATCAAGGCAGACGGTGGAGGAGGATCAGAAATGTCTAACAAAGGTAACCAGCCCCGACGCTCAAAGTTTGCCCTAATGGCAGGATCAAGCTCATCTAATAAAACAGAACGCTCAGCCCAAATTTTTTTCTTAAGGTTAAGTTTCTCAAAAAACTCTTGGTTTTTCTCACTCGGAAACCTCTCACGGTCAAAGGAGGGAGGGGATGGAGAGGAAGAGGGAATGGACCTATGGGCTCTAGTCTTCCTAGGCATGATGCTAAGGAAAGGACAGAGACACAAAAGAGAAAACCAAAAAGACACAAGAAAATAGAACCAAAGACAGACTGCAAATTAGCAAAAAAAATATAGAATGAAAATCTATATGATGTATGAACAGATATAATGCCATGATGCATGTACTAATGCAGTGAGCAATTAAGTTTAATTGAGATTAAATTGACAAAATTGGCTTGAGCAAGGAATTTTCTTAACAAAAACCCCAAAAATTGAACACCACTTGAAAATTTTTAAAACAAAATGATGAATTGAGCATTATAAAACACAACACATGGATTATAATGCTTAATTTCATCAATACAACAAGCCAATTGCATCAAATTCAACTCAATTTAACAAAATCCCCAAATCAGATCAATTAGGAACCTTATATTTTTCAATTTCACACCAAACTCAAAATTTATCAAATTAAACTATTTAGATCATGTCTATAGCATGTCCCCACAAAAACCCATTGATCAATTGCATAAAATCTGGCGTGAATCAAAGGAAAATTCTAAAATGCCAAATTGCGAAAATCGCCCCATAAATGCATGAATATATGCATGAAATGATGAAAATAAAATCAAAAGGAAGGGCAAAAGTGTCTTACCGGCTTTAGGAGAGAGAGATCTTGCAAAAACAACGAAGGAAAACGACAAAAATCTCAAGGTGGAGCCTTGCCAACGCGGAGAGAGAGAAGAAAAAGTTTGAAAAGATGAATAGGAACTTTGAAAAAGTCAGAACTGAACCTTTTTAAAAAGCCTTTTCACGATATTTGATCGATCGAAAATTACATTCGATCGATTGAAAATTACATTCGATCGATCGAATGAAACAGTCATTTTAGAATAAACTAAGGCACTTTTTCGATCGATCGAAAAACAGACTGGATCGATCGAAATGGATAGAGGCTCACTAAAAATTTTAAAAAATCCAGCTTTTGAAAGACATAAACCTAGTTTTGAAAAACTACTCCTCAAAGCATTAAACAAGTAAAGCAAAATGCATGAGTATGAGATGAAATGCTTTTTCAAAAACCCAAATTTTTAAACCAAAATTTTGTCAAAAAACAAGTTTCAATCATTTTCCCATTGAATTTTCTCAAGCAACAAAAATGTTGTGCACAAATCCCAAGATATTTTCAAACTTGGTTGGTCAGACCAAAAATACACACACTAGCATGTACAGTGTTTAACAAAAAGTAACTTGTGTAGTGTGTGCTACTAGTAAAAACTTGAGATACATGTGAGGTGATATGTGAATAGCAATTAAACACAAAGTCTACACAATTCATCACATAGAATTTAAAAGAGACTATCATCTAAAGAGTTACATCCTATAACTTCCACATCTCCTAGAACAAAAGCTTGCAATCATGTAAGTTTCTTGCATTTTTACCTCTTATTTGTATGAGATGGCATTCAGCCTAATAGTACACACCGGTTTGAATTAAGTGAATTGGCATCAAGCCTAATAGTACACACCAGTTTTAATTTAATTTGAGACTACACCTTATGTTTTTTTTGTGCATGTGCTACACTTTTTCGAGCACAGAATCTTATGATATGCACTAAGGTGTTCATGATTGGCTAGTGAACAGTGGCGAGATGGTTATTTATGCCTTTCTCAAAAGGATCAAGTCCGATAGTCAAATAACATGTGACTTCATGATAAAGACAGAGTGATTAAGAACCATACACATCTTTCCCACACAACATGCGCTACAAAGTTTCAATTAGTCAAGTGCAATAAATAAGTTCATCAAAGTTAAACAAGGTACATAAGACATGACATGTGTAAACAGATAGACCAACCTTGATTTTCAAAAATTAAGAAACATAGTGTCAAACATAATTTTTGCTTTTTCCTTTTTTTTTTTTTATTAATTAAGAGAAAACAAATAAATCCTAGAATGAAATGCATGTATGTAATGCAGTGCAAATCCTAGAACAAAACAAAAAAAAAAAAAAAACACAAAAACCAAATAACAATGGTCATAGAGGAATGAGCAATGAAGCACAAGGACCATGTCAGAAAGACTCAATTAGATCGAGTCTTTTGCATCCAAAACCTTTTAGATGCATCACGGGCATTGGAGTTCTTATTCACATTTGAGTGATTTCCAACTTCAGGATTGGAATAAAGGTTCAAAGCCTTTACCAATCCACCAATAAGTGCCATACGATCTTGTGCTTGTGACATAGACACTTTTGGTTTGTTTGCTCTCTTAGCAGCTTGAAGCTTGTAACAGTTAGGACGAATGTGTCCAGACTTACCACAAAAATGACAAACCCAAGCAGGTTTACCATGCATCTTGTCCTTAGAAAGGGTAGGTTTAGTTTTTCTCAGATCAACCCTATTCTTCTTAGGAGGTGAAACTTCTACGGGTTTGACTACGTCACTCACAGGTGGTTTAACAGTTTCACTCACAACCTCACTCACGGAAGGTTTAGAAGAAGAAGAAGGGACAAAATTTGTGGAATGCGGTGCAGAGTCAAAAATACTTTCAACATAACCTAACCCAGATTTATCAGAAGGATACTTTTGAACATTCAGCATGTGATCAAGTTTAGAACTAGCAGATCTAGCAACAGATAAATCATGTTCCAAAGTTTTAACTTTATCAAGCAAAAGCATGTTCTCAGATTTAACATTGTTCAAAAGATCATTATTATCAAACAGTTTAATAAGCAAATTTTTCTTTTCAAGCTCAAGAGAATCAATTTTCTTCAGGCCAAGTTCTACATTCATAGCATCCCTAGCAGCAATTTTGCAGAGTTTATTGTAGGCCTCTTGGAGATCTGCATTCTCAGAGAGTTCCCCATCGGAAGGGTTCTCTTTAACAGATATGCTTTCATTGACTATAGAAATAGCAGTGAAAGCAATGAAGTTTCCATCTTCATCACATCCGAACTCATCATCGGAAACCTCATTATCGCTAAGGGTTACAGGCATAACTTTACCCTTAGTTCTTAAGAATGTAGGACATTCAGATTTCACATGACCATACCCTTGACAACCAAAACACTGAGGACCCAAATAATTATTTGAAGACTGACCAACCTTTTCTTTTGGTTTTTCAAAGTTGTTAACCTTAGTGGAATCATTCTTCCTAAAATTTCTAGGTTCAGCAGTGTAAGTACCTCTTGCCTTTCTATTTGTATTTCTAAGAAAGTTTTTGAAATTTTTGGCAAGATAGGCAATCTCTGTAGCAGAGAGCTCATCATCAAATCCACCACCATCAACATCATCAACTGACTTAAGAGCCATTGATTTGGATTTGTTCACTTTAGGTAGGTCAGACTCATAGGACTGAAGAGATCCTACAAGCTCATCAACAGGGATGGAGTCTACATCCTTGCTTTCAGTGATGGCAGTCACTTTGGGTCTAAAGTCTTCAGTTAAGGATCTAAGTATCTTCCTAACAATTTTAGGTTGATCATAGACTTCACCCAAATTAAAAGCAGAATTGACAATATCATTTAATTTAGTATAGAATTCATTGAAAGATTCATCATCAGACATTCTAATGCTTTCAAATCTAGAAGTCAATTGTTGCAATTTATTGATCTTAACTGCCTTTGTGCCTTCATGCACAGTTTGGAGGATTTTCCAAGCAATATGAGCAACCTCAACATTAGAGATCCTCTTAAATTCCTCCATGGAAACAGCGTTGAAGATGGCATTCATAGCTTTGCTATTGAAGCCAGCTGCTTCTTTTTCAGAAGTTTGCCACTCACTCACAAGAGTAGTGGGCTTCACCCATCCGTACTCAACGGAATTCCAGACTCTCTCATCAATGGATTTCAGGAATGCTTTCATCCTTACTTTCCAATAAGCATAGTTGTTCCCATCAAAGTGAGGAGGAACAAACAGAGAGTTTCCATGCTCCATGACAACAGGGGTCAAGGATCAGCTCAGAGATCAAGAAATCTCCAACAAAAGAGCAACCACGCTCTGATACCACTTGAACGGATTTAGACCCCTTAAACAACCAGATTACGTAGCCTAGATTAATTAGCTAAGTTGTTATTTAGTCAAATTATGCAATTCTAGGTTAAAGTAATCAAATAATCATATCAAGATATAAAGCAGCGGAAAATAAATTAACACAAGATATGATGACCCAGGAAACCACACGGTAAAAACCTGGGGAGGATTTGACCTAGCTATCCTCAAGGTAAACCTGAATCCACTATACGAAAGAATTGAAGTTCATACAGAAGGACTACAAGCTCCCCGCTTGACTTCCTAATGCTATCCACCAGTAGAACTTACTGACACGACCACGTGCAAGCTCCGAATCCACGGATTCCTTCTTTCTTGGATTCTTCAATCAGCTACAAGCACCCCCGCTTGATTATTTTTAAGCTTCAATGGTAGCAACCAAGTTGATCATCAAGATGTAGATAAGATCTTCAACTTGAAAACCCTAAGCTTTGTGTAAAGAAAAGCTCCTCAAAGATCTCACAAGAGATTTATACAAAACAGCAATGTATGAGCAACAATACAATTGGAGCAACCTTCAAAAACGTGGCCAGGGTTTTTTTTATATACCTAGGATAAAAACATAAAACCCTAAACGTTTAATGAAGCAGGGCTGAGTTGGAAATTCTGCAGAAAAATCAACCTATGCGATTTTCGATCGATTGAGTCTATTCTTTGATCGATCGAGCCAGGGCGAAAGTCCCAAGTACTTTTGCAGCCACTCGATTCCAACTTTACAATAATAAACCAACATTGAGCAAGCCTAGACAAGACTAAATACATTATTTTAATCATGGTTTGCCAACATTACAAATTAGAGTTCTAAATACATAAAATCCTAAGACCTTAGAACCTAACATATGTTAATATTTTAAAATAACAATATTTTTGTATAAAAAAGAAAAACCTACGAACTCACTTATATTTGTATAAAAAAATATTATATGAATTTTTTTGAATTCACATTGATATAAGATGTGACCTAAATCTACAAGCCAATTTTCTTTCAAAAGTACATCATAAAAACATAACTTCTTTTGTTGGATATTGCCATGAAAACACCAATATGGGGCTCATCTATGAGTATATGGAAAATGGAAACTTAGCAATGCATCTGTCAGGTATTGATCATACTAAGAATCTTTCACTATAAAAATATTAACTTTCTTCCAATTTGTGAGTTTATTAAACTGTAGTTACTTAGTTGGATCTATTATTCATTACAGATAAAAATGCGAGTTTCCTGAGTTGGGAAACTAGACTCAAAATAGCGATGGACTTAGCACAAGGTCAGCAAGTACATATTTGCCTGTGTGTGTGTGTGTCCCCCATGTAATTGAACCATTGTGTCTGAAATTAAATTTTCCATTTTGAAGGATTGGAGTATTTGCACAATGGTTGCAAGCCACCCATTATCCACCGTGACATGAAGTCTACAAACATCATATTAAATGTAAATTTCTAGGCCAAACTAACTGACTTAGGGTTGTCTAAAGTTATCCCCAATGAAGGTGGCACTCATGGGCCAAAATGGACATTTGCCCATTTCTCACAAACTTTCCAGCAAAATGCCCGTTTTCTCAAACTAATTAGGGAAATACCCTTATTTTGAAACTAAATTTTCTAAAAATTGAGTTTTAATTTGAAACTCGATTTTTGGACAATCGAGTTATAGCGAATTGAAAATTAAAAAAATAATTCTGGAACTCAAGTTCATGGAACTTGAGTTCTATGCAAAGAACTTGAGTTCAATTCCTTGAAAGAATTCAAGTACTTTGCATGGAACTCGAGTTCCAGATTAAAAAAAAAAAAAAAAAAAAAAAAAAAAAAAAAAAAAAAAAAAAATAGAAAACTACTAATTAGGGAAATGCCCCTGTTTTGAAACTAAATTTTCTAAAAATTGAGTCTTAATTTGAAATTCGATTTTTGGACAATCGAGTTATAGCGAATTGAAAATAAAATAAATAAAAAAAAAAATTCTGAAACTTAAGTTCATGGAACTCGAGTTCTATGCAAAAAACTTTAGTTCATTTCCTTGAAAAAATTCAAGTAAAACTTGAGTACTTTGCATGGAACTCGAGTTTTAGAAAAAAAAAAAAAAAAAAAATCTAAGTCCACGTTCACTATAACTCGATTTTCCAAAAATCGAGTTTTACAGTTGAAACTCAATTTTTAGAAAATTGAGTTTCAAAATAAGGGCATTTTCCTAAATAATTTCAGACATAGAGCATTTTGCTGGAAAGGTTGTGAGAAAGGGGTAAAAGCCCATTTTGGCTAGCACTCATGTCTCAACAAAAGTTGTTGGCACCCTAGGATACCTTGACCCCAAGTAAGTATTTGCATTGCATATTTTTATTTTTTGTTTAAACTGGTATTTCAATTGGTTGAGCCTATCTTTTGATTGATCAAAACAGGAAAATTCTGAAATCTTTTTTCTGTAGCTTACTTGTTCTTGAATCTTCACTTGAATCACCTTGAGTATTGTCTGATAATACCTATAGAGTCTAAGATCTATATCTAGACAAGTTTGCATTCATGATTTGCTAATTATTCTAAACTTTTAGAACCTAACAAAAGGGGGAAAAATCTAGTGCATATAGCGTGTTTTACAGCAAAAATACATTGAAAATGTAACTTGAAGTCATGTTTTTAACTTTAAAACATTTTAGTGTATTTGGGCAGTGTGTTTTTTTTTTTTTCACAGTTTACACTAATGGATTGTGTACAAGAGTGGAGCAGTTTAATCAACTCTACAGGATAATTAAGTTCACAAGGAAAGAGGGAAAACACTACAAAGAACGCGGAGTGATAGACCAAGAATTTACTGACCCCTTAAGTAAATTAACCAATTAATTAGCTAAGTAAATTAATTAGGTTCAATTACATGCAATAATCGTGGTAGCACAAACAAATCACCAACTAAGTTAAATGCAGCGGAAAATAAATTTGATACATGTGATTTGTTTACGAATGAGGAAAACTACCGAGGAAAAACCCCACCAGATGAATTTAATGTCACCACTTTCAAGTATTCACTATTATCAAAATAAGATGTTACAAGTAAAGGAATCCTAACATGCTAACACACCAACTTGAAACAGATGTTGACTGCAAAATTCTTCAGTTCATCTAAACAATGAATATCAAGAAGCTCCTTGGTTACAAAACCATTGGCGCACAAATGGATTAGCTTCTACAAAGAAGATGAACAAGGGCAAATTGTCTCTAATCACAATTTGAGTGAATAATAACTTTGCATCAAGTTGCATCACCTTAGGCGGCCCTTAAAATAATTCTTATATATGTCTAGGGTTGTGAGAAAAGAAATCATATACAAATAGCTTGGATATGTATAAAAAACAAATCTGAAAATCTGAATTTCATAATTCTCGATAGATACAACTTCTGTCAAGAGCTGTTGAGAATTATATATTAAATCTCGATAGATACATTTGTCGAGCTTTAATGAACAACACTTCTTCACTTGATTCTTTGACAAATTTGCATGATTTCCATACTAGACTTAAATTTTTATTTTTTGAAGTATTAAACACATCCTAGATCTTCCAAATTACAAGTAAAGGCGTTTTGTCAAAGGATTAACCAATTTACAATGACATATGTTTTAACAAGTTCCACATATGTCCTAACACGGAGCTATTGTTTTATGTAAACACAAATTGTATCATTGACTAAGTTGCATGATTATCTTAATAATTTATCCTAAGGCGGTAATTTAATACTTCTATCCCTAGACAATTTGGACCAGACAAAAAAATAAAAAGTCCACAACGACCTATTGACTGAGTTGTTAATATTTTATATTTCGTTTACTATTATGGAAACATAAATAATTTGCATGATTGTTGTGCTACCATAAGCAAAAAGGGATGGGGAAGTTTAAGCATTTCGACGTAGTTTTCCTTGAAGGATTTGTTCTAACTGCTTTTATCCATGCCCAAGGCCAATCAGGTACGAGATAAAGATAGTGGGAAAAAAAAAAAAAGAGAGAGAGAGTTTACCTCCAAACTGATTAGAGAAAAATTTCCTCCAACCCATTACATGGCAGCTCAAATGAGTATCCACATTCCACATGCACTTTAGTTATATAACCTATTTAATAATTATGTGACTTGATTAAATGATTTAATGAGTCATGTGATTTAATACATTTCGATATTCTAATAAATCATAATATAATAAGTTGAAGGATTCTTCCAACTAATTTGAAGGAAATCTTCGTACAAATAAATAAATAAAGAGTAGTTATTTGTCCATTTGTCTATTTAGATATAAAATAAAGTTTAGTTACAAAATTGGTTTTAGCCTAAAACTAGAACCTTACTTAATAAAATAAGCATTACTACGTATTTTGAAAATCTAATTATTATATTACATGTTCTTTATACTTTTAATACACATGACAAATTTTGTGTCATTCGGATATTATTTATTATATAATCTAAAAACTTATATTTTATGCATAATTTTAAATTACAAAAACTTGCTATTTAAATAATTTATTGATAACATAACTATTGGTTTTTAATTTTTTAGAAATTTAAGTTGTAATCCAATAGTAAATTTGTCAAAATTTATCTCTAATAAAAAAATATTGAATAATGTTGTAGTCTTATGATACAACTAATTTTATAGTTAAATTTTGTCCTTACATATAATACAAACATAAAGAGAAAAAGATTCTCTTTCATGATGAAGGAAAAGAATAACATTACTCTGCCACATACTGTGGATGTAGGTAGAAATGCAAATATCTTGACCTTCAAAATTAGATTCAGCACAGGTTTAGATAGAGGACTTGCTTAATTCATTTTGTTAACACCTCTTTCTTAACTTTTTCAATAAGTGATGCGTGGATATTGAAATTAGGATTGGAATATCTACGTAATAGATTATTTATTTTTTATTTTTTAGAGAAAGATCACCGCTATAGATTTAAGCCACCTATAGAGTGAGTATTTTTGTCTTACTAGTATAGCTCTTTTTGAATTTTCATTTGTTAAGTTACACCCATCTCGTTTTTATTAAAAATTTTAGAATAAATGAGCAACACTTATTTATATAAGTTAACAAAATTCACAACAGAACAAATAACAAACAAGGTAATAATGGGAAAAGAAAACAATTTGAAATTATTTTTGCATGATTAAAAAGAAGATCAAGAATTCAAAAATGATTTTTTTTTTTTTTTGAGAGCAGATTAACCAATCACAAACTAATTTTGTTAACACCATTGATTCTCTACTCTCTTCCCTCTCATCATTGTCATACATTTGAGAGGAGATTAACCAATCACATACTTCACCGTCCATCAAGTGTCTTCAGTGAATTGGTTGCTAAGAAACATTGGAGCAAGTCATTTTCAGCTATTGAGGCTTGAAGGTGCAATTAGACTTTGTTGCAGGATCCAGAAAGCTAGCTAAAGACAAGATTCTGAGAAGTCCATTGATTACTAGATTTTGGAAGGCTCAACTACATTGGTAACTTAAACTTGAAGAGTCATTGTGTATGCTTGTAATATAACTTATTCACTAGTGGATCATTTCCATCTCTGATATGACAGAAGACAAAAAGTTCAAGTTAAATAAAAATTGTGAGCTCTAAGATTTTGAAAGTTGGCGAGGAATAAGAAGTGGTATAGAGATCGGTGTTATGCAAACTAGAAATGGTTCCTCTAATTCTGCAACCTGGGTTTTAATTCTCTACTACATAATTCTACCACAATCGGTGATGGTGTCAAATTTAAATATTTTCAAGGACTACAACATAATTACAATCATAAATACAACTGTCAAGAAGAAGAACAAAATCATAAGTTATAAATATAAAGGAAATGAAATCTAAGAAACACATCAAAGTCATGTCCAAATGTGGGGAGCCAACAATGACAAGTCCCAAGGATAAAAGCAATGTCTCAAATTTGTAGAGAATTTCTAAATTTAGAACATATCAAAGGGAACATATAAAGATTGAAAAGGGTGAGGGATAAACATGTGTGTAAATTCTCAGTTACCTAAAAAAATCCCATTACTATCTTATCTTTTCGCCTATGTTTTTCACGCTCTAAGATATTTTCTGCACCAAAAAGTAAAACAGGGCAAACCACATTCACATGATGCAAAATATGATTTTTTCCCCCCTCCCCCCCAACACCACCCCCACCCCACCCCCCCCCCCCCCCCCCCCCCCCCCCACTTCTTTTTGGAGATAGGGGTGTTTGAACTTTGAATCATTAATGGTACCTTTCATAAACTAATCTCAAAGCTATATGCTGGCATTATTAGTTACTTGAATGTGCAATATATATAAGGAAAATCATGTCAACTCTATATATATATATATATATATTAGAATTATTTTATCTAAATTATAAATTCAAAAATTTGCAAGTAGCTGTTTTACGACTGTGGGCAATTTGATAACTGAGGTATCAAAAATGTCACTTGATCCTGCCATTACAATTAGAAAACAAAACGCTGACATTGGACCACTGTAACTCTGTGATTGCTGATAAGTCTCTACGCATGTAGGACTAGTTGAAGAAATCAAACCTTTTTCTTTTCATTTTTCTTTTTATATTCAAAAGGTTCGTCATGGATCATGGCATTTTGTGGAAAATTTTTACGTACTTACAATTTTCTTCTTCTTTTACTTTTTAAATCTTCTTTCTGCAATATAATTGTTTTAAATGAAAATATTTCCCCAAGACATCATCTCCTTTTTTTCCCACGGTATGTGGCGTGGATATAAATCTAGTCTTAAGTTCAATCCACAAAACTATCGATTTATGGGGTTTCCAAATGTCTCATGGACATATCTTGAAATAGCCTGGCAAAATTCTGGGGCACTATTTCCTTATATATATATATATATATATATATAATTCCATTTATCCTGATGGACTTGTAATTATGACTTTAGATATAATATATGCAATGACTAAACAATCGACTTCAAGGATGGCAGTCTCTGGAAACAAAGTGTACAAATTGTCTTTCTCAGCAATCTTTTGCTTTGAAACCAGCTCCTAGGATTTGTTTGGCTTTCAACACCATGAACTAGTCACTAATGTATTTGCCTTCACTGTCAAGGACTTTTAGTTCAAGTATTTTAGAGCCAATTCCAACGGATGGATTTGAAAGGAAATATATATATGTTTCAAAAAAAAAAAGTAAATATATATATATATATATATATATATATTGAGGATAGAGAAATGTTAGTGTGCCTTTTGACAAAGACTGAATTTGTGACATGGTATATCATTCTTCGTTGCAGAAGTAATTGACCTGGTTGCTCAAATACTTTTATTCTCATCAATATAAGACTTGTTCAATATCCAACTTGGAGCAAATCAATATTTACTGGATTGAAATCTGAATAGGCACGCCAAGGAATCTAAACAGTGTCGGATCAAAATGGCAAGGCATTTCCTATCTATATCTATATCTATATATATATATATAAGTTGAAGCGTAGTTTTTACTGCTATTATGCTCCAGTTGAGTCACATCATCAACCATGTTAGCTTTTTTTTTTTTTTTTTTTTTTTTTTTTTTTTTTTCTTCATTTTTTAAACAATATTAATATATAAATAAATAGTGCAACTTTACACATTACCATAAACAACCTTAACATTCTTTATATCAGAGATTATAAACCACATTTTTTAATATGAACATTCTTTTATGACTTTCGACATCACACTTAAACCTCAACCTTAACAAGCTTTTTTTTGAGGTAAAATGACATAGTTCACGGTCCTACAAATAATATCAGAGTCATGGTTATGGGTTTGAGTCATGCGAATGTCATTGTGAGGGAGGGAATGTTGGGGGACTACAATTTGACTCCCTACAACCATTCTAAAAACAAGCCACATTGTGTGATATCGAAAGTCATAAAAGATTTAAATATGTTTTTCTAATCACTAATTAGTTTTGAGGTGGAATGACATAAATCACGGTCCGACATATACAATAGATTTATGTGATTTTGTAATATGCTTATCTTCACAAGAGCAAGAGACTATTGATATTATCATATAAAAATAATAAAGTTTACACTTTACATCATATTTATACTGTTCATATTAAAAAACTCTAACCCAGTACATTGAAAACGAAAATACCCTTATAATGAGGCATTGTGGATCTAGAATGATTTGAGGGCAGCGAAATATACAATTTTGCACACATTTATATGCACTTAAACATATATATAACACTTGAGCCAGATATGAAATATAAAAAATTATTCGTGCTTGTAAGCGATATATTAAATATTAATTTAAGAAATCTCACAAAAGATATAATATTCATTATACTTTGTTTGTACATTAATTCCTTTTTTATGAATAATTTGTGTATATATATATACATATTTAAAAAAAATTTATAATTATAAATAAAATGATTTTAATAGTTTTTTGAGAATAATTTTTTAGTTAAAAAACTATTATAATCATTTAATTTAAGCAGAATAAGATAAAAACCATATATAACTTATGTATAATTATATTATTACATAATTACCACAAATCATATTGTTTATACACAAATAATTTTTACAAAAGAGAATATATTATTATGTAAAGAAGTTGAGATCCTATTACTCTATTAGTTCTTTTTAGATCACATTGAAAATAACAATAATGTTTTCTTTTCCTTCTCTCTAACTTCCTTCTTTTTTTTTTTCTTTTTTTTTTTTTTTTTAATTTCTTCACCTTCATTTTTATATATATTTTTATTTTACCTTCATTTCGCTTCTCTTTAGTTTTCTTTCTGTTTTTTAAATGAGTTTTGACATACAAAAGAGAGATAATAGTGTACTAATTATAATAATGATTTAAAAAGAAACAAATTGCAACAATTACAAGAAATTCACAACATACGAGCCACCATCTCTAACATATTTAATAAATAATTATCTTCTGAAAATGTGAATTAAGAAGAATTACAATACTTCCTCAAAGAAAAGAAGAATTACAATATTAAAGAGTTCATCTTTTATAGAACCATACCTTAATGACAGTGAACCATTCTTTGATCTTTCTATGAGTTTAGCTGGAATTGAACCAATAAGTTGGTTTCGTTCCAAGTTCCTGCAAAGGGAAAGAATATGATTTTCCTCTATTCTAACCAAAATTTTTGTAGTGTAACTGTAAGTTTGAAAATCCAAGTAGCTTACAGAACCCTTAAATATTGCAATTGAGATAGAAAATCAGGCACCGGTCCAGTTAGGCTATTGCTTGATAGATCCCTAAAATCAGAAAATTACTTATATTTAGTATTGGTTGTGATAAAAAATATATATATATATATATATATATATATAAAACTTGGTTTGGTAATCATTGTCATTTTTCTACTTTTCGTAATCATGCTTGTGAATTATAGGTACTTACAAATATTGTAACATTACAAGATTTGATATGTCAGCAGAAATCTCTCCGGTCAATCCACTTGACGACAAGTTCCTGTTCACAATTACGATTTACAATAAGCTCGTTAGAGATGCTTCAAAGTTGGTTTCAAATTCATAAGGCTTATTTGTGTGGAAAACTCAAAAAGGCTCATTTGTGTTAGTGGATCGCTCTAATTGGGTGATAATCACAAACTACAGCCCTGTGTCTGTAGAAATAAATAGTTTCTGAATGCAATTGAAGGTCCTGGTATTTACATGTAAATTATATTTCTTAGGAATAGACATATCTGTATGAACAAATACATCAAACTTCATCAGTGACATCATTATTCATTACCCAAATTACCAGTTTCTCTTTTTTGAAGAAAATAACACCACCATTCACCTAGTGGAGTTATTACATGTGTGAGGGTGTACCATACTATGATGTGATAACTTATTGCATCCATACACTAATAATATGTAGATACAAACTTACAAGGATATTATTCTAGGGGGATTATAACCATCACAATTTAATCCTTCCCATGAGTATTCCCGTGGGGCACACGGATCTCCTTGCCAATTTCTCTTTACTCCGTAAGTTGACTTGATCTTTGTTATGGCACCAACTAGTATTATCATATAAATCCATGTTAACTAAAATTCGATGTAAATGAGGATACTAATTATATTTGAAAAGCATGTGTGGAACAACACATAACATACCATCTTCTTGGTTAGTAGCTGACAGTGAGAGATCTTTTACTAAATATATCTCAAGTGCATTGATGATGGGTGGAAGTGTTGAACTATTAGTTTTAAAGATTGAAAATTGATATTTTCCCATAGGCAAGACCGATGGGCTATACACAGTACTTGTACTAATGTACTGAGGAACCAAAAATGGTAACCAGATTTCCCCGTTTATAGTAATAGCGAATGATCTTAACCGGTTGGCATTTAGAATTACAAGTTCAGCAAAGTGCATGTAGATATAATATTGGGAAATTGGGTCATCTGGCACCCAGTAGAAGTCCAAGGGAAGGCTATTATTTGTTGGTGTAGCAGCAGTACTCATAACAACAGACGGTGGCTGGTAAATATTGTGAGCATTGGAGTCAATGGTAGACGAGGTACTTAAATTAGTCCATTGATTGTAATTGTATGGAGACCATATGCGATCATAAATGTCATCCGGGTACCTGAGTAAACATAGATGTTCAGTGTAAGGCAGTGTTAACGTGTATAATATATTGTGGGCTTTAGGCCCAGTTAAGTTACTTGTATAGCACACATATTTACTTGTACTGCACACATATGCTTCCTATATAAAGGCACCTATGTACATTCTTTCATCATGAAATACAATACAATTACATTCAGTATTTCTAATATGGTATCAGAGCCACTGCTCTAATTTTCTTGTGTCTTGCAGTCTTGTTTTGTCGGTATTTTCCACTGCCTCAACTTTTGTGGTCAGTAAACCCTTTCAATGCCCTCTCTTGGCTGCTCCCCGCCATCAGAGGTCTTCAGGGTTGAATCTCCACCACTAGAAGCCACTCTTCCACCGCCAAAACCACTGCCATCATCGGATCTGTCACCTCCGACCTCCGATTAGGACATAAGACATATCACCGTGTAGCTATTCACTTGATCTACACATCGCCGCCAGAAACATCCACATCTGACCATCCACGCATCGCCATGCTCCGGTCAACGTTTCGGCCAATACATCCATGCGCTCCACGCACCACTAGGGCTGCTCCAATCTTGTTTCCATCGACACCATTAGAATCGTCCTTCCCCAATTTGCATCTTCGGCAAAGAATCACCTTCATTGGCTGGCTCACGCACTCTCACGCGCCACCAAGATCCTCGACAAAGCTGACCCACACGCCTCACGCGCTACACGTGCCACTAGGACACCTGCTGACGTCATCTCTAACGTTATCACCGCCACTTCAGCCCTAGCTAACGTCACCTGCTTACATCAGCAACACATCATCTACTAACGTCATCACCAGTCAGCCTGCTGACGTCATCCGTTGATCGTTGCTAAAAGGTTGACTTTGACCAGATTTGATAGTTGACTTTGGGCCAGAGTTGACTTTTTGCAGTCCAGGTTCTCTTTACTAAGTTTTTCGCGTAAATTTCATTTTTGCAGTCCATTTTTGCATATTTTGCTTCTAAATGAAGAATAAGGGCAGGTCTTCTTCTTATTGCAATAATCGTTACTGCCAATCCATCAAACGTTTTGGCAAATTTTGCAAACGTTTTGGCCACAATATTGAGACTTGCTATCATCGCAACAAATTAGCTGTTTCAATTTCTACTGCTACTGTTGTTAACACTGAGAGTGTCCAACCAGTGGCTCCCATCTTTGCATAGTCTAAGTCTTCTAGATCCACTTTCTCCATTTCCAGAGATAACCTTATAAATATCATCGCCAATGTCATTCGTATGGTTGGTAATACATCTTATTCCTCTTCTCTTTTAGCTTTATCTGGTATGTCTCCTACCTCTTGGCTTATGGATTTTGCTTGTTGCAATCACATGACACCTCACTCGTCCTTATTTTCTGATCTTAAACCTGCACCACACCCTCTTAATATTCGCATAGCAAATGGTTCCACAATGTCTGGTCATAATATAGGTTCAGTTTCAACCTCCAACCTCTCGGTTCCTGGAGTCTTTAATGTTCTTGACCTTTCTTATAATTTATTTTCTGTGGGACAATTAGCTGAGTTAGGTTATCGCATTACCTTTGATTATTTTGGGTGCATTGTGTAGGATCCTAGGACGGGACAAAAACTTGGGACCGGTCCCAGAGTTGGGTGTATGTTTCCCGTGGACAACTTTCGTCTTCCACTTATTGCTTTTGTTTTTGTTGTTGCAGCTGCTGCAGTTTCTTCCACTCCTTCCCTTGCACTTTGGCATGCTCGACTTGGTCATGCATCTTCCTCTTGGGTACAACAATTGGCCTCTAAAGGTTTGTTAGGTTCAGTGTCTACAGAAAATTTTGATTGTATTTCATGTCAGTTAGGAAAACAACCAGCTTTACCTTTCAATACTAGTGAATCAATATCCACGGATATCTTTGACCTTATTCATTTTGATGTTTGGGGGCCGTCCTCTGTCTCTAGTATTGGTGGGTCTAGATATTTTGTTGTCTTTGTTGATGATTACTCTCGCTATAGCTGGATTTTTAATACGAAACATCGTTCTGAATTATTAGAAGTATATTTTAATCTTGCAAAAATGGTAGAGTAATATGCTTTCCAAACGCATATTCATTTTGCAAAAAACTGTTTTGCATAAATCGTTCATTTTGCAAAAATCGTTCTGAAACTCAGTTTTCCAGACGCATCAAAATTTTTCGATCTGATAATGCTCTTGAATATACGCAATATGCTTTCCAAGCTATTTTGCATTTCTATGGCACTGTTCATCAACTAACTTGTCTAGGTACCTCTCAGCAAAATGGTAGAGCCAAACGAAAACTTCGTCATATTCTTGACACTGTTCGTGCTCTCCTTCTCTCTGCCAAAGTTCCTGCTCCTTTTTTGGGTGAAGCTGCTCTTCATGCTATTCATACTATTAATCGCATTCCGAGTCCTGTTATCCAAAATCAAACTCCATATGAGCGCCTTTTTGGGTCACCTCCAGACTATCATCACCTTCGCTCATTCGAGTCTGCTTGTTTCGTTCTTCTTCAGCCACATGAACATAACAAACTTGAGCCTCGGTCAAGGCTTTGTTGTTTTCTTGGCTATGGTGAAACTCAAAAGGGGTATAGGTGTTATGATCTTGTCTCTCATCATCTTCATGTCTCCCGCAATGTTATCTTTTGGGAACATCGCCTTTTTGTCGAGCTCTCTCATTTTAGTGCTTTCCTGTCATCCTCTTCTGTCTTAGATCTTTTTCCAGATGAGGCACATACTCCTTTTGTAGCTGCTCCTGATCCTCTTGTAGTTGCTCCTGATTCTGTTGCTATAGACTTCTCTGTCCAACCACCAGATATCACTGATCTTTTTCCTAGTTCACCCTTTAATGAACAGGTGGAAGATGAACATGTTGAAGACGAGCTACCCAACCCCAATTCTGAGCTTAGGTCTCCTGCTCCTGCTCCGCCTGAAGATCTTGCACAAGACAATCCACCTTGTCACTTAACTCGGGTAAGATCTATTCCTACACATTTACTTGACTATCATTGTTACATTGCCCATACTACACTACATGAGCCTCACACCTATCGTGAGGCTTCCACTGACCTTTTATGGCAAATTGCAATGAAAGAGGAACTTGATGCATTATCTAAAAACCATACTTGGGATTTGGTGACATTTCCTCCTAGGAAATCTGTGGTTGGTTGTAAGTGGATCTACAAGATTAAGACTCGCTCTGATGGGTCCATTGAACGCTACAAAACTCGTCTTGTTGCAAAAGGTTTTACACAAGAGTATGAGATTGATTATGAAGAGACCTTTGTTCCGGTTGCTCGTATCTTATCTGTTTGTGCCCTCTTAGCTGTTGCTGCTGCCAGTAAATAGGATCTTTTTCAGATGGATGTCAAAAATGCATTCCTTAATGGGGATTTAAGTGAAGAAGTGTATATGTAACCTCCTCCTGGTCTCTTTGTTGATTCAAATAAGGTTTGTCATCTTCGACGTGCACTTTATGGCCTTAAACAAGCTCCACGAGCTTGGTTTGCCAAATTTAGGTCTACCATCTCTCGCTTGGGTTACATGACCAGTCATTATGATTCTGCCTTATTTCTTCGTCGTACTGACAAAGACACTATTTTACTTCTCCTATATGTGGATGATATGATCATAACTGGTGATGACCTCAGTGGCATTCAAGAACTCAAGACTTTTCTCAGTCAACAGTTTGAGATGAAAGATCTTAGACATCTCAGCTACTTCTTGGGTCTTGAAATCACTCATTCTACAGATGAACTTTATATTACTCAAGCCAAGTATGCCTCTAAACTTTTGTCTCGAGCTGGATTCACTAATAGCAAGACTGTTGACACTCCAGTTGAGCTTAATGCGCATCTGACTCTCTCAGGGGGGGAAACCATTGTCTAATTCCTCTCTTTATAGACACTTGGTTGGCAGCTTAGTTTATCTCATTGTCACTCGTTCAGACATTTCTTATGCTGTACACCACGTGAGCCAGTATCTATCTGCACCATGATCAACTCACTATGCTGCTGTTCTACACATTCTTCGATACCTAAAGGGCACTCTCTTCCATGGTCTTTTCTACTCTACTCAGTCTCCTCTTATTCTCCGTGCATTTTCTGATGCTGATTGGGTAGGAGATCCCACTGATCGCAGGTCCACCACTAGTTATTACTTTCTTCTTGGTTCTTCTTTGATTTCTTGGCGAAGTAAGAAATAAACTCATGTGGCCTGCTCTAGTACTGAAACAGAACATCGTGCCCTTGCTGATACCACATCTGAGCTCCTTTGGCTACGATGGCTTCTCAAAGACTTAGGTGTATCTACATCCTCTGCTACTCCTCTTTATTGTGACAACCAGAGTGCTATTCATATTGCTTACAATGATGTCTTCCATGAACGGACTAAACACATCGAGATCGATTGTCATTTTATCCGTTTTCATCTTGTCCATGGTGCTCTTAAGCTGATTTCAGTCTCCTCTAAAGATCAACTTGCAGATATCTTCACCAAGTCACATCCTAAGGGACGCCTTCATACTTTGGTTGACAACCTCAAGTTGGTCTCACATCCACCTTGAGTTTGAGGGGGGCTGTTAACGTTTATAATATATTGTGGGCTTTAGGCCCAATTAGGTTACTTGTATAGCACACATATTTACTTGTACTGCACACATATACCTCCTATATAAAGGCACCTATGTACATTCTTTCATCATGAAATACAATACAATTACATTCAGTATTTCTAACAGGCAGGAACTAATAAAATTTATGCTCAAACAGATAAACTATGTCATGGCATTTTATTTATTTTTGTGTAATAATGCAAAGGTGCAAAGGTGTATCACTGTATCTTATATAAAATGACTCACCTGTATTGAGCATTGGTTACTGAACCAATATCCAATCGCACAAAGAGTGCCAATGTTGAGTTGCTTACATACGTATCATTGTTCAATGGCCTCAACTCTATTGCTGATATAAATGGGGTCCCGAGGCCCGTGTTTACAAGACAGACTTGTAAATAATTTTGAGATGGGGCATGTATGAGCTCCTTGTTGACACTAAAAGATGCATTCAGTATTCTGACAGTATCCCACATATTTGGTCCAAGATGCACATCGAATTGTGGTAACCTACTTTGTCCATCATAATTCCCATACAAGAAGGTTGCTCGGATCAAATATTTAATGCCTTGCGTAATGTTTATGCTGTAACAATTCCGAATTCCTTGAGGAAAGCTTCTGAGATTCCATGTTTGCTGTAGATCGCTACTTTTAAATTCACTTGATATCTTCTGACTTATACCAGTGTCTATGAATGCCGCGTCTGACATGTAATTTATAGTTGTTGTCGCCTCCGAATAGCTGGAATTCGGTGTTAACCCACAATCAATGCTTATGAAGCCTGAGACGGACAGAATATAATTTCTAAGCTATATGGTTAGCAAACCAAAACAACGCAATACTTGTATATATTGCAAGATCTAGATGATCATACCTGATTGATCTTGGGCATGAACTAGATGTATACAAAGAAGACCAACAAGAAATGCATGGATGAAATTTTTGAACCACCCCATTCCTCACTATCTAATTTTCTTCTTGCATATGGAAACAATGCTGCGGAAATTTTCTAGACCGTCTTATGCTTTATGCTGTGGAAATGTAGTACTGTGACAAAACGTAGTACATAGTCAATTTTTCTCATTCATAAGAAGGATTCTCTATTGCAAATTGTTTGTTCATCAAATTGTTTAATTCATATGCTCCTATTATGGTTTTTTTTATTTTAGGTATATGTTCCTATCATGTCTAATACCTAGAAAGTACCTGCAGAATTTATAATTTAAGTCAAAGTGAATGACAATCAGGGACAGAGCCACTATTGCACTAGGGTTGCCCCCATTTTTTAAAAAACTATTATTATTATTATTATTATTATTATTATTATTATATATACTCGTATACTAATTTTAAGAATTTTATTCTATAAAATTATATTTTATTTTCCTTAAACAATATCGTTATTATTTTTTTTTAACAATAATGCTATACTCGTAAACCTTTTTACAATATTTTTATAAACTGTTTTGGTAGCAAATTCTTATTGGTTCGCACATGAGTCTACTACTCACATAATTTTTTTACTTATTAGTAACTACTTATCACATCAATAATTTATAAAAAAGTTTGTAACTCTTGTATTTTCCTCACATTAGTAACTATAAAAAAACTCATAGATTTAAAATCTAAAACAAAATATACAATAAAGAACAACAAATTTCAAATTCGTAATACTCAGAAGTCTGACCCTATTTTGGATATTTAAAATCATGCACACCAATTTTTAATTGCATGATGGGCTGCCATAATTTTCACACTCAATAGAGAGGGAAAATAGAGAGGAAAAAAAAAAAAAAAAAACTCTCCATAGAGAAAAAAGAAAACCAAAATTTTTTCTATTCTTATGTGTGTCTTAGGCTAACGAAATTCTTTTTATTTTTTTTCACACATGCATACTTTTTTCTCTTTCATTTGTGCACTTCATAAAAACCATTGTCGAGGAAAACCTAAAACTTATTGTCTCTCAAGTGAAAAACTTTTATGTCTTGACTTCACTCTCAATTATATTATTTTTACTCTCTCCAAAAACAAGGACCCTTGAATCAAAGCCATAAAAACTGGTGCAACACCATTTTTATATAAAAATTCAACTTTTAATCTTTCAGTGAATGAATATATTATTGATTTGCTGACAAGAATTACAAATTACAAATTATCTTCTAATAAGCAGTAATATATATTCTATGTACACCAGTTGAAGCGAGTGAAAGTTAATTTGTTCCAATCTTCAAGAACAAGTCAAAATACAATATATTGACACTATCATACTAACATATATAGTTAAAAATGGTTTGGTGCCGTTATTGAATTGATAGTTCCACAATTACTCCAATAATCAAATGCAACATTTTTTTTTTTTTATGGAGAATGCAGCTTGTTAAAAAAGGAAAAAAAGAAAAGAAAAAGAGTCAAGCACTACAACAAAATGCATTTTTAGCGATGAAAATTAGTGAGGAAATATTTTTCGTCGCTAAAAATACAGCTTTAGTGACGAAATATGAATTTCGTCACTAAAAGTGAAAAAAATTATTACATTTAGCGGCAAAAAATAAATTATTACATATAAATTGATTCCCGTTAATTAATTAATTCAATTATCTAAGTTGATTAATTAGGTCAAATTACATACAAATTATAGAGACACACAAAAATCACTAAATAGACAAAAGTGTAGTGGAAAATAAATCAACACAGTGATTTGTTGGCTAATGGGGAAAACCCCTCGCACGGCAAAAGCTCCACTAGATGATTTTCAAGTTATCAATCCCAAGAATCCCTAATTAAGAATCAAGTGGTTACAGATATAAGGAATCTTATCACTATTGTGGACAATCCCAAATTACCAACCTACAGTTGAACCTTCATACCAATTCCTGATTGGACCAGATCCTGTAGAAATTTCTTTCCTTTTAGACGGGTCCCAATACATGACTAACTTTCCAGCAACTGATGTTTCTTGTTGGATGCAAAGTTCTTAACTTCATTACATGTTGAAGATCTGGAAGTATTATGTTACAAAACCCTAAAGTGCATAAGAATGCAATAGCTTTTCCAAAAGTATATTAGTTTTCTGATTGAGTCTTTATGTTTTTGATAACTTTAAAATAAAGTTTTTATACCCTCTATGATTTTAGTACACAAAACTCTAGTAATCCAAGTCATCATGAACCAAAATTCTAATCTGAGAATTCTAAATTTGCCGTAGTTCAATAGATCGAAAGGTGTTGAGCTAGTGTTAGGGTCCTTTATTTAGTCTTGATAGATACTAGTTTCGATACTAGTTTTGAGATTCCCTATTTCAGTTTTTCTTCACTTATTTCTTGGTTTAATCTTCTTGTATTTAATGATATCACTTGTTTTGGTTGCTCAGCATACTTCATGATATTCTAAGCACATTTTAAATCTACCAAATTACAAGTAAAGTACATTTTATCAAAAGATATGATAACACAAAATATATATATATATATATTAACCCTAACAATATAAAAACCTAAAAATCATATAAAAATAGAAAGAAAAAATAAACAAATGAGAAATTTTAATGTACATTTGTTGTCGGTCTGTACTACCTCTCTCTCTCTCTCTCTCTCTCATATAATTTTTCTTCTCTCTCCAAAATGGTGGTGGAGCCTTGAGTGAAGCCCTAAAATCTTTTGCAACCCTATGTATCATTTGATAAAGAATAATACATCATTGTTCTAACCGTCAATAAAAAATTATTTTTCTTAACAAATGATAGACTTTTCTTCTATACCAATGAATAGGGATTTTTTTAAAAACCTTAATGGAGACCTAATGGTAAGAAAGTTAACTTTCTATCTTTCACCTAAAAGCCAAACTTTACAACTAGCGAAATAACTAGGGACGGACCCAGAGGGGGCCGAGCCCCCCTGGTCTTTTTTTTTTTTTTTTTAATTAGGTATAATTTGCCTATTTTAAGGTTGGGCCTCTTTCTTCCAAGGCTCTAGCTCAAAATTCATCCTACTAGCCTGAATGTTTCTCTGGTAACAACATATGTTCTTCATACATCCGGTGCTTTTTTCTGGGGTTGTAGCAAACACCAGTACTCTTTGTGAAATGGTGTGGGTTTTACAGTGTCCCTACACTTTTTACTAAATGGTTTTTTACTTGTTAGGCCATGGAGTTTCTAGACACAGCCCTAGGCCTTTGTTGCACATGTAACCAGAGCCTAGAGGCCATGGAGTCAGAGCTCCCTTGATGGATGGGCTGGGACCTGTGGGCCCTCATGAGTCCAATTCCATTGGCCTTTGAAGTCCATTACCGTGCAGAATGATTCTTTGATTCAATTGCACTCAATGCCTTGTTGAAGTCAATGGATCTCATTAGGCATGGGGGCTCAAATCCATATCGTGTAGTGTCTTCTATAGTTCTATTTGATGCATTGCGAATGGACTTAGTTAAATAAAGCCCACAAAATAGAGAGCTTCGAAGTTCGAACAATTCATTTTAATGAATCTCACTAAGCTTGGAGCACAAAATCGTCTAGTGCCTTCTATCTGATATATTGAGCATGGGCTTAGTTAATAAAGTCACGAGCTTCGAGATAATACTTAGGCTTTGGTAGTAGCCATCCAGTCTTAGATTAACAAGTTTTTTGGCCCACGAGTTGGCTTGTTAGGCTTTTACGTGTAATGTTTGTGAGCATGTTACCTTATTACATTCTATCTCCTCTATCTTGAAATGACGACATAGAGAAAGCCTCTTAACTGTCATGTTTTAGTTTTTCAATAAAATTATTATTCAAAATTGGTGACAATTTCCCGTAAAAAAAAAAAAAAGGATTTATTTTCGAAGTAAATTAAAAACATTATTTAAGGAATTCAAAGCACGTCTTCCAATATAAATAAGTATGCATTTTTCTGTAAAATAATTAAATAAGTAGTCTTTTCATGAAAAATTATATATTATATTCCCTTAAATTTAAGATATATAATAAAGGACAAGACTTAGGTATAGTACTTAGCACTTAGGTGCTATTCTTTAAGTACTCATTTTAAGATTCTGTCATGTGAATTTTTTTTTTTCATGGGATGAAAATGTATTTTTTAATTAAACAATCACATAACTGA